>PVJD01000732.1:131846-362770 GCA_004026545.1 Mormoops blainvillei | reverse complement strand
AAAAGAGAAACCGATCTAGTTTAGCTGAATTCTTCTGGGACTTTGGGAGGCATTTCTTCACCTGTCACAGAGCAGGCCTTTGAGTAGCTCATGGCTTTGAAAGCCCAATGTCTGTCATCGGGACATGCGGGGTCCTATAGTCCTGTCACCTAATCGGCTGTCAAAAGTGAATCCTGTCAGTGTTTTTTTGAAGGTCTCAGTTTCCTTGATTAAAAATACTAAATCTGTAATGTTAACGTGATTAGTCTTAAAATATCGTATAACAGATAAAACAGTGTGGCTGGCCTGTGATTTACAATATAATCATTGCCTTTTCCTTCAGCTCGCATAGTCTCACTCCCTCTCATCTCCTTGCCACATGTGCCTTTGTCATCTGTGTTTTTATTTACGTAGAATACACACACCGATCAGTGCATACACAGTAAATGCAGTTTGATGAGTATTCAAAACAGGGCTCTCACGCATCCAGCACCCAGCTCAAGAAAGAGGCATGACAGGTACCCCAAAAGCCCACCTGGGCAGCTGCCATCCTGACTTCTAACACCATACAACAGCCATTTGGCCTTTTTTTTCTTTGATAGACATGGAGTCTTCTAGTACATAACTTTTGTTTCTGGCTTCTTTCACTCAAGCTATGTCAGTGAGAGTCATCTGTTGCTACATATATTCTTTACATTTAAAAATCTACACCCCCCAACCCCCACACATCTGGGGTAGATATACCTCCATATTTCTAGCGGGTGTTCCTTCTCTTCTCCTTGCTGTGTTAGATTCCCCTGCCATCTTCCGATGTCCTGCCTTTCTCAAGGCAGGTGTGTCCATCTGACGGGAGCAGCACAGGAAGATCACGTACCCTAGGACATGCAGGCTGACACCTCCCCTCCAGGGCCCACCCAGTGGACACCGTTGCTGCTGACCACACACGCAGGGGTAAGAAGTTTGCTGCTCAAGGGTCCAGGCTGCAGTGCCCTCGCTAGAAACACAGCAGGCCCTTTTAAGGTGCAGTTCTGTGTGTCATCTTGGCTAGGCCACAGTGCCTTGGTATTGGGTCAAATGTTGTTCTAGATGTTCCTGTGAAGTTATTTTTTAGACGAGGGTAACGTCTAAATCAGTTGGCTTTGCATAAAGCGGACTGCCCTCAATGATGTGGGTGGGCTCTGTCCGGTCAGTTGAAGACCTTTGTAGAACAATAACTGACGCCTCCAAGCGAGAGGGAGTCCCGCCAGCAGACAGCACCCGGTCTACTACGTCTCTCCCCAGGCTCTGCCGCCTGCTGGCCTCCCCTGTTGATTTTGGGCTTGCAGCCTCCACAATTATGTGAGCCAATTCCTTAAAATTAATTTCTCTCTATATAGATAGAGAGAGATCTACATGTAGCTATGTATACACACACATCCCCTTGGCTCTGTTTCTCTAGAGAACCCTGACTCACACAGCACCCCTCCCCGCCCCCAAACCTGGGGGACCTTGTGAGCTGGCGGGGCGCCCCTTGCGGCGGAGTCCTCAGAGGCCTCCTCAGTGCGGCCCTCCAGGTAGCGGTCGCTGGCCAGGGAAAATCAGGCTCTAAGTGCCATGTTCTGTCTTGCTGTCTTTGCACTGGAGCAGTGGTTCTCGCTGGGGGGTGATCTGGCGCCTAAGAGACATTTGACAGCGTGTGGAGGCATTTTTGTCGCCACAAATGGGGGAGGGGGAGAGCTACTGGCATCTAATAGCAAAAACCAGGGATGCTGCTGAACAGGCCACGGTGCACAGGGCAGTCCTTCGGAACAAACCATGTCCCAGCCCCAAGTGTCCATCATGCCAAGACTGGGACACCCCACACTGGAGAGTCACGATCTGTGGTCCTGAGAGTTCTGAGGTCACCCAGGCTCAGCTGTGGAAAGGCGAGCCTCCTAGCCAGGAAGTACCTCATTCCTTCCCATGGTGATTCCGTATGGATGGGGGACAGTTAATTCTTAGTAAGCAATCTGGAAAGTTATTTTAAAATTCCGAAGCGGTATGGAGGTAGCGCACCCTTGTAAATTATTTTTTGTGCTGTGACAGCAATTATTTTTAGCCTTGTCTTCTCTTAATTCCTTTAAAAACTGAGTTTCCTTTTCCTTCCACAGGCCTGAAAATGGACACTTTCTTCCTAGCATCATCCAGCCCGCAAAACAGGCATCTGAGTCAGCGATCTCTTGACTGGGGGGAATGCTCCCCAGACCCTGGGAAAGAGCAGGTTGAAGGGAATGAGGAAACTGCCGCATCCTCTGCTTTGCCGTCAGCAAGAGCAAAACGTACGAGAAGGGCAGCATACAGGAGTCAAGGTGGGCTTTCTCACTCCCGGCACCCAGAGGGCTTTCTGACCGAGGCGGCTCTCCCAGTCCGGTGCTCACGGTTGGTCTGGGCTGCGGCCCGGGAGGTTTCTCTACAGGTGTTAGGCATTCGGCACGTGGTCCGGGAGCCCACGCTGTGTGCTCGCTGGAAGAGCCACCTAGATGTCCCAAAGATACAGGATCGCCTGGTACTCGCCTAAGAACTTTTACCTGTTATATTCTTCAAGGCACAGTATTATATTAATGATGAAATAGTAGGTAATTTACCAGATTTTTAAAAATACATTTTTCTAAGTATGGTACAAGTTGTAGTAATTTAAGATATTTATAACATAGGTCAGGAAGTGTGTGTGGAAAAGGGGTGTAACTTGGGGGAAAATATAAAGTAATGTTTATTAACATGGAATTTTGCTGTATTTTGGATTATAATACTAATCCCCAACAACCAGGGTAGAAAAGAATGAGTGATTCTTTTTATAGTCAACAAAGTTCATAAGAAAACTATGTGACTATTCTCCGGAGACCCTAAAGACAGAGAGGAATGAAATAAAAATAAATCAGCCTGGAAACCCATTAACGTTTCTGCAGAATATCAGGGACTCAGCATTTGGGAAATTAACAGGCTTAAATTAGTGTCACTACTTCGTGCTGGAGCAGTTGTTTAATCAAGTCATCAGTAAGAGGAAAGTGGCATATTTTTCAGTTTGATGTTTTCAAAACTGTCGGTAATGTGCTAAATAAATAAATATGTAGGCAAATGATTTTTATCTCTTCTTGTTACAGTGAAGGAGTCGATTGCCATCAACAGATTTCATTTCTAAAAGCCACGCATAGGAATTGAAGGTCAGTGGGTGAACAGGGTCCAGTTTTTTGGCTTGGGCTACAAGCCCATGGCGGCAATATTCCCGACGTCCTTCAGCCTTGGTGTCTGGGACACCTCTTACATGTGGTTCCACCACGGAGCTCAGATCCCTTAGCTCTGACTCACAACTGCATTGCCCGTTGTCTCCGGAAAACATGACAGCCTCAGCCGTTCTTTCCCAGCATGTGCCTCGCAACATCCCGCAACTGCGCAACTTACTGGTTTGTGCTCCAATAAAAATTACAATAATTATTGGTGAAACACAACTGCAAGGAAGGTAAGAGGAGGTTAAAGAGACAGAACAGTGACCGTGTCTGCACCTTGGATTACCCCCAGACGCGGCAGATCTGTGACTGAGAGGCAGGTCACCAGGAAGGATGTGCCCAGGGCAGCAGGTGCACAGGTGTGCTAAGGACCAGGTCGGAACCTGGGGCTGTGGCAGGAGTAGCTGAGTAGGGCTGGCCGGCTGTGTCGTGACTTCGGCCTTTGGTCAGGCAATGCCACAGCATGAACTAAACCATTTTCACATCGTTTGAGGTGGGTCTAATGAAACTCTCTTTTTGGTAAACTGGCTCCCGTTGGCCTGTTCCTGTTGTGTCACCATATCTAAGATGTCAAAAGGAAAGCCACAGTGGGTACCAGCGTCACACCGTTTTATAAGACTACAAAGGCCAGCGCCCAGCTGCAAAATAGCAGAGCAGGCGTCGGCACCCAAACCCTGTGCCTCGCAGTGTCACACCCCTTCCTCTCGAATTTCCGAAGCCCTGCGCTTCTCTCCAGGCAAGTATCCCGACTCCCATCGGCACCCACGCTGACGTGCTGCTCCCAGGAGGGGGCGAGCGGGTGCACATGGCTCCCAGCAAAGGAATTCACACGTGTGCCCGCTCGTCCACGCGATGACACTGACTGCAAACCCTACGTGCCAGGCGCCGTTCCAGGCCCTGGGTGTACAAAAGGGTCAAGGTCCCCGCCTTCCCGGAGCTTGCAGTCTAGGAAGGAAGCCGACCACAGCCAGATTAGCATATCATCGCTACCACATCACGAGTGCCACCAAGAAACTAGAACAGGGGACAGAGTGACAGTGTTGGGGGGCGGGGAGCGGGGGACGGCGGCAATGGGGGGGGATGATTCAGACAGAGGGACCGCCTCTTTGAGGAAGACCTGGGAAACATTATTATTGCTTTATAATAAAATTGATAATATGTAAATTTCTTAGCTAGACCAAAAAAAGTTCTTGTCAGCAGCTCCAGCCAAAGGCGTAATTTCTTACCCTGTTCTCCACACTCTAACGACAGAAAGAATAAGATTGAAAATGCATGTGGAAAAGGAAACAGTTATTCTGAAGGCCAGAACGCCTGGCTCGCACGCACTCCGAAGGTACCATGAATGGAAGGAGAGTGTTTCTGTCTCTGAGCCGATGATAATTCACAAAGTCTCCCAAAGACAAAAACCACAGTTGGCCACAGTTTGGTTGGTTTCACTTAATTCTCTGACCCTGACTCCTTATGTGGCTAACAGCACACCCTCATCACAGTAAATTCTGCCTCGCTCCCTTCCATTAAAGGGAACCAGAGCCATTTCAAACAGCACCTTCCCATCCAACCTTGATTTTACAATGCTTTTCACTGAAGATTAGAGTTAATGCTTTTCTAAGAGGTTTGTCACAAAAGGGAGCTTAATTGGGCTCATTTTCTCCATCTACACATTTGTTCTACAGCTTTACTTTTAGAAAGTGTGTTTGTCATGAATGATTCATGCTCAACGGGCATAGATCAGGAATTTGGAGAAGCAGGTCACTCAGAAAAGGGAAAACTGCCTCGGGCCCTGAGGATATATAATCACAGTGCTCGGCGCGGGGGTGAAACAGTGGCCCCCAGATGGTGTCCACGTGCTAACGGCCATACCGTGAATGTGACCTGATATGAAAGTAGGGTGTTTTCGGATGTCATGAAGGATCTCAAGATGAGATCCTCCTCATTAGAACAGGCCCTAAACCCAATGACAAGTGTCTCAACAAGAAACGGGAGGGCGATTTGAGAGACAGGGGCCCCGAGAAGCCATGAAAAGGCACAGGCAGAGCTGGAGACCGTCAGCCTCGGCCAGCGAGGGCCCAGAGCGCCTGTGGCCACCAGAAGCTAAGACTGGGACAGGGAGTGAGCCCTCCCTCCCAGTCTTCAGGAGGGACTGACCCTGGCCATGCCGGCCCCAGATGTCCAGCCTCCAGCCCTGTAAGAGAACAGGTTTCCGTTGTTGTGGGCCAACAAGTCTGTGGGATGTTTTAGGCAGCCCCGGGAAGCTTGTATCATTGGCGTGAATCTTTGACATTGAACAAAAGACACTGTGAGGAGTCGTGTAACTCCTTGGAACAACAGGTGACGTGGCCGAGCGTTCAGGTCAGGACACAGGCTTGGGGTGGACTTTCCTGGAACAGAGGGTGGCCGCGGCGGCTGCGGTTGTGCCTCCCTGGTGCCCCCTCCGCTTCGCCCCTGCTCCCTACCTGGACACCCTGGGGCAGACCCCGGTCGCGGTCACAGAGTAGGCTGGCCCCCACTGAGCCAATCAGAGCATCCGCCTGGCAGCCCCGCTGATCGGGACAGGCACCAGCTGGCTCCATCCCCCTTGGGGTTTCTCAGTTGCAGTGGGAGGGATGGCTCCTCTCCAGCCACTTGGTCAGACTTGTGGCCTGTGCGTGCGGAGCCTCCATCACACACCCCCTGCAGGCAGACCCTCAACAGGAGGCCAGGATCGATCAGGACCACGGCTCTCCTTCTCAGCGGGACACCATGGGCACCTGGATGTGCAGTTCCTCATGGTGTGGGCAGGTCCTGTGAGCTGCAGGCCAGTTGGCACCGCTGGCCCTGCCACAAAAATACTAGTAAATGCCCCCCAGTCATGTGACAAACCAAAACACCTTGTGTATTTCCACATGCCCCCTTGGGGGAGCTGAAGTGTTCCTGGCTGAGAGCAGTGGTAGGTGAGCCTCGGAGGTGACATCTCTGGGTTCTGGCCACCTGCCTCACTCATGGTCCCAGTAGAAATATACTTGCAGATGGCAACACTGGAATACTTGGAAGGCCGTCGCTATGAGCTACTATGCCTCTATAGTTATATTTTTATCTTTACTTTAAAAATTAAGGGTGACCTGCTCTCTCCGATCGGTCACTGTCCGTGATGTGCTGCTGCACTGGATCGTTTCACACCTGAAGCCCAACAGCCACCTAAGCCACTGCCCTCGGGCGACCCAGAAAAATCTCTCCCCATCCCTTTCGTTTTGATTTCCAGCCTAACTCTCAGAGAGGGCTCTTACTTCTTGTTCCCCGAGGAGAGCTCATGGCCCTGGAAGGAGGGAAACACTGGAGAAGGCCGGAGTGGGGGCCTAAGACCCCGCCAGGAGCTCTACCAGAGTGCTTGCGTGATATGACTGTCCATGGGCTGGACCTTCCCCTGCGGCCACAGGGGCACAAGATCACACAGGACGACGTGACTGAGGTTATGTGGCCATGAGGAGGCAGAAGTGAAGTCGATAAGGACCTGTTGGGGAGCAAGAGGCAGTTTTAGGGACCTCTGAGAGCTGCCTCAGGACAGGGCTAAAGCAGTAGCAGCATGAACTGAGAGAAAAGGTTTAAAGGACAATAAAACGTTTGAGCTGGAAACACAGCCCATTGGATGTAGAGAATAAATGGCGGGAGAAGGCAATGGCTCATTAAATGAGACTTTCAAGATCACTTAAACTGGAATAGAGCCAAAGTCTTTTCACGTTTTCAAGAAGTGTCCTGTCAACCTTTTGGGTGTGTTTAAAGAACACGATGACGACAAGATACTGTCCCGGACAAGGCGGCGATGAAGCAGTTCGGGGACTGAAGGCCCCGGCAGTCAGAGGCTCAGCGGGCCGGCTCGGCAGGCGCGCATCCTGGAAGTCCTCTGTCCCGTCACATTAATTCCCCCCCCCCGGGAGAAAAAGTTTTTAGAAATTATTTAAACAAACCTCAATGTTTTTTCTAAGGCAAAAGTTTTTTAAAATCCATATAAGAGAGTGAAATCTTCAGGCAGCTAAGAGGCTTCACTAACTACATTACAGGCGCGTCTCCCGGAAGCGCAGAGGGGCAAGGCCGCAGAGGCGCGGGCCCGTCCCGCGGCGGGGACGCTGGGCGGGGCGGTGGGGCCGCGGGACGGCAGCTGGCGGGGATGTGAACCCGCTGGGGAGCTTGCTGGCTGCGAGACCACCGTTTAGGACGCACACACTGTGCCACACGAAATGGGAGGCAAGAGAGCCGGCAGCAGGGAAGCGGCTGCTTCCTCCCTAAGAGAGTTGGGAAGAGAGACAAGCACGGACCCCACAGAGCGCACCTTCTGCGCAAAGGTTGGCGCCAGCACCTCCGGAGTCTTAGAAGGAAGAAGCGAGAATGAACAAATCCCAGTGTTTTCAAAGTTTCAAACTACTCTCCCGTATTTAACACATATCAGAGCCTTGAATTTGGGTTTCAAGGCAGGCAGTTCCTGATTGGGAGGATTGTGGGCCTGGGAGAGAGGGAAAGACCCCTCCAAAGTACCCCAGAGAGATTTTTGGTTATGCAAGGATAAAGAAAAGGCCCTACTAATATGGAGGTGTTCGGAGATTCAGTTCCAGGGAACTGAAAACAGACCTCTGGGGAGATGACTTGGCGGCGGGGGAGGGAAAGCGCGTCGAAGGCGACTCCGAGCAAGCTTCGGCTGATAGAGCGCAGCCTTGCTTTGCCCTTCGGTATTAAAATATCTTGCATCACTTTTCAACACTTACGAACGCGGCCAGCTTACACAGAGGTAGAGATTTCAGGCTCCTTTGGAGAACTCTGACGGACTGGCAGTGGCAGGCCCTCGTTCCCACAAGCCAACAATTGCAGGCGTGGATGACAGGAGCAGGTGGCCTCCCCAGACGGCCTGGGCCCCACCTCCCCACCACCTCCCTGTGGTCACATCCAGCCTGCCCTACTTGCATTCACAGGCCTGGTCCGATCTGCATTTGGCCCTGGGACCCATGGGTTACAGAAGAGATGACAAGCTGTTGACATAACTGAGAGTCAGTCTCTGGGTGGAGGAAGGACTGGGGGTGGCCCCCGTGCCCACAGGTGGCAGGCTCCTGGGAGGAAAGCATTCTCCCCTCCACACAAGCAGCTCCGACAGGGATTTCAGCACAGATTAGCTACTCGGAGCACTGTAGCTTTGGAAGCTTCTGGAAATAGTATCCTAGAAATGAGCACTTCCAACACACAATGAGAACCTGCAATGGAGGCAGACTGAGCTTCAGCGTGGAGTCACGGGGGCGGATGCAGCCCCATGGCAGCCAGGTGCCCGGAAGAGACGCCACACTCAGGGCTGCAGGAACGCACTCACGTAGACGGGAACCTCAAGCTATTGAAATTTAGACATTAAAATAACAGTGATGCCTGGTTATACTAGATAAATAAGAAAAGCTTTCTAAACTGAGTGTATCGTTAATCTAGAAATTCTACTTTTAGGAATTCTATCCCAAGGAGATTGTGGATATGCACAAAGACTTCACTTAAGTGATTGCTATTTAATATAATTTATAATGACAAAGAATTGGCAACAACTTAATAAAATCTGCAACAGTTGGACCTTGGTTAAATAAATTGCATTACCCATACAATTAATTCTATGTAGCCATTAAAACAGTCTCCAGGAAGTTACGTTGGATATTTAAATGCATGCTACAAAAATAATTTGCATGGTACAATGCCATTTTTATGAAAAATACAAACACACACCATGAGAAAATATTCGAGTTTATGCATTATGTTAGTTTTGTATAGCTGTTGTCACAAATGACCACAAACATGTGGCTTAAAGCAACAGATGATGTTCTCTCATGGTGCTGGAGGCCTGAGTTCAGCAGTGTCACGGGCTAAACCCCAGGGGTCGGAGGGCGGAGCCCCCAGGGGCTCCGGGAGAGGTCCTCTTTTGCCTCTTCCAACTTCTGGCGGCTGCAACCCCTCGGCTGGGACCACATCACTCCGGACTCTGCCTCTACCCTCATGTGCCCTTCTCCTCTGTGTGTCCGATACTCCCAGGCCTCTTTCATAAGGACCCTTGTGACAGGACTGAAGGTCTGCACAGAAAATCCAGGGTAATCTCTCCATGGCAAAATCATAAACTTAATCAGATCTGTAAAGTCCCTGTTTCTGCGTCAGGTGACATGTACTAGTTCCAGGAATCAGGACCTTGTATCTTTGGGAGGTTGCGGGGCAGGGTGGGGGGCATTATTTCATCTGTTGGCCTCCCAAATATTAAAAGATATTTTCTTTCTTTCTGTCTTTTCTATTTTTCTTAGAGTAAGTACCTAATAATTTCAACAAGGGTATTTTTATTTTCAATTCAATTCAACTAAAGAAAATGTTTATGAATTCTTGCTTTGTACATGGCCTTGTGAGGTTTGCCCAGGAGCCACAAAAGAAACAAAAGCACCAACCCAGCCGGTGTAGCTCAGTGGATTGAGCATCAGCCTGTGAACCACAGGGTCACCAGTTCGATTCCCCAATTGGGGCACATGCCTGGGTTGCGGGCTAGGTCCCCAGTAGGGGGCGCATGAGAGGCAACCACACATTGATGTTTTTCTCCCTCTCTTTCTCCCTCCCTTCCGCTGTCTAAAAATAAAGTAAATAAAATCTTTAAAAAAAAAAGTGTTCTGCACAATTTAAAATATGTTTAAAAAAACAAAAAGAAACAAAAACACCAAACAAAATCTGGTCTTGCCCTCTGGAGTATTAAAGCTTTGTTCAATATTCAAGACATAAGACATATTTAACAAATAAAAAAATATTTTTGATTTTATCAAATATGAGATTAGATAGTATAAAAATTATAGTGTGGAAAAACAACAAAATTTAGAAAAATTCAAGAGAAGGGAAAGAGACTTAAATAATTAGGATGAGCTCCTTGAGAAATGTAACAACTTATGCATTAAATAAGAATAGAAGTTAGGATTTAACAAAATAGCATAAACAAAGGCAGGGCCGCCATGATTTAGAATGGTGCCTAGTAGGTGGTTCTACCTGTACATAAAAAAGGAGGCCATGGATGACGTACAATGAGAAAGGAAACGCAACTATGTCAGAGGTAAGTGTGAGCCCAAATTCTGAAAAGCCTTTACTCCTAAAGAAAAGGCTTGTTTCCGACAACAGAACACGTCACCGTTACAATCAGGAACGAAAGGAAACATCATTTTCAGTTCCGAAAGGCGAGTGATGGAGCAGGCAGCTCGACAATCGGCTCAGACGAGGAATCTGGTTACACTTCCGAAGAAGGAGCAAAGGCACCGGAACAGAGAAAGGCGGCGAAGTCCCCACCGGCTTCCACATTCCCGGCTACCTTCTGAGTTGGAGCTCGTGGGAGGTACGGGAGGTACACACGTGTTTTAAACACAGTTCTTGTCTTCAAGAGAGGCAGCAGTTGCTGGAAAGAGGAGGCTGCCCACCCACAGGTGGAGGGGGGATGGGTGGAAAAATGATCATCTGATAGCTAACATCTCCCTGGCCACATGACACACACTGGGCGAAGATTTTTTTTTTAACATCAGTTGTGGAGGAGAAAAGACTTCTCTGCCCTCTTATGCTGAGTACTGGGGACGTGCAAATTAAACTAACAGCAGACATGCAGACGGGAGAAAGGGCGCGCAATTTTTACCAATACTGATGTATTTTGGAGTGCACAGAAAACAGGCCAAACCCACCTAAGTGGTTAGACTTCGGGGTTTATGTGTCCTTTCAGCGAAGGAGAGGGCTTGGGCTTTAGCAGATGGTGAACTGGGAGGAAGTGCTAGAGAACAGGTGTGGGAACCGATGGGAGACAAGGGCCGTTTCAGCAGGTCTGTTTATGCAGACTCATCTTAGTGTGAGCTCCCTATCTCTGGGGATAAGAGCCCTTCTTTTTTCCCTCCTGGGAGGTGTGGGGGGCACCTTTCTTAAAGGGAAATGTCTGCCCTGCCTTTAGGCGGATAAAGGGAGGGCAAAGAACTCTCTCTGAGTAGTTGATTCTCAATAGCCTTTCGTGCAAAATAATCCTTAGGCCAAAGCAGCATTTTGGGGAGGGTGGCATACTCTGTTCTTTCACAATAAATATGTGCCATCCTAATACCACTATGAGTAGACACCTCTGTTGCCTCTTTCTCCAAGAAACTGAGGCACCCAGAGGCCCCATGCCCGCAAGCAGGCCTGAGGGGAAGGTGGGTCTTCGTGTCCCTGGAGGGTGGGACGAGCCGCTGCCATCTGACCGGCTGGTCCCTGAATGCAGGGCCAGAGCTTGCTTCGTTTCTCAGAAATACCGTAGGTGACTCCCCCATTCTCTAGCTAGTTCCTTTCCATCTCAAGCTGAAAAACTTTCAAGGACCATTTGAATCCATCAATAAAGGAAATAGAGCAAGGAAAGCACAACAAGAAACAAGAACAAAAACTCAAGATGATTGTGGTGCCCAGAGGGCATTCCAGAAAGGCCGTTCTGAGACTCTCATGGACTGCACTCAAGAGAGAAAACATTTATAAAGTTGTAAAAAAAACGAGGAGTAGTAAATGATAGCTTTAGCCTAAGCTCAGTTTCTCTTACTGTGTAAACTTTGAAAAACACGATTTCATAGTCTAGGAAAAAAGGAAAGAAAATGTTTTCTTCAAACACACACACACACACACACACACACACACACACACACACCCCTCCCTGACTGATAAACATCACGGAACTATGAAGTCATTGGGAAGAAGGCAGACATTGAATGAATGCTTGTTAAATGAGAGACCTGACTGACCTTACAGCACTGATGACCAGCTGACCAGGGCAGTTCAGAGTTCAAGATCAGGGGCCTAGTCTCCAAGTGCCGCCCCTCTGGTTTTGCACAGCCCATGACCAAAGTCTTGAAAACACTGGTTCCTGTCACCAGCACCTCCTATCATTCTTGAGAGAGGCTTGGTGATTCCATGTGGTACCAGAGAAACCTAAATCTATCCCGCTTTGGAAAAGCCACGGGATACCTGCCCCGAGCTCCTTCAGAACAGGTTTATTATTTGAGCAGCTCCAGCAGAAGCCACTGGGTTGATCTGGGGAAGATATGAGACCCCAGACGGCACAGCTCCTGCCTTTAGGAGCACTGCACTAGTCTCCTCGGGCTCTGGAACAAATTCCACAAACTGCACGGTTTTAAACAACGACCCATTTTTTAGTGGCTCGCAGTTTTGCAGGGCAGAAATCTGTGCTTGGGTCTTCCACGTTGGGTGTTCTGAAACTGGAACCTGGGCGTTGGCTGCCTGTGTTCTCAGCCGGAGACTCTGAGGAAATGATTTGCTTGTGTGCTCATTCAGGCTGCTGCTGGCAGAACTCATTTCCTTGAGGGTGTAGGACTGAAGTCCCCATTTCCGTTCTGGCTGTCGGTGTGGGGCCACTCACATTCCTTCCATTTCCAAGCCAAGGATGAAGGGTCTCCCTCGCGTTGAATGCCTTACCAGGAAGAGTTCCTCTAAAACATTCACCTGAGAAAGTCAAGCCCACCCAGAATAACTTCCCTTTCTTATGAAAGCCAACTGATTTCAGACCTTAACAGCATCTGCAAACTCCCTTCACAGGAGCAGCTAGATTAGTGCTTGACTATACACCAGCAGGCAGAAGTTTTTGGGGGGTTATCTTAGAATTCTGCCTACTATACATTTTTGAAAAAAATATCTTGAATATTGAACACATGAGAAAACAAATGGAAACAAATCTGGCACGTCCGTGGAATTATCTGTAAGTGCAAGGCAGCACAGCTTTTTCATAATCTCATTCCACATCTGCTCAGTGTTTCACTGTTTACAAAGAGCCTGCGCTCCCATTAACTATTCATGCGCCGCCGCCGGCCGCTCTCCTGCCCAGCAAGGCCTGCCATGCCCCTTCTCCACAACTGTGTTCTGCCAGCTTCGTCCATGTGTCTTTCCCTAAAGAAAGTACAGTTTCCTTAGGAGGGATCACAGACAGACTCTGGCGACACTGTGACCACGTGAGGAAGAGACGAGAGTGCGTGGAGACCAGCAGAAGACCCAAGAGCCAGAGAGCCTCTCAGGATGGAGGCTGCTGGTGTGTCTGCAGAAGCCACCTCCCAGGGACAGCTGGGGAGTCTATGACCGGGACCCACCTGGGTGATGTGACATGGGGCGTGAGACCTCCACAGGGGACTCCGAACAAGGCTGATATCACTGTAGGTAATTGGGCTAGTGGGTAGTTGTCAATAGGGAGGTCACTCCTTAGGTGGTGGCTCTGAATTTTCTGTTGGCTGTGGCTGTTCTGTCCCCAATCCCAGGCTGAGTGGCAATACTGAAGGAGGTACCGAGTCGTCTGTCCTTTCCCCTCACTAAAAGCCACTCTGGGAGACGCAGGGGGCCGGTGGGTGCCCCAGGGACCCGGTCTGAGGACTGAGGGGAGGTCGGGGCTCAGTGACAGAATCGTGACCAGGGAGCTATCCCTTGGTGTCAGGACCGTGGGACTAAGGCTTCCAAGTTCGCTTCGACCGGGATCCTTCCGGAAACTGGACGCCAGGGCTCAGAGGGGAGAGGTCTGTGGCCTCCGGAGCGAAACGAGGCAAAAACTGGAGAAAAGATTTCAGGCCGAACTGCGCAGCCTCTCCGGATGGGTCTCGCCACCCCGGGCACCCTGGGCCTCGGGCGTCCCGGTCATTCTCCGGGCTCCTGAGAGTCACGCCCCGTGCCCGGCGCCTTTCCGCACGCCAGGCCCCGGCGGCCCCGGCAGCCCCGCGGCCCAGCACGTACGGAGCGCGCGGGCCGCCGCCGCCTCGCTGTTTAACCGCGGAGGCCGCGCTCTGTAACACACATAATCCCTCCTGGCTATAAATTCTGGCTCTCACCGAAGAGTTCTGAGTATCTGGACTACATTATAGAGCCTCTCTCTGGGATTAATAACAGTGCATGGCAGCCTTTCATAGCCCTCCTTTTTTCTACTGTTACTGCCCAATCAGCACTATAAAGTATTCAAATCTTAAAAAATAATTCACTGAATGTGTCTTTTTTTAGCACCAGCTGGAACAAACATCCATATATCAGCGGTTAATTGCCCGCATGTGGAGCCAGGTTTCGTGCACAAGGAAGTGAGCTGTAAAGCGCTATTTTAATAGGATGCTGTTCGCCCAAACGCACTTGATTTGAATGGCACCGAACTGGCAACCTGGCTCATTCAAAACCTGCCGCCGTCACCCTGCACGACTTGACCCATGTCGACGGGGCCCTCTAAAAAACGTTCATGAAATAATGAGCATGGGAAGACAGAGAGCTGGGGGTGAGGCTTACAAACTGTGTCCCGTGTGAGGTGTCGCCGAGCGGAGGTGGGGGCAACTTCCTTGAGAAACCAACGCTGGCCGTGAGGTGCGCCCCATCGTCTGGGAAGAGCATGGCCGCTCAGGCCCGGGGCGTTCCAGTTCACGCAGGGCAAGGCCCTTGAGCCGCACCGACTCCTTCCTTCGCTGCAGTCCTCTTGGCTCTCCCTTCAAAAGACGCCCAGCAGGCCGGCACCACGCACCGCCGTTCACTACTTCCAGGGCCTGAGCCCACGGCGTCTCCCCCAGGCGAGCCCGCAGGCCTTCCAATGGCGGCCACTCCCCACTGTGGTCCGCTGGTCTCTTCTCCACATGTCTGCTGGGCACGTACCACCCCAGTCAGTTTCTCTCACTTGGCTTCACGAAAAGTGGCAGCCAGAGTCCTCAGGGCCCCTCCTTTCCTCCGCACCCCTCTGTCCCCGCAGCCACTCGGCAGCGGCCACGATGGCCGGCCTGGATCCCGTGCACTCCACCCATCCTCCTCACGGCAGCAGCGCTCCCCCCGGCCTGGAGTGCTCTTCTCTCAGACACATCCTTGGCCTCTCTCCCTTCAGGTTCTGCTCAAAGCACGCGCCTTAGTGGCCTTCCTATGTTGTACTGTCACTTGTCCCCCCCACCCCTGCCTCCAGTAGTCCTAACCGTTCTTATTTTTGTCTGCTTCATTCATACGATTTAGCACCTTTAATCTGATGCTTTGACTTATAGTGCATTTTAAATTCCTACTCCTGCTGCCAGAATGTAAGCTCCATGAGGGCAGGAGTCCTTGTTGTATTTTCTGATAGGTCCCAAACACCCAGAACAGTGACGGGCGGATGACAGCTGCCAAGTGAAATTTAATCTCATGCTCATGTGAGTGGAAAATCAAACTGAACAATACATTTTAACAGACCAGAATAAGTCAAATGTGTTCATTTTGATACTGTGATTCTTCTTCTAAATTGTCTAGCAATTATCTGGGTGTGCGCTCAGCCAAGAAAACAGGATTCTCGCTAATCTCTAGAATATATTTGCACTGATTACATCAAAGAGCCACACCTGCCACTTCCCACAGGTTTAATATAGCCACCTCCCCACCGCCCGATGAGCACTTTATAGAGTGTGGCAATCCCTTACCTCCTCCCTGTAAACTTTAATTTGTATATAAAACTATTTTGGACGGAGCCCATTCACTACTCTAACTTCAGGCCACTTTGCTGTATTGGTCCCAATTCCAGAAGAAACGGAGGGCACACTCGAGTCAGGACCAGCCCCGGGGATGGTGGGAGGGGCGGCCTGTGTCCCTCAGTGAGCCCCAGGGAGCCCAAGGTGGGAGACTGAGCACAGCCTCCCCTCTCTGCTGCCCTTCCCCACCCGGCCAGTGCCCTGCTGGCCGAACCCACCGGGACCAGAGAACGAGAGGTCCCCTGAGGCAGGCCTCAGACCGCGTCCTGCGAGAGCACGGCGCCTTGCCTCTTGCTAAAGGGTGGAAAAGCAGGGAGAGGTAGCTGCTCCCTCAACAAGAGCCTGGATCCCTGAGAGAGAGGTGAGTGCGTCAGCTTTGCCCGGGGACAGCAGAGCTCAAGATCCACTTTTCCTCCTAACATAGAAGACATGGCTAGATGCTGCAAAAAGCAAAAAACAACAACAAAAAGCCCCCCAAAACAGAGGGTCTTCCATTCTGTCCTGTTCTTTATTTTTCAGTGCTGGTTGCAACCCATTAAACTGACTTCACAACCCACGACTTGCAAACCCCTGGCTGGGGCCAATCCCGCCCCATTAGAAAGTAAAATCGCGAGGGCCCTGCCAGAGGACGAGGCTTGTCTTGTCGAAGCCGATGCTGTAGCTATTGTTTGGAACGATGTGGGCGTGTACACGCATGAAAAAACAAAACCACCCCTTTTATCTGCCCAAATATTCTCTTCAACCACACGCACAGCAGTGTGCTTTTGAAAGGGTTTAGTAACGCAGGTGTCGGGGGGCACCTCCGTTTAACGATCAGTAAAATAAGCAGTCTTGTGCTGAGAGAGAGGGACAACTCCCGAGAAGCGGGGGGCTGAGGTCAGGGCGCCTCTGCGCAGGGAGCTACTTGGGACCAAGCGCCGACCTCTGCAGGAGGGACGCCTGAGAGCATGCGCACACCCTCCATCCCCCACCACTGCCCGCCTCCCAGGTGCAGCAAGGTGTTCGTGCTGCCTCATGAAGGACACTTGCTGGACACTGGGGGTGGCCGATGACAGCTCCCCGTGCACCATGTGGAGAGCTGTGAGGTCAGCAAAGACCACAGCCCAGCCTGCGTGCTGCGTGTCACTGACAGTTGTACAGGAAGGCACTCTGCTCGCTGGCTTTGATGACTTTGAAAAGCAGCAGAACCCGTTCCCCCTCTGGCAGGACTTGGTGCGTTTCACTCATTTCAAGTCAGGACTAATAGCCTTAATGATTTTGAAGGGCCGTAAACGACTCCTTTATGCCCGGCTGGGGTTGGCCAGGGTTCCACCTGCAACCCGCGACATCCACACACACTCCGCAGGAAAATAAATACTGGTGTAACTAGCTTGGTGCCATGCCACTTAAAATGGCCATTTTCTTAAGTGCTCATTATAAAAGCAACGTTGTTATTTCAGCATCTGCCTTTGAAAGCTGGCTTTCTGTATCTCTGGTACTATGTTTTCATTGCAGGGAAAATAATAAAACATTAACTCTTTCAACAGTTGCAGGGCAGACATGTTTCAGAAAAAAAAAAAAGTCAGGCAAAAATACATCACTCCCTGCTTTCTTGGTTCTAGCTTAGGATTTCCACAGACCGCCCTGCCCCAATCCTGGACAGCGACCAAAGAGGGGCCTCTGTGCTGAGCAGGACGGTGGACCCCCTCTGCCTTGCTCGATTCTCCCCCAAACAGTGCTTCCTGTCCGCGCCCCTAGAGGCCATGAGGGTCTCCTGCAGGCTAGATGCTGTGTGTGTGTGTGTGTGTGTGTGTGTGTGTTGGTAGCCTGTATCCATGTGTATGTGGGCAAGGGAGATGGGGGGAGGGCAAGATGAATAAAACACAGTCCTTGAAGGAATTTGTAATTTTGATGCTGAAACAAGACAGAAGAGATAAAAAAGAGAAATCACCGTCCAAGGAACTGAAGCCCGAATGGCTTTCTGAAGACCGTCACTGGCCCAGCACAATCCCATCCCACACCTGGGGCCCTTCCTCCTTCTGTCATCTTTGATTCATCAGTGTCAGGAAAATATGAGACACACTTGCAACTTAGCTTCCTGGTCGCCGACAAAATGGCCGTGGCCGGTCGAGCAGGGCCGGGCCTCTCGGCCGCGACCGCGCCCGAGGAGCACATGGCCCTCCTTGGCCCAAGCGCACTTTTCCCCACCCCATCACCGACTATGCTTGGGAAGTGGTTCAAGAGTTTTTCCTAACGTCGTTCTATAAAAACTGTATTTATTTTCCTAAAAAATTCGTAAAACCGTTACTTCTGGATAGTTTTAGATTTACAGGAAAATTGGAATGGTCGGATGGAGGCTTCCCCCACTGTTCACACCTTATATTACCACGGACTTTGGTCGCAACTGCTGAACCAGCGTGGACACACCAGTATGAACTGAGGACCGCACTTCATTCAGACTCCTCTTGCCTCAGTGTCCTTTGTCTCTTCCAGCCTCCCACCCAGGACACGGCACAGTGGCCACAGGGCTCCCTCAGGCTCCTCATGGCCATTGCGGTTTCTCAGACACCCGTGACTTTGGTGACCAGACAGTTCGGGAGCGTACTGGTCCAGTAATGTTTAGGCTGTCCCTCCCCTTGGCCGATCCTTTCCTCGTCATCAGACGGGGTCGCATTCACCTTGGGGGTGCCAGCACAGATGCTGCATGGAGAAGCATGCACACTCTACGATGTTTTGGTTTGGAATGCCGACAGATGGCCCACAGGGGCCGTGTTAATTACGAGGGACACATCTCCATGCAGAGTAAGCCACAGTAAACCGCACTGGATGGGCCCCTTAGGCTCATGCAGAAGGTAGACTTCCGCTGCCTCAGGCACATCTGAGCCCTCTCTATTTCAGCACCCAGGCCAACAGCTACCGCACTCGGCGTAGGTGGTCTGCTGGGCCACCTCCAAAATCTCAGCGACATAACAAAGCCAAGCTATATTTCTCACTCCTGCCGCAGATAAAGCCAAAACTTCTGGGTGGGGCTGCCCTTCTTTCTGTGATAACTTACTGCTTGCACTTCTTCCTCCCTGAATCTCTCCAGCTCTGGGTAGCTGCTACCCACCCGAGTGCCTAGACAAGAGGGCCGACAGCATGGGGAACTGGGCGGGTGGTTTTGGCCGCCAGGCTCAGAAGTACCATGCATTACCTCTGCCTGCACTCCATTGGCCAGAACTCAGTCACATGACCCCACGCACTGCAAAGGAGGCTGGGAGATGTGGTCTAGCACCTGTAGCAGGACCACAAAGAATCAGGAATCTGTGAGCGCCGAGCTGCCTCCGTCATCCTATGAATTTATGTCGCACATTATTTCCAGTAGATAAAAGGGGATACAATGGCCTGGAAAATGCAGGCTGCTCTCTCATTAAGGACAGCCCTGTGTAGGTCATACTGAGAATTGGGGGCGTCATGGTGTCTTCTGTGTAGGAACTTCCATTATCACACTGATATTTCCTGAGATGCTGAAATCTGTCCTTTAAAGCAGTGTAAAAAAGAGAAAAGGGGAAAACGGGGGTAAATTACCACACCAAAAAAAAATATGCCTTGCACGTAACAGACATAAAATTTTTAAATCAGATATTTGGGAGAAAGAGCTTTCATTGTCTACACTTATAGAAACAGAGGCCACGCACAGTCTCGTAAAGGGAGCTAAACCTAGGAGCATCTCTCGAGCCAAAGTTGAATTCACATACATACTTTTCTGGAAAAGAATGAACTGGGTCTTTCTTTCCCAAATAGGCCTGTTCTCACTCTCATTTCTTAATGACCTTCCTCAATCTGAGCTGCAGTGTGTCTGGATGCTAATTGTCTAGTCGTCTAGACAGCGATGATATTATGACCGAGTTATGCACAGATAACCACACTGTCACCTTTTCCAGTGCCGCCCACACACTGCTTCACTGAGCACTCTTGGCACGTGTGATTTTTCTCCTGATCTTTATTTTCACCATTTAAGTAGCAAATGCTTACTTAGTCAGGCCATCCAATGAGCAGACCATTTTTTTTATACTTCAAATGAAATATGAGAGTGTTGAAGCTAAAAGAAAGAAATACTGTTAATGTCTCTCATACCTTTTTGTATGTGAGGGCAACCAACCCTCTGAAGTACTGTTTTTTGGGGTTTTGTTTTTTTTTGGTGGGTTTTTTTTTTTTTTTTGGCTTCATTCACCAAGGATACATCTTACACGGGTCCCTCAAATACTTTTACTACAAGTCACTCCCACCCCAATAAGCTGGCGCATGCAAGGCCATCTGATAAAGAAGCCCCAGGGGCTTCTAAGAGGTCGTTTTTCCCCCAGAACCAGGCTCTGCAGCCTGGCTGCGCGTGTCTACACGGCCTGTCTGCTCCCAGGCGCAGGGTGCAGTAAAGTAGACACTTACTAGACTGTTAGGTACATTCAGAATGAAGCTTGAAAGTAGTTTTTTTGTTCTAAAGTATAGTTGGCCTACAACATCACATTAGTGGCCAGTGTGCCTTTGTTTTGTTTTTACAAAGCACCGTCTTAACAAAGAACGAGGACCACAATGTTGTGACGGTTCTTAAACCCGCCTGAAAAGGGAAGACCTGGAAATCAGAGCTGAAATGAAACATAATATGGCTTGGAAAGTGGGAGGACGTTCCAGACGCAGTGGACAACAAGGGTTATTTTTGGCACAGAAAGAGAAAAGGATCAAAGAGGCCTGGAAGAGGTGTGTTTGGCCAAGGAAAGGACATAGACCAGGAGGACCAGGTGACACGGGCTCAGCCAAGGGGTGGGCGCGGATACAGCTGGCCTTCGAGTGCGAAGGCCTGGGCTGCGCTGCGTCACAGGCTACCCCTCCATTATGCTCACCCCTGGAGGCCACGTTACCCAGGAAGGCCCTCATGCATGAAAACCTGGGTCTAGACAGGGTAAGCTCCTTCCCCTCTCCTGTAGCATCAGCCGCTGGCTCTCTCAGATGACCAGACACCCCACAACGAATTTACAATGTCCCTGTGTAGGTCTGAGCTCAGCAATCAGTCAGGAAAGGTGAGGTAGGACCACAGGGGAAGGCAGGGAGGAGGGGTACAGTGGACAGCCTGAGGGCCCGAAGAAGTTCCTATATCCTATGGGAAGGGTGGGCAGGCAGTATTTGTCCTTTTGTGTCTGGCTTCTCTCACTTAGCAGAACGTCCTCAAGGTCCATTCCACTTTATATCAGGTGTCTGTACTTCATTCCTTTTTTAAGGCTGAATAATATTCCCCTGCATGGGGTGGCCATGCGTGTGTATACACGGTATTTACCTCGCATTTTCTTTACCCGCTCATCTGCCAATGAACACTTGGGTTGCTTCTGCCTTTTGGCTATAAACATGGGTGCACAAATATCTCCTCATCCTCAAAACATTTTATTTCTCCTTTGTCGTGACTCCTGAACAGCTTCATCTCTTCCTCCCTCCTAACGGGCCTAACCCCTGGCCCAGCCCCTCTCTCCTCAGTAATGCCCTTTTGGGGTCACCCTTGGCAGGGAGGACAGCAGGGGTTCTGCAGAGACAGGTAAGTGGATGTGGGAGCAGAATGCCATGCTCTGGGGGCGGTCAGTGAGCAGGGCCAGGGGGCTGTGTTGAGGCAGTATTTACAGAGCCAGCACACTGGGTCCACTTACACCGTACATTACAGATCAACAGAGACGGCTCGGTCTGTTAAAAAGGGCCCCTATTCGCATTTTATGTAAGACAGAGAAAGCATCACGTGTCCATATCAAGGGACGGTATCCCTGCCTTTCTGTGACATGGCTTGAGAGATTGCATGGAGGCTTAAATCCTGGGTGTTTATCCTAAGTGAAAGGTGAACAGAAAATTGATCATCAAATAGTTTAGGACCCTTTTGAGAGTGAAACGGGGGACAATCAGCAGTCACCCCAAAGACAACAGGAACCCCAAACTGGATGTGTGGTCACCCCGCCAAGTCTCATTTCCTCACTATCCATCAAGCCCACTTCCCCTGCCCTCAGCACCCACCATGTCTTGCTTGCTCCAACTCGGGGCTCACAGGTAGGACACAGTACCTCCAAACGTGTATTTCGTGATTTAAGATCCCAAACTACCCAATAACAGGAGGTGTTCACTGTGCCCAAGCAAAGGCTGTGCAGTGTGACACTTACTATGCTTATTAGTTTTTCTTGCTTGCTTTTTTCCCCTGTAAATGACAGGGAGAGCTAACATGAGCCAACGTACCTCCAAAAAAGCTTAAAAAAAATACTGTTTATTACATCACTGTAGAGAGTAAAAAACTGTTTTATTAGCCTATTGTATGTTCTCCTACTTGCAACATTCTTATCTGGGGGAAACCAGTTTTGTTGGCCTGACCAATGACCTGATACAAACAGCACCAGCGTTCTCTGCTAGGAATAGCACAAGCTTGCTTCTCCAGGGGGAAAATTCTAGCTTCTATTTATTGGTCCTGCTCTTTTTCCCTCAACAATTGCTGTTCTCTATAATTTAAATGTCTGCAAAAATAGCAGTTATGTAAACATTAATGCATAAAAAAACTATCATTTCCATGTAGCCTGCAAATCCTGGAGGGTAAACATTAAGGAATCACAAGATACTTTTCCGCTCAGCAAGGGGAGGGGGCTTACCATCTTTTTACCCTTCAAACCCGGCCCCCAGAGCTCCCCAGGTTCACGCTGTCACAGGCCTCAGCTGCCATTAGTTTTGCATCTTGGTAAATGTTTCTCTTCTGCCTCCCGCCAGGTGCCCCTTTCTTTACCCAGGGTGGACTCGCATATTTTATTTCTGTATTTGCTGATTTTCCAGTGTTAAACACAAAGTCTTCTCTTCCCTTTTAACATGAATATTCCTTTTCTAGCCATACTATAAAATGGTTAGAAAAGTGAGCAGGGCTAGCTTTGAAAAAACAATAGTATTAAATAAACCCAAGGACCCCACTGGCGTTCATAAATTCACAGATATGTGCTCACAGTGGGGGGAAAACATCCTTACATTCTGAGTAGGAATTCTTTCCCAGGAAAGTTCATGAAATTTTGTTAAGACTGATGTAATTCCAGACAGTATTGGACCAACAGAAGAAAAAGACAAAAGGAGCGGAGATGGGGGTTAGAAAAATTTACAAGATCCAAGCACAGGTAAGGTGTTTTCACCTGTGCGTGAAAGGACCCCCAGCCTGGGGGTCAGGGGTGAAAGTCCCACCCCTCTAATCACAGTTCCCCTACCAACCAGCTCCCATCCTTAGGTTACCTAAGGACTTTCTAAAAGTCGCTGCACTCAGAGAAACTAGGATGTGGCTGAAGGGGGCTTGCTCTAATCACTTAGGAAATTTCCAGGTTTTGGGAGCTTTGTGCAAGGAAAGGGAATGAAGACCAAACATATATGTCTTGTGATAAATCACAATATCACACACACGGTTTAACCTAATTCTAAATAGTTATGTTGCTGGAATTAGAGTTTTAACATAATATAGATTTCTGTAATTTATCACATTTTGTAGCGTTAGGTAAACAAGCCATTAACTGAACACGAATTAGTCCTTAAAGTTGCTTCTAGAATTTAATTGCTTTTTAAGACTGTGAGAAACCAGATGACTAGTAATGAAACTGATAATAATGAAATTAACACAATTTGATATGTGGCTATAATTCAGGGAACAATTCCTCGTAAAAGAAAATTAAATGTTAGTTGAGATAAAGTGTTTAATTTTAAAGATTATTGCCTTGAAATTGATTTTCTTTTTAAGAGGAAAATAAACTGACTTAATATTAAAAGCAAACAATTACATTTTTTATGTCAGTGGAAAAAATATTTGTTGTTTTAAATGACCACAGGATCATTAAGTTACATCCTTGGTGAAAGATGGGTCCCAAGCCAGGGTTTTATCCTCTATTTCCTGTCTCCCTCTTAATACAGGATAGTTTGGAAATATATTTTAGTTTTCCACACACAGACATGGTTCCCTTCTCTAAATGAAATTTACTTTCTTTAGTATATTGGGAAAGTGAGGCCCTCGGCCAATCGGACCTCATTCTGCCTACAAGAAAACAGTTTAAATATACACACACCCACACTCCCCTTCATAGTTATTTTTTAAACAGTAAGGGTAAAAAACCCTCTGTTGCTTTCCAAGTTTCTGATCAACAATAACAATAATTTGATTATAGAGTTTTCTTTAAGAATTTATTTTTAAAATTTTATAACATTAAAAATTATTTAGTTTTTAAGTAGGCGATTGTAAGCATGTGGAAAACAATTTAAAAGACACCAGAGAACAGATCCTGAAAGCTGAGTCTCCTTTCGAACCTCCTCAAGTCTCGCGTCTCCTGGTTTCCTCCCCGGGAGCTGACTACTGCTAACGGGGTTTAAACCCTCTCCCCGGCCCCTGCCTGTCCTAAAACAGCCGAGCGGCTATTGCAGCGCCGCCCGTGAGAAATATAACGCCACCCTCGTGTGCAATCGAAAATGTCCTAGTAGCTACATTTAAAAAGTAAAAAAACAAAAACAAACAAAAAAAAACTGGTGGAATTAATATTTTGTTTTTATTTAGCCCAATATAGACAAAATGTTGTTTCAACGTGTAAACAATATAGAAATACTAGTGAAGTGTCTTACAGTTTTTCCTACTAAGACTTTGAAATCCTGGGTGGAACGTATATTCATAGTACATCTTCACTTGGACCTGCTACACTGAAGAGCACAATTCTATAAAGTGCCATGAAATATAGGAATCTTTTTCTTGGAAAGAAATCATTTTTTAAACGCTCACATGCAGTATGCATTGTTCTTCATTTTCTTACTATTTTAGACAGTTACAGAGTAATATATATGTATACGCACTATAGAAAAATAAAAAAATTTAGAGAAAAAAACTTCAAATCATCCATAATCCTATTTTAGTGTTTTAAGTACAGGTACAAGATAGTTCTGAACCTCCGAGAATAAGTACATGATGGACATACATTTTAATCAAAAGCTCACAGGTCTGAGAATGCTGCCCGCAACACCATTTAGTTAAAATTCTCACAGTGAGATAAGGGGCTTCACTAACCTAGAGTCAATGTGTGTTTTCTGTTTCAAATACAGTCTCCCTCTCCTACACACCCCCTCTCCTTCCTTACCATCCAAATGGGGAGCCAAGGGGGGCAGCGGGCCAGCAGCGGGGCTCTGCTTTCCTGTCGGACTCTGAGCCGGGGTGGGGGCCGGCGGCGCCTCCCCGGCTCACGGCGCGGCCTGGGAGGCGAGGGCCGGCAGGCGTGCTCGCCGCCCGGAGCCGGGCGCGCCTTGGCACAGCTGTGTTTGGATATGTAGATATGGCACAGAAATTTGGAAAATTACCACGTGAAATTATTGTTTATCTTTTCTTCTCAGGGGAACAAAGTTTTGAATAAGCTTTTCACTGACGAATAAAAATCTCCGTGTCTGGTTAGCTAGGAGGCACGCGCTCCAACAGCGCGGGACTCGGGGCCCAGGGAAGCTCGCCAGGCCCCGCTCGCCGGGCGCGCCGTCCGGACCTGCCGGCCCGCGCTGGCTGGGGGGCGGGCGGAGGCCTGCACACCCGCTGCCGCTCCCAGGCTCTTCTTGCCATACGTCGGCGGCGTTCTGAAAACCTTTCTTTCAAAGTAACTATTTTTAATTTTACGAGAAAATGTGTTCTTCACCAAGGTACTGCTGGATGCATTTCTTTTCCTAACATTTCCTTCTGGTTCACACTAGACAACTGTTTGTACAGTTCCTGAGTTAAGAAGAGTTTTTTAAGCTTAAATAGTTGGAAGGATAACTAGAAGCAGATTTCAGAACATACAAAAACGAGATGAATAAAGTTTTATTGGACCACAACCACACTCATTTTTTCACTGCTGACCGTGCCGCTCTCACGTGGAGTTGGGGAGCGGGGACGCGCTGGGCCGTGGAGCCTGGAGCGTTTACTCAGAGGTATAAGAATACAGGGGAAAAGCTCGTCACTCCTTGATTTTGTTAAACAAAAACCTTCGAGGCTGAAAGCGTTGCTGAAAGCAAGGGTTTACGGAGCCGTGTGCTGGCCGGGAAAAGGGCCGGGTCCTGGGACACCCGGTCCAAGCCGCCAGCAGCCGGGCGCAATGGGGCAGACAAGGTGTCCACCGCCCTCGGCTGGCGGGCTTTTCGACAGTGAGTATGAGGAGGAAAGATGTAAGTTGTTTCGAAAGCATTAGCAATGGCTACAGGTAAGGGGTGGGGAAGCGCGAGGCGAAGGGGGAAGCTCTGGGGTAGGTGCACAGTCCCCGCAGAGAGAAGTGTTTGCTGCTTTTGGCCTGGTGCTGGGCCACAGTCTGGGAGCAGGACCACCTGGAGTGCGCTGCCCCCCCTCCCCCCCCCGCCACGCATTGTTAGGTAAGAGCTGATGGAGCACGTGGAGTGGATTTGGTGTCTCAGCTCGCGTCCAGGAATGCACGCGGTCTTTGTCAGCTTCTGCCCTTGGCTCTGTGAACTGGTCCACTTGTCTCTTCTGCCTGCCCTCCAACCTCATTTAATTTAGGACACCTCAAAATTTTTCTCTTGTCAGTTTACAGTATTAGAAAGCAAGCAGGAGTCTGCAAAGAATAGGTAACATTTATGCAAGCACTTAGACGACACCAGGCACCGAATTAAGTGATTTGGTGGAATTTTCTCTTTAATAAAACCACCTCATGAAGCAGGCAGTGGTTTCAGCCCTGGTTTTGGAGACGAGGACTCTCAGGCCTGCCCAGGTTGTGCCCTCGCAAGCTTGCCAAGCCACAGGAAAGTAGCAGAAGTGGAACTTGGTTCCAGGTCTTTCTGATACCAGCCTTCCTCCAGAACTCACTCAAAAGGCACACATGCCTCTGGGCCATGCAGAAAGGGACTGCAGGAGGGGCTGCTGATAAAGTGACCGTGACAAAGAGCATGGCAGAAGCAACTCGAGTCCACACCTCTGCAGCACACATAATGCAAAAGTGAAAAGTTAAGGAAAGTAATGTCTTCAAACAGTAAACAATGCATTGGCATGTTAAGGAGGCAGAGGGGTCTACTTGGTGAACCCTGAGAAAAAAGGATACCTACTAAGAAGGGCTCCTGGGCTCAAATTAAAAAAAAAAAAAAAATTGGCACAGGGGTCTTTGATGCAAACTGCACTGCGCAGAGGAGCCTGCCTGCCTGCCCGCGCCGGGTTCCTGCCATCTAAGCCAGCCCTTATACAGGAGCGCCTGGAATCCTATTTTAACCAATAGGGTTGAGGCTTTCCCCATCCAATCTGGAACTGTGCCGCTCTGACCCATCAGAGTGGCTCTATTCTGACCAATCAGTGACTGGAGGTGGGGACTTCTCTCTATATAAGCCAGCTCCCCTCTGGCTCTGGGAGCACCTTTTCCACCAAAGACTGAAGACACTAGTCCGCGCTTCCTGGACCAGAGCTGAAACACCGAAGATGACTCCCCAGAGCAGAGCAGACCGTGGGGAGCAGAGCTGCCCAGCTGAAGGGGGATATGGCCCCAGGGCCGCCTCCTGGCCATGCTGTTCTCACAGCCACGCTGTATTACTGTTGAGCTGCTAGTACTGAATAAAGTTTCCTTCTACACTGCACCCCAATTTGGGGGTTCCCGCTGGCACGGAGTTGGTGCCAATGACCATTGGTTGACAACTCAGCTTCCAGAGTACCCAACATTAGGCCACTGTCAGTGCATGACAACACTGCCGCTGGTGTAGAGTAAAAATTTTTTTAAAAAGAAATACTATAGACACTGTACTGAGTTTTTCATGGAACTACATTATTCAGTTTAAAGTCAGTCCTATATTGTAAGATTATATCCTCTCAAATTTTGGGTATAAAATACATTCTCAGTTAAGAATAATCATGCTATGAAGTAGGTATTTTTTTAATGTACTTACCTGACAAAAGAAAATGCAAACAATTCTATTTGGGTCATTTTATAAATGACCCAAATAGAATTGTTTGCATATACATACACGCACACACACACACGTATATATATATATACACACACACATGTATATATATATACACACACACATACACACACACACACACATATATATATATATATTTTTTTTTGGTCATTTTTCTGTGTATGTATTTTACTTTTTGGTCTGTGCCATCCCAGTATGTGGGAAGCTGCCTGTCTTTTGACCTTGTGATTCAAGCTCTAGGAAATGATATTCCAGAAATAATGTGTGATATACAAAACAATTTATAAACACAAATATATGCCCTGCAGCGTTATTTGTAAAAAGCAAAACTGCAAAATAAAATCATGAAATAATTCAATTATGGTAAAGTCACATGGTAAAATAACATGTAGCAACTGAAGACCTCTGGTATAATTTGTCTAATGATGTGGGAAGTGCTCACAGTATAATGTTAAAGGTGAATAAAATACATATATAAAATATAACTGCAACTTAATGAGAAATGTGTAATTCTAATACATGAAAATAACATGACTAAATGTATTTACAGTATCATTTTTTCTGATCGGGAATGTTTCCTTTCACTATTTTCTTTCCCTTCCAGCCCTTTTTTAACAAACATCGATGATCACATGTGAAACCTCTGGTTTTCGGCCATCTGCCTTGCGTTTTCTCTTCCATTCTTCTCCTCCTTGGGTCCTTTATGTCTGTGTTCTGGCAGAACTCTAAATGCCACTTTCTGTGGCAATTCCACAGCCAGTGCGTAATGAAACTTCTGACTCTGCTCCGCGACTGCTTTCTCTCTGACCCCGCCTCTTCTCTCTGGGCGTCTATTTATGACGCTGCCTTCTCTTCACAGCGCTCAGCAGCTGCTGCAGGGAGACCACATAGTTCTGCATCCCGACCGCCAAGTTACTCTCCTATGGTTGCCTTGGTAAACAATGTTTAAAAGGCTTCCTCTCAATGCATTCGTCGGAATTACGTTTCTTTCCTCTATACCCCGGTAATTTGTAGTAGGTTGGGTTTTATCCAGTTTATCCCTAATGGAAGGGAGATCTCAGCAGACCTAGGGTTCGCCAACCAGAAGGGGTGGCCGCTCCCCTTGCCCCGTCTCTGTCTGCGTGGGGTGGTCAGCCCCTCTCAGCCCCAGAGCTGCATTTCCTTGCTGAGCATCTGTTGGACTGAAGTGGGGTCTGCCCACTCACTGCTGGGGTCTCTGCCACCGTGAACCAATAGGAACAAGAGACACCCCAGGCTGCAAGGCCGGCCATAAGACTTTTTAGTGTCCCTGTTTGACCTGCTCAACACCATCCCCACTGTAATGCTGTGTCCCGTCTGCCAGGAATTCCTCTGTTGAAGCCCTGACCCCACAACCCTAGAGTGCGGCCTTCTTTGGAAATAAGGCCCTTGCAGGTGTAATATAGTTAGCATAGTATGTGGTTATTAGAGTGGGCCCTTACCCATATGACTGGTGTCATTTTTTAAAAGGAGAAATACACACACACACACACACACACACACACAGGGAAAGGCCACAAGAAGATGCAGGCAGAGACCCGAAGCAGCCACGGAGCACCAGCGACGGCCAGCAAGCCACCAGAAGTGGAGCGGACCGTCCCTCAAGCCTCCGGGGTACCCAGCCCTGCTGACACCTTGACCTCGGACTTCTGGCCCCCAGAGCTGGGAGACGGCCCGTCTCTGTGGCTGAGGCAGCTCAGTGCCAGGTACTTTGCTGCCCCGTGAACAGCACACACACCCAAGTGCCGCCACCGTCCTCTAGGATCTGGCCTCGGCGAGCTGTGGGCTCGTCTTTCCCCGGCTCCATCTCAGTCACCTAGCACATCAGCGACCGTAGAACGGCCCTGTGGCTCCTTACACACACTGCACCGTTTCCTTCCTCAGGTGCCGCCTCCGCCCCCAACCCGGATCCTGACCTTCCACGTACGACCTCCCCTCACCATGGTGCTGCTTCCAGACTTGGACACTCAGCCCACCAGCCCAGGGGCACCTCTTCCAGGCAGCCACTGTGGTGGCTGAGATGTCTTTTCTAAGGTGACCCATCATCCCCTTTTCCTGGGGCTAAAGGGTTCCCGCACTTTCAGTGTGAAAAACAAGAAAGTCTTGGGCAAACCAGGGCAAATCAGTCACTCTACTTTTCCCAGAATTTTCATAATTTTGTCCTCCTCAACTTATATAGGATAATCTGATCTGATCACAACCACATGAGTACAACTCCCTCACACCTGTGTCCCCAGGACTCTATACATGGGAGGTGCTCCGTAATGTCGTGAAATGAAGCAGTGATAAGAAAATTGCCAAATCTTTTCAAGGCTGCGCTCACAGAACGCAGTCGCCCAGGGACTGCTGAGCTCCGGGCTCTGCCATTAGGGGCCCTGACTTCCGCCTCAGTCACGGAGCCAAAGGCCCCAAAGGCGCGCGCCCACAGAAGACCCCTGTGAAAAGCGTGCGGTATTTAACAGAGACGCCAAAAGTACAGCACGACTGCTGAGCGCATGAACGAAGTCGCTTTCCCACAGCAAAATTTAAAATTCAAGCCCCTTGGAGAGTCCAACTCCATCCCAAAGCTGTTTGATTGTTGTTGGTTTCTAAAATTAAGTATAACCTTCACACTGGAGGTCGCTCTAAATCCTCCTTTTTAATCAGCATACGAATTGAAAATGATTGAAGGGACTAATCATTTGGTATAAGGGGACTAAATGGTAATGGAAAAAATATAATAAAGATATATTAAAATTTTTTTAAATAAAATATTTTTTATTGTTATTCTAAAAAAAGGGAACATGATTCATTCGAGTAACATCTTCCTGGAAACTGACTCGAGAGCACAGTGGAGCCCCTGCACCCGCCAATGGTGAGCGCCTCCACAGCGTGACCGTGGCCCCCCGGAGGGCTATGAACGTGTATTAGTATTTTACTGTATAATAGACCGCTTTTGTTACTACAAAGAGGTCTGCAGGGAATATAGTTTAACTAATGCTTTTGTCTATCTTTATTCCTTCAGACTAAATCCTTGAAAGTGGGATTTTCAGGTCATACCTTTTGAAATTACTTTCATTTAAATATTTTATATATTTTTCTAGCCTTTGAAGACAATACAAGCATCTACTGACCATAATGGTCCTCTTGTATGGACTTGCTGGGGTATTTTTCACTCTTTTTCTAATTTTCACAATTCAATTTGAAAGATGATTTCATTACAGATCAAGACTCTTTTTGATGACAAAAGTGTTTATTTTTCCCTAAAAGAGGATTAAGGTGAAGATGTTGCATCTTGGGTACAAAAGCTCTCTCTGTATTTACATTGTTTAGCAGAAAAATACTTTGAAAACGTAGGGTGGAGAGACAAGTCGAGCGAGTTAAAAGTACCAGGGGTATTTTAGCTGTCTCGGTGAAGAGACATTCCAAACTCTTGCAGCACAAGAAAGACTTTGAAAGTCGGCCTCAGACTTAATCCCATAGGAGGGGGGCTGGGCAGGCAAGCCAGCATCTTTCTTGTAACTCTCAGAAGTTCACAGATTCCAGGAAGCTCCCATGCATTTTGCAATCCAGATTCTGCCCCATGAATCTTTTGAGTTTATGAACTTTTCTAATTTTTCTAAAACATCGTACAAATCCTCTGTTGTATATCGCTCAATCATAAAAGTGCCATTTAGATTTATCGTCTCCAAAATCAATAAAGCCTCCCCTCCCCAGAAGGATCTGGAATCACTTTATGAAACGTACCTAGTAATAATATGACAACAACGTGCCACATTATCATAGCTCAAACTCCGCGGAGGCAGCCCGGTCAGAACTTGGCTATCTTTGAAACAAAATCACATTCTTCAGGAAGTGGTGTTGGTAACTCAATAAGCAGCAGCTGTTGCTGGGCCTTTGAAAAAAAAGTTTCATCATTTCACCAGCGTTCCGTATCCAGCATTATGCCCTTTTTAACTGAGGGCCAAAGTGAAAAACTCCAGTTTTTATAATGATTGGAAAACCTCTGGGCAAATAAAAAGATGAAAAAAAATTTTTTGCTCTTAATCCGAGGATCCTATCTCAATTTAGATGTACTCTGTTCACATCAATTTCTCCTCTGTGATGTTAATTTGCACTTATTACCCAGAAATTTCATACTCACAACGCGGTCGCTCCATTCCCTCCAATCTTAATAATGAGCGCTCCATCCCTGCGCCATTTTAAAAGCTTTCTAAAGACCCTTTTAAAATGAAAGGTGATATCACTAGATGTAATGTTTATATACAAGATACTGAGATCCCAGACTTCCAGAACGCTCAGTATAAATAACCCAGCAGCACACAGTGCATCTGATAGAAATTTGATCCCATCAATTTTACATGATCCTACCAAGGAGAGTGTAGCATGCTAATGATGCTAATGAGAATTTGATGTTGACAGAAGATTCATTTATAAATAAAAATGGCCAGAGAGATGATTAAATCAGATGATGGTTTGTCAATACCCATCCAACACTTGGTCCCACTATCATGAGGACCAATTGCATTTTCACTAACAATAATAAGTAACAATTACGATTCCATGTTGTACTTAGGTAGCACTTTTCATCAGTGGGCTTAGAAAGATATGCATTAAATTACCCGCAGGCTCCCTGGCAGCCTGGGCCTGAAGCACCTACTTCCAGGAGGAATCTCAGGCAACACTGTGGCCATCGTCGCACTAACACGCCTGTAGCCACGCTTGTGCCACCGTCTGCAGATCTCAGGCTGGGTCCACGCAGATGATGGGACAAGAGGTCCTCTGGAGAGGACAGCGGCTGGCCCCATGCTTCCAGCCCACCCCCCTCTTATGCCATAGTTTTCCCGAGATAGCGATGGGGTGGAGGGGTGTGGGGCTCGTACAATCCAAACAAATTTGCCTAGATTTTTATGTTTTCTTAATTGAGGTCGCTAGAGGTATCTACTCATCTTTAGGGAAAAAGAGCAGCTTACTCTAAAATAAATCCAGCTTTGGCTATAGATGTGTTCATGGAAGGGCGGTTTGTACATTCTCGCCTGCTCTCGCCACTTTTGCCCGGTTACTGCTATCGCAAGCCTTGCCACGACGCCGCAGGGGCTCTCACCTGCACCCGCCTGCCGTCGGCGTGCCTGTTCCTCTGGCGCCTGGCACAGCGGCTCGCAGTCCCCCTGCACCAAGGACTGAAACGTTTGGTAAGAGAAGAGGAGCATCGCCCAGAGGGCCGCCCGGGTCTGACTCTCACCACTGTCCCGGCAGAGGGGCGGGCTAGCTCGGACCGGCGGGCAGGACAGCTAGTGGCAGTCTGGTAGAAAAGAAAAAGGAGACTTGGATGCGGATGACTGAAGAAAATGAAGGGGGATAAAGAGGACTCCGAGGAGGCATGACAGCTGTGTCAAGTGTGTGGAGGGCCACGCTGTAGAAAAGGGTGACGCTCAATCGGTACCAACCTGAAGAAACAGAGCCAGAGCCAGGACAGGGATGCCGGCTGGGCCACCTTGCAGCTCCCAGTGACAATGTGACAAAGATCACAATGTTCGATGGAGTTCCCTGAGCAGGAACAAGAATGGGGAGAAGGTACGGCTGTCATATGCATTAATTCCATCAATGCCTGCAACAGACACTAAGGCAAAATGCTGGCACTACAGCGGAGAGAAGAGACATGTGGCGTCTGCCATCCCAGGCCTGGAGCCTGGTGGGGGTGGCGGACAGGGTGACCGCACTCATAAACACAGAGCTACAGGTCACAACCCTAAGCCCCGTGGAGCGATGGTACGTGCACTGTGGGACTGACCTGGTCTGCATTCAGAGAAGCTTCCTTGGGAAAGAAGCACTTGAGAAGAGATCAAAGTGGGGTGAGAAGTAAACAAGGGGTGGGAGCAAAACGGATTCCAGAGGACTAGTCATCAGAGCAAGGAAGCGAAGGGCCCGGAAGTAGGAAGGGAGGCTGGAGGCCTAAGGGTTCGGGTTCAGGAATTTTATCTTCATCTTGGAAACAACGGGAGGTCATCAAAAGGTGTTTTGCTTTTTGAGGGGTGCAGACAGAGGTGGTGGTGTGGTCACATTTGCACTCTGAAATGTCACTGGGGCTACAGACTGGGGAGTAGATTGGATGCGGCCAGGTACACCCATGGAAGCCAGCAGGGTGGCATACAGGACATTGGTCATCTGATTACTAGGGGGCCTAGAATTTTAATGTCTTAAGAGATCTTTATTTGGCATTCATGAACTTTGCCTTATCTGCTCACTAATTTAGTCAATGTGCAATATGCTGAAAGACAGTTCAAAGGTAGAGTTTAGATTTTATGTTGTTATTATTGATTCCCCAACTTTTCGGTGTCTCTAATATCACCGCCATTGTTGCCCTCAGTATTTCCTTCAGATTTGAGGAATATTATTCTATATTTTTAGCTATGTGAGGGTGGTATAATTGAACTTTGCAACATGTCAGTCACCAATTATCAAAATAATCATCAGTGGAGACAGCATTTATTTATTTATAAGTTATTGTCTTTAAATAGCTGCATGCCAGATTTCACAAAAATCAAGAAATAAAGCTAACCTGAAAAATAAGCTGTTTGGAAAGCCTGTGAAACTTATGAGGAACTGACAGTTTCTCACCTCCATATTTATGTCATTTTTGTGACGACATTTCCCCGATACATTAGCGAAGCTAGGCCACAAGAGCTTTTCCCATGAGGCCATGTTAAAAATGTGTTTACAAAGCCTTCATGAAGCAGAGTTTAGAGAAGTAAAGAAGAGATTTCTATAATTCAAAGGTATTTTCTCCAATTGTCCAGAAAACAAAGTCAGTAATTTCCCAGGGCTAGTCAATGTGAGCTAATTTTATTATTCCGTTTGTGACTTGTCTGTTTCTCTGTAGAAGATGTTTATGTAAAGCTAGTAGTATTTCTCCTTTTTCCGCCTCCCCCCTGTGGTTTATTTTGTGGTTTAACTCAGTCCAACAAGCTAAGCAAACTAAGGAGGGATGTTTTGTTTTACATATGCATGCCAAGCTTTGTTAGGGGCAGAGGGGAGGGACAGGTAGGAGGAGCATTTGAAGTAAAGGAACAAGGTGAATCCCACTAGAGTCAAGAGAATGGGGTGTAAACCTTTAACGAGGGCAGAACCAAGAGATACGGTCACATTCCTCTGCTCACGTGTGAGCTTTGCCACGGTATGAGTCTAGTTCGACATTTGCCATTTTGACAATCAAACACAAAAACAACAAAAAATAAGCTAACGACAATAACAACAGAGGCAGACACCCCTGGGATTACTCTGCGAAGACTCGGGGCTGTCAGGTGGGCAATGAGGAGCTGGTCCTAAGAAGAAAAGGCCCACAGTTCTTGGGCCAGGCTCCCACTTCCACCCACACCGTGGGAACAGAGACATAAGCAAAGTGGGAGGTTCTGCAGCTGCAGGGGAGACCCGGGAACGGAGGACACTGTCTTTCTAAAAAGATGTTACCTGTGCACACGCCTCACAAACTCATTCCTGCATCACTCCATCAACCAATGTCTCCTGAGTACCGCCAAGGGGCCGGGCGTCACTTCAATGACTCTGCCATGTTTCTATGGGCTGGACGGAGCACATGACGCTGTGCCCATTCCACAGCTGCGGAAAGGGAGTCATGGCAGGCTGAGGGACTTGCCCTGAGAAGAGGCAAAAAAGTCAAAGGCAGGGTCCCAGGTTTCTTGTCCAATTTTGGTTTCATTTGGTTTAAAGTGGTAAGTCCCACCCAGGGGTAATTTTGGGCACTGGGCAGCATGTGGAGACATTTTTGACTGCTGTGACTAGGAGGAGGGAGGGCCACTGGCATCCAGTGGGCAGAGGCCAAGGATGCTGCTACCCATCTTATGAGGCACAGGACGGCCCCGCTGCAAAGTGTCATCAGAAACAGGACGTTTTGACAATCAAAAACAAAACAAAACAAGCCAACGACAACAAAAACACAGGCACACAAAGGAACAAATAGCAACCATGCTGCAGTTTAGAAACTTTGGTCTGGAGAAAGTATTTCGAAATGCCAGTTGATGATCTAGAATTTTTGCCTACCTGCAAAAGAGGAAAAAATTAAGAAGCACAAAAGGTGAATTCCTTCTCAGCGGAAACTGACACGGCTGTTTCACTCTCTCATAAATGAGTCTAAGCCTAAGTTCTCTTTTTAAAAAAGAAGTGCTTACTTTGCAGACAGCATTTTTTTAAGTTCCACATGTGGCTACCCACTGTCACCACAAGCAGTAGCATTTTTATCTGGCAGTGGTAGCCGCACTGTGTGCAGTTACAGGGTGCGCAGGGCAGGAGACTTTTCCCGCTGTCATGTTAGGACACTCAATCCGCTTATGGGTTCCCAGGTGACACTGTAGCTCTCCTGACCTAAAAGTCCCACACTGAATGAAGTGTATTTACTGTGCATTAGTAAGACACTGTAGCTCAAAAATACTGTATTTGCAGCAAAAGCGACATCCTCCTATTCAAGTAACCGCTCTCCCTTCCGCAGGGAGATGTGTCAAGAGCCAGCTGGAAACGCTAGTCACGCCCATGAAGGCGTTACAGACGTGGGGAAAATCCACTGTGTTTGCACTGCGTCCTCAGTTTCCGAATGTTTGTAGCGCTAATATCCGTGGGAGGTGAGCTGGGGCGAGGCTTTGCTTTACTATTGACCGAACCCGACACAGGGCTAAGCGTTTAGCTAGGAAGCCCAAGTGACTGACTTCCACAGGTTTCCGGGCTAGGACAGTATTGCCTTTGTTATTTAACTCACTGTCAAAGTCAGAGTCACATCATTAGAGCAGGATTACAGCCACTCCCCAGGATGAATACTTTTAAGAGCTATTGTTGCATAATTTTAAAACTGAGTTATGGACGTGCCTTGGCTCTTCAAATCCCCACGGTCACTTAAGCAAGTGTCCGACTGCAGCATTTTAGATTGCCTGCGAAGAGGCCAGGCCGGCAACAGCCGTCCTGCCGGTAATCATGACATCAAAGGAGAATTTAAATAAGAGTATCTTAACTCCTTTCAAAGCTTTCAGTCTTGTTTTCAGCAAACAACGGCATGGAAACCCGTAGTCTTCCAGAGCCTTGTGAGCGCATCTCAGCCCTCACACCAGCACCCTGGACTCCGCTCCCCCCAGTGTCTAATTGGGTCTCACAACTATATTCATTTGGGGCAAAGAATGAGTGTTGTTCGACTTTCTCACTCTGCTCCCCCACAGAGACATGATGAAATGCTTATCCTTCCTAAAGCTGGACAGTTACGAGCAATGTACACCCACGTCTCTGACTGCTTCACGGCACAGCGACGTCATTTTATGAAACCAAAGTGGAATGTAGGTATGAGCAAGACTTTATTTAAAAAGTGTGTCATGAAGAAACTTAAAGAGAGAAAGTGCAGCAGAAGCCACCTGGCTTACACTAAAATAGCTCAGATGTGGGCACCCTGAGTCACTCCATCATGTCTAGGGAAAGTTCAAAGTCAAACAGTGGCGCCTGGACCACCTGCTGAGAGCCGGGAGCAGAGGCGTAACCCTGGGCTCAGGCCACACAGAGGGGGCGCGGGGCTGGCGTCCACTGGAAACAGTGAAACACCCAAGGAAGCCCAGGTCTGCTTCTGGGTCCTTCATACCTAAGAGCCCATGTAGACCCTAGAAGTTACAAGATGTGCTGGGACTGCAAGGCGTTGACAGGGACTCAACCCCTTAAGCATTCACTGACACCACAAGCATTTGCTGGGCACCCAGCTCCTCCAGGCACCACTCTACCCAGCCAGGGGGCAGAGGTGAAAACGCACAGGGCTCCTGTCCCCTCACAGGAGCTCACTGTCCACGAGGGAGACAGCTGTCCCTGTGTGGCCGCAGGACAACAGGGGCAGCGGCACGGAGGTGCGTGAGGGCAGGGAGGCAGTGCAGGCAAGGACCGGCAAACCCGCCCTAGCGACAGTCCTGCCTGGAGTCGCCAAGGAGAGCCGAGGGCACAGGGTGCGGGCAGGGAGGTAGCCAGAGGGGAGGTGGCACAGGCACCCAGCAGCTCTGGGGCCTCTCGGGGAGGACACTGAGCAAAGCGGGGGGCAGCCCCGGGGAACTTCCCATCTCCTGCTTCTGAAAGTGCCTGTCATTTGCAGCGTGTAATAAGCACTTTTTGCCCACATTTTGGAGGGAAAAATACGGGTGTGCATTATACATGGGGCGTATTAATTCCGTATTGATGGTATGTTTTTAATTCTTTTCTCTGCGCTTATGTGTTAAAAGTGTAACTCTAGAAAGCAATAATGACATCCGCATGTAAGCTAACGCCCTGGAATACGATAATCGGCTTTGTTTCTAAATGTAAATAAAAAGTCAAATTTAAAAATTAAGATGAAATACTTTTTTCTGGACATTTGGGACAAAAACATGGGTGCACATTAACATGGCAACACACAGCATGTGTGTTTTTAACTCCATGATTAAAAGCATGTGAAATATACGCCAATTACCCTCTCTTTCAATATATTGCCTTTAATTTTCTACTACTGTTGTAGATGCGGTGATAAATCCTGCCAAATAGAAATGTCCTAAAGGTAATAAAAGGGACGCCAATAGCTACACAGGCGGGTGGCATGCAAAAGTCCAGCAGGAAATTTGGTTAATGAACGTGGCCATGGAAGAAAGCACAATCTCACTGGTAATTAAAAATGGACACTCAAAATGTAGTAACTTTTGGTGTGTTGTATTGCCACACATTGTACCAAGTGTTTGTGTCTAATTCTGGGGAGACTCTGTGAACCCATGTGGTCGCATGTGACAACTGAAATATGTGTCTGTAAACCCCTGACCCCAAAAGAAAGGGGGGGATCCTTTAGGCACAAAGATGTTCCCTTAAGTGTTATTTATAATAATAAAAATATGGCAGTAAACGGAATTTCCAAAATTAATGGGGGGATTGAATCATTCTTCATTGTTTAGAAGGGTTATATCATTTAATTAACATCAAAATTTATAATTATAAAACCTCGACACATGGAAACATTTTCAATATAATGATTACTAAAAATGGTTAGAAAGTGGTGTGTACCCTATTATTTCACTTGCATGCAATATGTATGAACATAGAGAAGAATCAGAAGGGAATATACGAAAATAACAGCCGCATCAGGGGTTTTTGGTTATGTTGAGTCCTCAGACTTTCCATTACTTATTTTAACAATGCTAATAAAATGGTAAAAGTGGGATCATTTTAAATCAATCCCACAGTAATGGAAGGATACATAATACATAGCACTTTTAAAAAAACCCGTCTTTGGGTACTTGTTGACCATCATATTAAGGTGAAAAACACAGAAAACTATAAAAACAAGAAAAAAGTGCTCCCTCTCCAGGGACAGCGGGTTGAGTCCCAGTTCTGCCCTGAGCGGACTGGCGGGTTGCCTCACAGAGGCTCCTCGTCCTGAGTGGCCTGAGTACGACGGTGGAACACAGTCCTGAAAATTATCCATTCACCTCATAACTGGAATTAAAAGCTCTTCGTTAGGGAGCTCAGAATGTCAAGAGGCAGAGCCAGCCTGCAGAGCGATTCTGTAGATTAGAACATTTCCACCAAAGCATTTGGCCTGGGAGATGTCTAAGTACATTAATTGAAGTAGAAATGCATTATTTATTATTTAACACTCAGTGAAAGCAATCAGTGAGCTAGGTTTAATAATGATTTCTTTTAGACGCTCACCGATGAATAGGAATTAGGTAAACACAACCAAATCATTATTTGGGAGGTTGATCAGGTTTCAAAATCAGGACTTTCCTTGAGCACTATGATACTCCCTTTGAATACTGGAAGAGGTAAGTCTTATGTTATATAGGCATTCTGTTAAATATATAAGAGTTAGGTCTGTTAAGAGAGGAATGGGACGAGATTCTACAATGTCAACGGGAACCTTGTCTAGTCAGAGCTGCGCTTTGGATTCCTCTAGGTAAACCCAGGGGACAGGGGACAGAAGCCCATTAGCTGAACTCAAGGCTCCTGCTGGTGACTACTAATTATTTTGGAACTGAAGGAAGACTTCCCTTCCTATTTCAGAGGACTGGATTATGAGGAAAAGCTCATTTTTATCAAATCTGACCGATACCCAGGAAAGGGTCAGTGGCGATCCTATGCCCTGGGGGCCTCCTGGCCCCTGAGCTGCACTCCCCGCAGAGACCGAGTGAAGAGTCTTCTCCTGTCGGTGGCAGAAGCACGGTGGGGAACCAGCACCCTGCGGCTTCTTCCAGGGACTGAGTAGAAGATGCAAATGATTAACTGGTCCTCCCTCCCCTCCAAGTATGACTCCTTCATGATCTCATCAAATCACTTCCAGTTTCATGATTTGGGGCAAAGTGCTTAACTTCCCTGGAGTTTACTGTCTTTCCATAAGGAATATCCATCACAGAGCATCATCATTGGGGTCCCCGGTAGCCTACGCATTATTAGTGCCCATCACCTGTTGGGCACGCCGCACCTCGAGGTCCTGCTTCTTCTTTAAAATTTCACTGTGGTGAGAACACTTTCAACGTGCTTTAGGTTCACACACAGCACTGTTAGCCACGGTCACTGTGTCGCAGAGCAGATCTATAGATCTGCTTGTCATCTTACCTGACTGAAACTTTATACCCATTGGAGAGCGACTCCCATCTCCCCTCCCCCCAGCCCCCTTCATTCTACTCGCAGCTTCCATGACGGTGACTATTTTAGATAACTCGATATGAATGGAATCCTTGAACATACATCCTTCCACTGGCCTATCTTATTTACCATAATGTCTTCAAGGTTCGACCATGTTGTTGCATGTGGCAGGATTTCCTTCCTTTTTAAGGCCAAACGACACCCCGCTACATGTGTACGCCACATTTTCGTCATCCGCTGAGCCCTTGGTGGGCATTCCGGTGTCTCCACACCGTGGCTGTTGTGGGTCACGCTGTAAGAACGTGGGGGTGCACGTGTCTCTGACATCCCGATTCCAGCCGTTGGGATAAATACTCAGAAGGGGGATGTTTTAATTTTGTCTTTACCCTCCACAGACTTCTCCAACACTTGCTTCTAAATTCAAGTTTCTTTACGCCCAGCCATCCACTCCTGACACTGCCCGATTTCTGTATCTTCTGACAATCCTAAACATTTGGTGACTAAGTGTCTCATTTCTTTGAGGATGGGTGGAATCGAAATTCCTATGTCACTTCCCTAGGGAGGATGACATTTGAACTGTAAAGGTTAACACTGAACTTCAGGGTGGTACAAAAGAAGGATTATTTCAGAGACCACATTTTATAAACAGCAGATTTCTGAACAGGCCAAAAGGATAAGAAAGTCAAGTCTGGGATTCCCATGCTTTCAGTGTTTATTTATTTTATCATTTTGGTTTCATTAATACTAAACAATAAACAGTATATTTTTACTTTACATGTAGGAATTTGAACATTTAATTTTTATCAGAAGATTCACTCTTGAAAGAAATCCCACGATTCAGCACAGTGCGACAAACACATCTCAGGAAGCGCATGGCAGATGGTGTCAGAAGGAATATTTACTTACAATTACAATCAGTGTCATAGTTAGTCGAGTTCCAAAGACACTGAGTTTAAAATATAATTCTATCATACGTGATGGTTTGGTTCATGTGAAAGTCACTCATTATTTCCTGAAAGGCTTTCTTGTGATGCTGTTTAATCAATATGTTCCCCAAAGGGCCCACCTCTGCCACACACATGGTTAATTCCTACTTCCTGCTATTTTAAAAATGATCTAAACATTTCTCTTGGCATTATTTGCAAATGAGATAGAATTTATGCAAATATACAGCTGGGTGGGAACAGAAAGCACCCCCACTCCTGCAGAGCGAAGTCAGGGGGGCATGGGCCTGGGACAGCGGAGCCCCGGATCAGGCCCCAGGCCTGTCCCTCGTCAGCCTGCTGTCCCCTCATGGTCCTCTGCTCCTCCTGGGACACGGTGCACGGTCGGAATGACCTCCAGGCTTCCTGCCGGTCTTTCTCACACCCTGGCCTTTCCTGGGGTATGGATGCCTGCAATTTGACTACTATGGAAATCGGTATCAATACAGAAAAATACACCACCTTTGGCAATGAATTGGTCATATTTTTATCCCATACGAAACCACCTAGTCAGTTCAGAAATGAAGGGTTTGTAAAACATATGGTAGGCTGGGTGGCTTCACAGGTTAAAACATTCGAGAGGGATGCTCAACACGAAACGGAGGATTTGCCTACAGACCCAGACAAAACTGAGAAGAAGCTACGCCCCTAATCCCAGAGCTTGCGCTATCCACTGGTATCGTAAATATCAAGGGGGGTCAATTTGTAGAACTTTTGCCAGAGTTTCCCACAGGCAGCTACCGCTCTGCATGCTGTGCTCTCACTCACACCCACCAGGTACTAATTTGGACCGTCTCTGGGACCACGCCTCCAAATACTTGTTTTTTTCAAGCCTTTTTCCTTGAAAAGAACAAGACGGTAGAGCAGGAGGTGAACCAGAGGCGGCAGGCACGGGAAGACACGGCAGCAAAAGCCCAGAGCACTGACAGTTTCAAAGGCTGACCATTTTTATTATGTTTATTATATTTAAGAAAGTCCTAGAATTTCTTGAAATTAGATTTTTTGTTGTTGTTGTTGTTGTTATCACATTGCCTTTTTCCTGCTCAAAAAATAAATAAATGGAAGCAGAAGCAGCTTTTCGGCAGCGGGAAGCAGTCCGTGGGCAGTCAGAGCTCCAGGAAGCCTTCTGGAAGCTGCAGTGGGCGCACAGAGGGCCGGCTTAATTAAGGCAACATTCCGTGGCTGCCTGTCCAGGGTTAGCAACTGGGCTGTCCGGCGGAGGCCGGACTGTCCTAGCCAGAGTGCCCTTCCCAGCAGACACTGTTTCGTATGGAGTGTCTTGCGCGGAGGCCAAAAGGAGGAGGAGGACAGAGAGCGCGTGGATGAGAAAGATGGATGGCGAGGTCGGCACAGGGAGCAGGGGGAGAAGTCACGGCCGCCACAGGGGCCAGGGCGACGCACAGCGGCCTCGGGCCGCGACCTTGTCACCTTCGCCGAGGAGCGGGCTCCGGCACAACAACAGGATTGGCCACACCCTGTCCCATCCCCCGGGGGCGGTCACCAGCCTGGCGGCACGCAGCGTGGCCTCTCCTTTAGGACAGGGCTGGCTGCTGGACCGCAGCCCCTGGTCATTTTCCACACGATGTTTTGTCCTCAAAAGAGGCCGGAGAGCCTGCCGAGCCCGGGCGCCGGGGCGCCAGTGTCAGTGCGGAGCCTTCCCCGTGGGCCCGCCGCTGCGGGCCGTGTCCGCACCCAGAGCGGACCCAGGCTAGGACCCCTGACGTTCGCTGCGGGATTCCACTCCTGGCTACATGGCACCTGGCAGCAGGGTTGGTTTTTTAAATTATACCTTATTGTCTGTGCTATTACAGTTGTCCCAGCTTTTCCCCGTGTCCCCCTCAAGCCAGACCCCCTTCCTTCCTCAGGCAGTCCCCGCCCCACGGTCTGTGTCTGTGAGCCGTGCTTAACGTTCTTCGGCCAGACTCTTTACCTTCCTTCTTCCAGGCCCCCCAGCCCTCCCCTCTCTAGCGGTGGCCAGTCTCTTCCGTGTGTCTGTGCCTCTGGTTCTGTCTCTCCTCTCGGCTTACTGGGTTCACGCGACTCCGGCAGGGTGAGAGCACGTGGCGTCTGCCTTTCCCTGGCTGCCTGATTCCCCCGGCAAAGTAGCCTGGGGTGGCTTTCTAGAGCAGGCCCGGTGGTTATGGCCGGCCGGACTGCGTTGTTCTGGAAGGAGCCAAGACGGCAAAAAGCTGTCGATAAGAAAGGAGAGAACTGTTGATAATTTAGTAAGTTATGCTTTCTGTAGTGGAAACAGAGAAGACTGGTTGGATGTCTCTGTCTTCGAAGTTCAGTATGGGCTCATTTCTTTCTAATTTGTTGAACATCTACAACCAAATGTGGAGATGAAATTACAAGCATTCTCCAAGGACTAAAAGACCAGATGAGATCTAACTATAATGACTGACAGAAGCAAGGAAATGTTCAGCTGAATGCTTAATTATTTTTAATAAGCAAAAACCAAGGATGGTTAACCCCCAACAGTTGTTAAAGTAACTAGCAAACTTACTTTAAGAGATACCTTTAATGAATTAAAAACATACTAGCTGTTAAGATTTTGCTGGGCATTCTACCCATATAATTTGAATCCTCAAAGCCTCCAAGGCAAATCCTATTACCAAGAATTGTCATATTTAGCAAATGAAAATACAAGGTGCCCAGTTAAATGTGAATTTGAGATGAACAGTAAATAGTTTATGCTGGTGTCAGTGCACCCCACGCAGTACCTGAGACATGGCTATACAAAAACACTATTTGCCATTGATCTAAAATACACAGATGATTGATTCGGGGGCTGCAGCCTCGGCCAGAGTCTGCCCGTGTATGGTGTGGTCCCACACTGAGGTCATGTGACTGGACTGAGCCACTGCTCAAGCAGCCGGCGTGCTGTGGGACCCTTCTCATTACTCGCCCTTCTGACCCCCTTACGCTGGGCTGGGGGCTGGGGGATGGGGGGCTCCGCTTTGCTCTAGACCTGTGCCGAGTGGCCTCCCACTCTTACGATGAAACCTGACAGGTGGCTTTGGGTCTAATGCACCTGGAGTTGGGTTCCCTCACAAAGCTTTTGGCTTAAAATAAAACTGTGAGCCCAAAGCCCAACAGAAAGAAGCAGGATGTGACTTCGGAGGCTGAGAGCTGGGAGAACCCTGACGTAGCTCGCACAGCACTGAGGCCCCCGCTCTGCCCCCCGCTAGCCTCTCAAAAAGACATTTTCTTTAAGTTTAGCTGATACTCATATTGCATTTGCTGTGCCAGGCTTGGCTCTACACCCTGTTCTCTCCATCCTCCTGAACCCCATGACGTAGCCCTGCCATTCTTTCCCTGTTGTGGAGGGGCACACTGAGGGACCGAGAGAGCAAAGAACACCCCACACTGCTAGGAAATGATGAAGCAAAGGTTCCAGCCCCGGCCGGCGGGCCCCTCAACCCACACTGGGAACCACGAAGCGATGCCACCCCAACTTCCACCTCCTGTAGGATTTTGGAAACAGACCCAGGATTCTCAGCCCATGTGAGAAAGCACGCGATCTATCCATCATTTCCAAAACTATTTTACAAACGGTATTTCTTTCAGGTCTTAGAGCAACGAAATGTGGCAGAAAGGGCCAGTAGTAAATACTGTCGCTGCCCTTTGTGCAGACAAGAAGATCAAGGGCAAGAGAGGATGAGCCACTGGCCTTGCACAGACACTAGTTAAGGCTTCACCTCCGCTTCTAAGCCAGCTCTCTCTCCACGCGACATGGGCTCAACATGGAAATCACAACAGAATCTAGGAGATGCTTAGCATGATTATTTAGCTAATTCTACATCTAGCGTTGGAACGCAGGCATGTCCTCACATCTGGGACTACCCAGAGAGAGAGGCGGGCCCCTGTGTGGTGAACTAGTTACCCCGAGGGAAGGGGGCCTGTCACCCTGACCTGGCTCTGTGGGGTGCAGGTGGTGTGGAGGCTGTGCCAGCATGGGAGGCTCGGGTGTCATTACAGAGGAAACCGCTGCCTTAGAAATTGTTGACACCAGGCACAATCACAGAGAGCTGGGACCACGCTTCTGCCAGTGGGAGGACCTCCACGGCTTGGGGTCGTGCCATTTTATAAGGTAGTCAGCTCGAGGCGGGCAGGGTGGAACTGAGATCTTCCCGGCGTATTTGCTGGGCTGCTGGGAATTTTGTCCACTACAAGGTGCCTGGAATTGAGATTCACTTGGTGGTATTTTATGAAATTGCAAGGTCAACCCAATTTCAAACCAATTTTTACTAAAATTCTGCCTCATTCTTAGAGCGCTCATTAGCAATGAAAAGGTGGTTATAGTCAAATGCTGGACCCCTCATCCCCAGTTACATTTTATTGCTGGGAACTTACCACGGCCTGGAATTCACTACCAAGACGATGATGCACGCGGAGCTACCAAAAAACTTCGAGAGCTTTCAAGTAGAAAAAGACATCAGTACTTAATACAATGTGTATTTTAGAAAAACAACAGTAACAAGTGACTTTTCAGAGGGGAAGGAGAAATGCGCTGTGGAAATCACCACCTTTGTTTAACTCAACTGCAGAGCTCACCCACCCACCCAGGAGGGGATGTGGCGGCCTGGCCCGGTCCCCGTGGTGATCGCCCGAGATGTCAGCACAGCCAACGCGCCTGCTAATGAGACCTCAGAAGTGTCGGATCATCTCCTCTAATTGCTCTAAATAATTGGAGAACTGTACAGCCTGGCCTCTCCCTCCTTCCCAAAGACGGCCACTTCAAATATGCAAATCTAAAATTATTAGAATGCTGCTCTAATTGGAGTCTGGGCTACCCATTGTTTGCTGAAGAGCAAAACAATATGACTTAAGAAGAGAAACACTGACGACCAGACCCTTCATTCTAAGCTTCACTGAGCTCCCCAAATTACCCGGGGGCGTTCCTGACAAGGACACTTTGCAAGGGAGTTAATGGCCTCTAATTAAGACGCAAGGCACTTCTTGTTAACATTCGAAATTGAAATTGGTTTGACCCGTGCAATTTCATAAAATACCACCAAGTGAAACTCAACTCCAGGCACATTGTAGTGGACAAAATGCCCAGCAGCCCAGTAAATAGCCCGTGAAGATCTCAGCTCCGCCCTCCTCGCCCCCGAACTGACTGCCTTATAGACTGGCAGATCTAAAATGTCATGCCCTATGACATGGCTTTCTGTAGTTTTATTCAACCAAGGATGTGGGTCAGGACTTTCTGGCTCTTTCTCCCCCAGGAGTTGGGGTCTGATGGGCACACTTTGCTCAGTCTGTCTTCACTGGAACAGTCTCCATTTCTCTCCCAGCCCTCTCGACATCCACTCTTGAGATGAGTCTCTTCTCCTCCCCTCTCCTTGTCCTCGTCCTGTGTCTCATCCCACCTGACCCTTCACTGATATCCCTGCTAACAACCTGGAGTTCATTTATTTTATTACCCTGAGAGAGAGAAGAAATACCAATGTGAGAGAGAAACTCAGTTGGCTACCTCTCGTATGTGCCCTGACTGGGAATCAAACTTGCGACTTTTCAGTCTACCAGGCGACACTCCAACCAGCTGCGCCAGGCTGGCCAAGGCAGGTAATTCCCCCATTTTACTATAACTTTTCACATGAAGTTACATAACCCTACCTTCTCTTTTCATTCCGTTGACTCCAACTCTTCAACCTACACCCTGCCTTTCCCATCCTCAGAGAAAAAGAAAACTGAACGCTTCTCAACCACAACTTTGTTTCCTCTCCCTCCCCTTCTTGCCCCTGCCGAATTTCTTACAACAGTACCTGATACCCCCTCCAATCTCTTCCTCATCGCCCAAAGGCTCCTTGGCTTTCACCGCCTGGTCTTCAGCCCTACAATGATTTCTGTAGAAATTAAAAGTGAACAACCGCCTGCTTTGGAATCAGCCCTGTCCCCCTAAGGGCCGAGGCTATGGAGTCTTTTCACCAATCTACATAATCTCTTTTTCCATATCCTGAAATGGAATTATAATAAATGGACTGTCTCCTAGTGACACTAGTGATTACAGGACACACATGTTTAACGCCACACTGGTCCCTCCGTGAGCGACCAGCAGTGCTGGGCGCTGTGTGTGGTCACTGCCGCTGCCTTTTTCAACTTTCACCTTCTTTAATTTTTCTTTCCCATCTGTTTCAACATCGTTTCAGCATTCTCTTGCCTCTCTCCCCAGGTGAGACGCTCACCTGCTTCCATTCTTATCTCCAGTGGTTTCTCTTCTATCTTCAGTGGACCCAGTTTCCTCCCCTCCCAGATGCACAGGGTCCTCAGGTGTCTGCTGTCAGCTGACCCCCACCCCTCCTGCATCATTTGCCTCGTGATCTCCCCACGACCAGGACTCCCTTTATCCCTGCTTTGTCCCTGGATCCTCCCCAAGTGCGGGGGCGCAAGTCAGCCTCTCCCATGAACCATTTGCTCAATAGACCCTGACACCGCAGCAGGTCCTGCCTATACATTCAATGTGACATATTAAAAACCAACCATCTTTTCCTTCCCTTCCTGAGAAAGCCTACGCCACTCTCCTTTCTTTCTGTGAAAAGCACTACCGATTCCTAGGATCGCAGCTTATAAAACTGAAAGCCACCTCCAACTCCTCCACATTTACTCTCCAAGTCAATTTCGCCTCTCAGAGATACAGAGAGGTGTTAGCCTGAATCCAAGGAGGTGGTTGGAATAAGAAAAAAGGAAAACTTGGAAAGAGTGTTACTTGCGATGGCAATGGCCACAAAAGAATTCAGGAAAACAAAAGTGCATTTAACACTTACTGTGAGCCAAAGAATGCACTGAGGCTTTTCCCCCCATATAACAAGGAAAAGGTATTATTTCAAGAAGGAAGGGTTTCTCACAAAAATGATTTTCAGGTAATAGACTGGGAACACCCTTGATGAGGAAAACCGAGGAGCAACGCTAAGGGTGGCCGCGGGTCTCCTGTGGGCCGAGACGCGGGCAGCAGGGCAAAGAGGGACTCGACAGCCAGTCACTCCAGCTTGAAATGAGATTACTGGAAATTCTGAAGTCCAGGAGCCCAAATCTTAAAAAAAAAACGACCCAGGACAAAGGGGAAGAGGCAGATTTTAGTACTGTATTGCTGCACTCACTGACTGTCTCAGACAATGGGAAGGGATGGGCACTCCCTCAGCCCCCGTCTGGCTCCCCCCTCCGCCCGAGACTCCGCTTTGCCCGCCAAGCTGAAGGTAGAGCTAGTGACGGGGGTGCCACGTGCATCCTCCCCCAATCCTCAGAGCCCCTCTCAGGTTAGAAAGTTAGGGTTACAGAGGAGGGAACCAACCGTCTGCAGGAGGCTCGCAGCCCTCGGCTAAGCCAGGCGCTGCACACTGTGGACTCAGAAAGCCAAGGACTCGGCCTCCACGTTATGCCACTTCTCAAGTCTGTTACATCTGTGGACCCAACTCTGGGACTGTGACATTTGGTAGATGTGAGCAAAGAATCATTATCAATCTTGAAGGAACCACAGAGAATTGGAGGGGAGGGGACTAGAACACACATCCCAATTTTTAAAGAGGGGCATGAGGCCAGGGTCACAAGGGTCATTCCCAGTGTGATGTGAGAGAGCCCTGTCGCGCACGTAGATTGTCTGCGAGGACGGGGAAAGGATGTGGTGAGTCCTGGGAGCGGCAGTGACTCTCCCACACAAAGTCGGAGTAACAGCCTCTGCATTTTTTCTGCCCTGAGCTTACAATGTGGGGACCAGGACACCGCAGCAGAAGTTCCGCACCGCAGACAGCTGAGGGACTTCCGGGCCCATGGGGCAGTGATCAAGGCCATGTAGAGTATCCTCGCCAGCACATCTCTTTGCTGGACGTGTCATCCCTAGTGCACGGAATCACCGACTCTCACACGGACCCGCTTCATTTGTGAAGAGCTTGGAGTCAACAAGTATGAGTCAGCAAGTATTTTCTTAATATCAAGTGAAAGCTGCCCTCATGAGGCATCCACCGTGTGGTTGCGTCAATACTTCATACGCTCGGAGGGCTGTGGTCCACGCCTGACCCTCCTCCCCACGGAGGGTGGTCCAGGTGTGAACGCAGACGTGAGGCTCCTCCCCGCCACGCCCCTGCCCTGTGTCTTCGATGCCCTTCCTTGAAGAGGAGTTTTGTCCTCTATGTCAGCATTCCCCAACTTGCTATACAGTGCCAGGCCCACATAGGGGGCTTCCTACATTTTTAAAAACCCTTTTGAAGTATAAAATTATTCCATCTTTTGGACAAGACTACAAACTATTACCACTGCCACTCTACCAGTTCATATTATTCTATCATATTTGCTCCAAATCTTTTTCTAAAAATCATTACAGATACATGAGTTCCCCTCTTTCTTTATCACTCCCAGATGCCACTTACTTCTCTGTCTCCCTGTTAGGGGTTGTACTGTGTCCCTACCCCCAAAGTCATGTGTTGAAGTCTTAATCCCCAGTACCTCAAAATGTAACAGCACCTCAAAATGTGCAAATGGGGTTGTTTCAGATGCGATTAGCTAACGTGAGACCAGATGAAGTAGGGACTTCTGGCTCCAGCCCTGTGAGACCGTAAAACTCGGTTGGATAAGCCTCTCGGCACGTGGGACTTTGTTACTGCCGCCCCAGCAAATCGCACACTCCCCAGAGATGACCCCTATCATGGATTAGGTATTTATCACTACAGGGACATATGGTAACAAATGTATAAGTATTTGTAAGTATTGTTTTCCAGCTTATAAATATTATATACACGTTGTGCAACTGTATATGTTCTTCAGCAACTTGCATTTTCTTTGCTTTTGAGATTTATCCGTGTTGCTACAGATACTCTAGTTCCTGGCTTCTGATTCAGCGAACTGCCGATGGGCGACAGAAATAGCAAAACTCGGATTCCCCAGGGAGACAGGGAAGGCCCTGGGGCAGCCTCAGGCCTCAGGGAGGGTTCGCGAGCAGACTTCTCAAAACACTTCTGCGTTCCCTGAAACAAAAAGGGTGAGAAACAGCCGCTCTTACACGTTTATTTTAAGTCCCACACCGCGCTAACCATTAAAGGGATGCACTGCGGGGCACTTTCCTCCAGCATAAGCCTGGGTTGGTTTCTGAACTCTCTGTTTCGCTCCGTTTAGCTGTTCTAACCCCAAACCACACTTTCTGGATTACTGCTTTCAAGAAACTCTTAAAGTCAGGTTGTACACATTCTCCAAATGGTTAATTTTCTGTATTGTTGAGTACGCTAGACCTTTTTCATTGCCACATGAATTTTTTAATCCCCTTGAAAACTCCAGAAGGCCCAGTGCTAGTTTTGGTTAGGGTTGCACGGAATCCACAGGTCGCTTTGGGGAGAATGATACTGAGTCAGGTGACCACGAACATAACACAAGATTACCTCTTAACTTCACTTAGGTCTTTAGTTGCCCTCAGTGTAGACGTCTTCCAAGTAATTTTTAATGCTACTTTAAATGTAATAGGTTAAATTTCATTTCCCAATTACTGTTGTTATTATGTGGAAATATGACAATTAAATGTCTTCTCTTGTCCCAGAAGTTCATTGTTCCTTTGTTTCTTTTTTTATAACCCCGTTTAAATTGACTTTGTATTTTTTAATATATCAACTTATCTTTGCAATTGGATTTTTGGAGCCTCTTCTATATTTTCTCATAATTAATCTAGAGATTACAATATATATCCTTAACATAATACAGTTTATCTTGAATTAATATCATAATGCTTCACAATAAGAAACTCCCCAAAGTATAATTCCATTTACTTTCTGCCATCCTTTGTGTTACTGTTGTCATACTTTTTTAAACAAATGTTATAAATCCCACAATACATTTTTATTATTCTTGTTTAAAGAGAAAATTAAGAACTGAGAAAATAAAAAGTCTTTTCTATTTTCCCACATATTTACCAGTTACAGTATATGTCATTCCTTCCTAAATATTCAAGTTTCCATACGGTAACACTTTTCTTCAGCCTGTACAACTTTATTTAACACTATCTGCAGTGTAGGTCTACTGGTAAGAAATCCTCTCTATTTTTGGTTACCTGAAAACTGTCTTTATCTCATTTCCATTTTCAAAAGATATTTCTGCTGGATATAGAATTCTAGGTTGATATCATTCTACTGTCATCTGATTTGTACTGTTTTTGATAAGAAGTCTAAAATAATTCTTATCATTCTTCCTCTGTACCTAATTTGTCTTTTTTTAAAAAACCTGGGTGCTTTAAATATTTTTGTTACCTTTAGTTTTAGCAATGCTACTATGATGCTTCTAAGAGAGTTTTACTTTTCATTTATTCTGTTTGAGTTTATGTATCTTTTTGAATCTACAGGTTGCCATTTTTCATCAAATATAGAAAGAATTTGATTTCTTCTTCTTCCTTCCTTCCTTCCTTCCTTCCTTCCTTCCTTCCATCCCTAATCTCTTTATTTTCTGGGATTCTAATTACAAATACATTAGACAATTTGATATTTAACCACAGGTCACTGATGCTCTCTTCATTCCCCCACCCCCCTTTTTTGTTGTTAATCTTGATGTTTCAGTCTGGGTGACTTTCTGCATGAATTCACGCCCCACCCTCATTTTGCAGTCTGTTGTTAAGCTCATCCATGGAGATTTTTGTTTCTGACATTTTATGTTTCAGTTACAGAAATGCCCTTGTGTTTTTAGAGTTTCTATTTTTCTGCTGAGAATGCCGGTTGTTCATTCATTGTGTTCATACTCTTTTTCAACCCTCTGGACACATTATAAAAACAATTTTAAAATCTTTGTCTGCTGAGTCCAATATCCATCTCACCTTTAGATTTGTTTCTTTGACTATTTCTACTGATTACTTATTGTATTTTGGGCTTCGCATGTCTAGGACATTTTTGCTGTGTTTTGAACATTGTGGGTCCTAGGTTGTTATAACAGAAACTTTTTCTTTGTCTTCCTTTGTAGAGTACAGAGATGCTTTCTTGCAAGCCTGAAATTTACTGCCTGATCAACTTGATCTTATTTTTGGTTTCTCGTAGGGATTCTATAGTAGCCCTTACTCTGGCCAGAATAGCTCAACTTTCTAAAGTGTCTAGGATTTTCTATAATTTTCTTAGAATTTCAACCTTGGTTCATAAGAACTCCAACAGGCCTCAGTCATGTAAACCCTCGGGAAGCCCCATCCAGCCCACAGGTCCCTGATGAGGACATTCTGCTGGGCCGTGCGGGGGCTTGTCCTGACTGCGTACAGCTTTGCTTTCAAGCAAAGACACAAGGAAAGCCCGTGCTGGCGTCTGGAACTCCAGCAAACTCTCCGCGGCTTTGGCGGCCCTGAGCTGCAAACTCTGCTTCCTCTTCTCAGCGTTTGGCTCCATTCCTTCACGTCACGGTTTAGGAAATGTCCCCAAGTAGAAGGCTGGGGTGAATACAGGCTCACTTTGTGTGTCTTCCTTCTTTCGGGGAGCACAGCATCTCTTTGCCTGTCATGTTCAACACCTGCCAAGGTACTGGTGGGCCCCGCTATGCCGGAACAAAAATCAGTCTTGGTGGTCATGTCACATGGCATGCAGACACACCGCAGGTCATCCAGGGGAAACACGCACGGTGGCAAGGAAACCTGGAGCTGCACCCCATGATGAAGGGCTGGATCGGGAGCTGGCAAAGAGAAGGTGTACCACGGAGGGACGGCACAGCCACCCCGAAATGTCTAAAGAACCGTCATGTGGACTTATGCAGCACCACATGGAGGGCGGAACCAGCGCCTGCAGGTGAGATGGATGAGACAGCGCTGGGTCACTCTAAGGAGAAGATTGACACTGTCCAGAAGTGGTGACAGATGGATTAGGAGGTGGTAAGACAGCCATGGGGGCACGGGACTCTAGTTTGCCACCTGTCACCTGTATTCCAGGGAGATTCAGAGGAGGGACACGGCTGGGCAGTCTGATCTATAAGGTCGCTTTTAATGTAGTTCTGCAATCCAATCAATTCCAAGCCAATTGCAAATCAATGCTACTCTCATAATAACTCCAGTTTTTACCCCATTTGCTCCTACCAACAAGATCGAACCAATATTAGCAGTTGTCTGAAATATTACAAAGGCCTCCCTCCAATCTTCCACATGTGATTCTATCAGATTAAGTTTCCAGGGATGTGTTCAACTCATGACCTTCCTCCTTAGCCAGCATTTCTTGGTGGTCCCCCATTACCTCTGGAATAAAACTCAGACCTCTTAGCCACACGGAACTGAACCCCCACTTCTATTCCAGAGCCTCTCCCTACTCCTCTCCATATGCTATCATGGTGTCTGCATCAGTCTGGGCTGTGGTCACAACTTGCCATGAACGGGGTGGCCTAGGAAACCGGCACTTATTTCTTATAGTTCTAGAGGCTGTGAGGTCCAAGAGCCGGTGTCTGCTCAGAGTTTGCTTCCTGGCCTGCAGGAGGCCGCCTTCTCACTGGAACTTCACACAGAACAGAGCTCATCCCGTTCTTATAAGAGGCCTCATCCCGTTCACCGGCGCCCCACCCTCGTGACCTAGTTACTGCCACAGGCCTTGCCCCTTAACACCATCACGCCGGGGGGCTAGGATTCCAACGTAAGAAATATGGGAGACCACAAACATTCAGTGTGTGACACCTGGGATTAAACTGGACACATCATCATTCACCAGGCAGGGCAGGCGCTGGACCAGGTGTCCCTCATCTGCCACCAGCGGCCTTCCTGTTTGTCAAGCAGGACAGAACACAAACACAGAAACTAAAGCACAAAGTTTCAGTGTCCTGGAAGTTAAACACACATGTATACACACACACACACACACACACACACACACACACACACGTTGGCTCCTATCTCAGAGAATCAAGAAACATGTCCTTGAAGAATTTGTGGAAATTGAACAGGTTAAGATGGAGCCAAGATTCCATCACGCTTTTTGGCTGAAAGAAACAGATATTTCCTCCAAAGATTTTAAAGGAAAGAAGGAGAATGCAAGCTCTTTGAGCCACAAGTACTAACGGGACCTCCCAATGTTGACAGGCCTCAGCCATTTCTGTTCTGGAATGTTTCGATAAATCAAGTATTAAGACATGGTTATAGAATTGTGGTGTATTCTTTTAAGTTTTTTGTTAAACAAATTAATGTTTTTAATATATGCACACAAGTATGTCTCATCAAGTAGAGATACTGTCCAAGTCCTAACATTCGCCCGCTTTATGAGCCTGAGGTCCAGGGAAGGGGCCCTGCTTCCTCCCCGTCACAGACTACGAGTGCCAGTCACTGAGAGGGGCTGAGGACAGACACTGGAGGTTGTTGCTTCTAAGAAAGACCCTGGTTTCTGGTGTGTCATGGCATGTTGTAGTTACCAGAGCTTGTACGGGTTCGGTAAAGACAGTACCTTTGTGCAAGAGAGAGCACTGGCCCCGGGGTTCCAGCAAGGGACCCCTGGTAGCGAGACTCTAGCAAGACAACAGATGACCCTGGGCTTCGGCTCTTTGTCCGGCTAGAGGGGATTGGCCAAGAGGTCCTTCGGGGTTCCTTCAGTTCTCACATTCGAAATGGAATCAACTTTTCAGGCACAGCTAAACAACTATCAGGGCTCTCCACGTGGTACAATTAAAAATATGCCAATTGAAAACATTTTTGAAAATCATTTTAACCACTGTTTCTTGCAAAATGTCCTAGCAACTAACAAATAATAAGAATATATAGATGTATTTTAGCAGTTTCCAAAATACCTTAAAATCCATCACAACCACTGAAAGGACTCACTTAACAATCAAACAGACCAGTTTGCACCCAGAAACAGTTTCTTTGGGATAGTAAAACCTACAAAACACAGATTTCCATCCAGCGTGGTCACAAAGTTCTGCAACTTCATGTCAAATCTCACTGAAATCCAATGAAAAACCTCATTTGGTCTATTTTATTTGGTGTCGAGGAGTGGATCAAAGTTAAGTATAGATTCAATTATTTAATAGTGTGTGTTTTTTTGTCAAAATTTGTCATTGCTTTCCAGAAAAAGACAGAAAAAGGAAAAATTTCATGCAACAAGTTGTAGAAAAGTTCAGCTTTGATCAATCAATGCTTATTACCTTTTAAACTTTAAATTATGTGCTCAAAACTTACTACTCAGCCGTAAAAAAAGAAGGAATTTTTACCCTTTGTGATAGTACAGATGGACCTGGAGAACATTATGCTAAATGAAATACGCCAGTCAGAGAAAGACAAATACCATATGATCTCACTCACATGTGGAATCTAATGAACACACTGAACTATCAAGGAACACAGAGACAGACTCATCAATGGAGAGCCAGCAGGATGACGGCTAAGGGGGGAGTGGTTAGGGGGTGGGGGGACTGAGCAAAGCGGAGAAAGGACCCAAGGACATGGACAACAGTGTGGTGACTGCGGGGGAGGGGTTACAAGGGGACTAAATGGTTATGGAAACAATACAATAAAAATTTTTTTAAATAAAAAAATAAAAATGAAAGAAAAAAATCCAGAATTAAAAAATGAAGAACGGAAGGGGTAAGCGAGGGAGCACGAAGAGAGGACCCGCGGGCCCGGACAGCGGGTGGGGGCTGGCTGTGGGAGCCGGGGGGGCTGGTGTGGGGCAAAAGGCAGGACAACTGTAACCAAACAACAACAAAATAAAGTTAACTAGTTAAAAAACAAAAGAAGGGTTAAACATCTATAAAGTAACAGAAAAGAGAGAAACGACTTCCTATGCTTTCCCTACAACATTAAGATTTCTTCTTTCCTTTCTGGCCAGGGTAGCCCTTGGATTATAGACAGATGAACTCCTGAAATTTGAAAACATCAAACTATGTTAGTCGGAGGGAGCGAGGTTCCAGCCACACAAGATTAACAGGTCCCTGAGACCTACTATACAGCGTAGCCGCAGCTGGTAACACCTCGCTGTACACTGAAAAGTCCACTAAGTTGGTAGATCTCATGTCGAACGTTCCACTTTGAGAAAACACTAATAAACGGAGAGAAGGGCAGGAGACTTTGGAAGCGGTGGATACGTTCATGGCAGTGAGGGTTTCATGGGTGTGTATTCTCATCAGAAAACTCATCAAACTGCATGTGTCCAATACGCACAGCTTCCTTTATATCAACTGTAACTCAGTAACGTAGCTTAAAAACAAGGGTTCTTAGTAGCACTTTCAATTGACATGATTTTACAATAATTATAAGATTCAAAGTACGAAAGCCATTGTACAACGATCTTACTCGCTGCCTAACAGAGGGAACACTAAACGCAACATAAATACTTCCCCAATGCATATAAAATTGCCCTTTTGCTCTTTTTTGGTTTTCAAACTCAGTTACTGGAAAGACACAGCTCAAAAGGAAAATCCCAGCTTTGTTTTACTTGTATTTTTCATGCTCTGCGGAAATTGCCCTTCACAATAAGAAAATATTGACTAGATTTAATTCACTTAAGAGCAAAGACCCATGGTTTGTTAAGTACCTACCCAATTATTTTCAGAATACAGACTGTGAACACGCGTTGGAAAAACATCCAAGTGTTTAAACACACAGTAATTTATGTTGATTTCTATTGCCAGCTATTACCGCTCAGTGCTCAGCATTCCACCCTGTGTCGAGGTGGGCAAGGTAATGAAGCATTAAGTCTGGCCCAGGCGAGCACAGTCCGTCTCGGCTCCGTGCCCGTGAATGAACATACGTCAGGGGCGAGCCAAGCCAGGAGAGTGTCTGGCATTTCTTCCTGGCGGTCGCCATGACCGACCTTTTTTTTTTTTTTTTTTTTTTTTTAAATACTACAAATGTGTGCAGGTTCCAATAACTGGGCTTAAGTTCTGCCTTATAGAGGCAAGGCAGATCTCTGGCTTGTCTATGGCTGAGCACTCCCTTCAAACCTCTTTTTGGCAGACTTTAGAACAAATACTTAGACACAATTTGAGACACATCTTTCAGCAGGACCTTACTATCCGTTAGTCGGATAAAGTGCATTCCCCTCTCCCACAGATACTGCGTCAGCTCTCACTAGCACATCTACTGGCCTGATGGGGCATGTTTTAAATTACACAAGACAAAGGGTCTCCATCCATCAGAAGGCTGCCCTGAAAATCCTTATCTGATTCCTAAGTGCCTCAAAACCTACTAAGCTCACAGCCTTCCAGAGAGGTTCCAATAAACTCACTTTTTTTCATGGTTATTTCACAAAAACACAAAGGTTTAGGTTATGACTTTCTCTCATTAGGCAGATGCCTGAAAGTGTGCTCTCAGTTGCAGCATAAAATCACATTCAAGGATAAAGCTGATCAGCTTCCAGCATGTTCTTCAGTGTCTAGGCATTTGCATTTCTTTGTAAAGAAAATCTTCATATTGAAAAGGAAAGACAGATCCCTGATAGATGGGGGAACAGAATGAGTCCTTTGGGAACCAAGGGACCAACGTGCTTTCGTGCCCGCGTTTCCCTCCCTGTACAGCTGCAAGCGAAATCACAGAGCAAGTAAAACCGATCTCCAGTGGCTCCGTCTCTTTCCTCTCCACACCCCCTTTCCTCCCAGGCAAGCACCTCTGTGTTGCTGTGCTCGCTCTTCGTTTATCAAACTCTAATCTTAGGTAGGATGTTAATCAATCAACCAAATCTTGGTATAAATCAAAATGTCTTGTCTCGATAATTGTGAAGTACATCCTCCTCCTCCACTGAAGGGAATTTCTCCTATCAGAGTAGAATTAGTTGAGATAGAGATGGAATTTTCCAACATCCCTGAATTTAAAAATTCACTCGACTAACACATAAGACCCTCTCTGGATCACCCCACTCATACCTGTATCAACCTCTTGGCCAACATTTATAATGCAATGAATTCTGGGACAAGACCCCTGGGTGTGATGGAAGACGCAGGTGCTAGAGAAACTCAGGGAAGAGCGGTGCCCTCCTGGTGGAAAAAACCCAGGGATGTTTCATGCAGGAAGTGGGACTGACACTGAGCCTTGAAACATACATCCTAGGACCTCCCTCTGGGTCCGCAGCTATGGGATGTTATGGTGAAATTTGGCTAGAGCAATGTGCATGGAAGAATCTGGCCAAGACACCCCGTGGGCTGGCCGCCAGAGTTTGGAATTTTGGGAGAAGGAATCACAAATAAGCCCTGGCCTTACTCAGAAGCCACCTCTGAAATATCTACCCGAGTGCAGGATTTTTCCTCTCGGGCTTGGAATGTCCCCACGGATCTCCTCTGGGGACTCCTCTGGGAATCTAGTCCTCTCATTGGTACACAGACTTGACGAGCCAGAGGATGAGCAGACAGTGACCTGCAGGGCGCAAAGAGCAACGATAGCTCATCAGGGGACAGGTGGCAGCAGCATAGAAGCCGGGATTCCAGGGGCCTCATTTACTCATCTGTTGCATTCTTATTAAGCACCTCTGCGGTGGGCGTTGGGGTGACAGCATCTGTTATGGGTTCAACTGCACCCATCCAAAATTTATATATTGAAGTACTAACTCCTAGGACCTCACAATGAGACCTCGTTTAGAAATAGGGACATTGCAGAGGTAATTAGTTAGGACAAGGGCTTCGAGTGTGCCCTAATCCAAAATGACTGGTGTCCTTATAAAAAGCGGAAATATGGACTTATACCAGCACAAAGGAATGTGGACCCCAAGAAAGACGGTATCTACTAAGCAGGGCTCCTGGTGGCTTAACTGGGTTTACATTTAAAAACAAAAACAAAAGCAGAGCCTTGTGGCCCTTTCTACACGCAAAACGCACTCCAGGGGGAAGCCTGCAGGGAACTGCCCGCCTCTGTGCTAAGTGGCGCACCTGCCCTGGGCTCCTGTCGTGGGAGCGTGGGAGCTGGCCTTGGAGAGGAGTTCCTGGAATCCTGTTTCAACCAATAGCCTCAGTGAAGCTATGCCGCTATATCCCATCGACATCTTCACTAACCAATCAGAGCGGCTCCATTCTAACCAATCGGGATTGCCCTTTTGGACCAATCAAGCCGGGAGGATTTGGAGTCCTTATCTGCCTGCAGATGGAGTAATGAGGGACCAGGGGTGGGGGTTTCTCTCTCCGTGACACACCTTCCCTCTCCACCGAAGACCTGAGTTTCGCCGGCGGAAGCTGTCGCTGGTGCAGAGCGGAGCTGAGCCGCTGGCGGAAGAGAGGCCCGGCCCCAGAGCCGCCTGGCCCCGGGGCGCGTGACTCACAGCCGTGCTGTATCACGACTGAGCTCTGTCGCACTGAATAACGTTTCCTTCTTCACAGCAGCCCATATTGGGCGTTCTTGTTGCCCCTGAATTGGCATCGAAGACCACTGGTTGGCAGGGAAACACCGTGTGCAGGAGGAGGCCGAGATCTGGGCCCAGGCACGTCAGAGGCTGCCAACGAGCCGCCGGGAGCTGGGAGACAGGCACAGAGCAGGTCCTCCCTCCGAGCCCCAGGGGGAGCCAGCCCCGCCACGCCGGGAGCTTGGACTTCTGGCCTCCAGACAATAAAATTCCACTGTTTACGTTCACTCAGTTTGTGCTGCTTGGTGACAGCGGCCCTAACAGATGAACCCGGCGTCCACTAAGACAGAGCCTCCCTGCCCTCGGGCTCTTACAGGCTGGACGGAGCCAGGACAGGGACACCTTCCGGGCTGGGCGGGAGCACGCGGAGCTTCGAGGGGAGGCCCCGGGGGCCATGTTGGGAAGGGCGCCGCAGCGGTAGGGCAGTCTGCGCAGGAGCCCGGAGGCCCGGGCTTCGTTCCAGCTTCGCCACTCGCTGGGTGACCTTGGGAAGCCAACTATTTCCTGGAACCACAGTTTCATAAACTAGTATATAAAGTCGTACATAAAAGGCTTCAAGGCGGTCACCTCCAAGTCTCCCCGGCTCTCCTATTCGCCTGGCTCTATGCCTCTCCCAGGGACACTGCCAAAGCTGAGCACGCCCCATGGAAGGGAGCGGTCCCAAAACATCCTCCGTACCCTTCGGAAAGTTTGGGGAGGGCCGTCTGTTGCCATGTCCAGGATGCTAACACGCTGTTTTCCACTGGCTTCACCCCGTTCTGCCGCGGCCTGCGGCTGTGCAGGGGACTCCAGCCGTCCGCACCTTATGGGCCGGGCCCTGCAGGCGCAGGGCCTCTCCCCGTGGCGGCCACATGTCATCCTGTGCAACCGGGTGTTTCCTAATGGCCTTTCTCCATTAGTGATTATTTTTAAGAGATGACTTCGGACGATCTCCTGGCTGGGATTCCTGAGATGTTTTGTATGACTAAAGACAACCCTTGAAAATCCCCCTTCTGGTCTCTCTCACAGCCCAGCATTCCTGGGGAGCTGTACCTGGGACATTATCCCGTGTTTATCGCACCCCGGGGCGCTGCACTTATTACGTGAGAATGACATTTCCTTTCTGTTTCTCTTGAGGACAGTGTCAGCTCTGCAAAGGCAGCACTTCGGGCTGCTTTGACCCTCAGTGCCTGAAACACTGTATGGCACCCAGTAGGCATTCAAAATTTTTTTTTTTTTAATAAATGACCAAAGGGCTCTCTTGAAGAGATATCAGAACTGACAGCCATCATGGCCCGTCTGCACATAGCCCAGGGCCTTGATCTCGGATCTCTAGCCTCCAGACACGTTTCTGTTACTTAAGGAAACATTTGATGCTTAGTGAGTAGGCGCTTAGGAAACATCTGCTGAGCGAATACACACTTGTCCATCACATCCCAGATGCACAGACCTTTACTGAGAGCCCGCGTGTGCAGATGTGGGTTAAATGATCCAGAGAGTGGAAGGACTTCATCCAGCTCAGATACATTACAGACTCACGTTCTCTGCCTTAGTGTCCGACCTACCCAGTCTTAAAAAGCAGAACATCAGAAAGAACTTGGTAGAAATTAAGCACAGAAAGAACTACTCCAAGTCGTTTGGGCTGAAAGCTCTTGGCCCTGTTAAAGTGTGGTGGCACAATCCTAGGGCGGTCTCCCAGACGTCCTTCCTTGGTATACAACGGCCCGTGTTATCTCTTCCTCTGGAAGGGGGCAGAACTTGTGAACGTGATGAGATATCGGTCCAGGAACTATGTTCTGTTATGTGGTAAAGGGGGACTCACTGGGGCCGGGGAGGCCTTTAACAGACAGTGTTGCTCCGGCTGGTCGCCGAAGAAGTCAGACGCAGGCCGCGGCCAGCCTACTGCGCTGTGTGCAACCAAAGGGCCGCACGCCACGGGGCTGCAGGTGGCTCTAGCGGCTGAGAGCAGCCCTGGGCGGGCGCATAACAAAAAACAAGGACCTCAATCACACAACCACCAGACAAGTAGCTCCACCTTCAGTGAGCTTGGGGGGGCCCTGGGCCACAGGCAAGGATCACGGAGTGTCAGACACCTCCTCCGTGGCCGGTGGAAGTCCAGGCAGAGAATCCCACAACCCCATCCCTGGACTTCTTGCCTCCACGATGTGTTAGAGAACACATCTGCGTTGTCACTCCATTTGTTATGTGGTGACAGAAAACTAATGTATGTGTTTAGCTAGCAGGACTCAGTTTTTTATGGTCAAGAAGATGAATAAATACTGTTACGGGCGACTGAGGGAGGTGGGGGAAGGGAGAGTCATTGTGTCTCGGATGCAGAGTTTGCTGGGTGCGCTGAAGGTTCTGGGCACGGACAGTGGTGCTCGTTGCACAGTGTTGTGGATGCATTCAGGCCACTGAGCTGTACATTCTCAAGTGGTTAAAATGGGAGATGTTGTGTATATGTTATCACAGTTTTTAAAAAGGGGAAACAAGATGAATAAATAAATGGAATATTGGACTACTCTATTTCTTCGGTTACAGCCAAGGGGACTCTTTTCAGATCCTCAACAGCAACCCTTGTTAGAATTAATTGTAATTAATTGAAAACAATTCAAAATATCCTTCAATTTGAAGGTCTATTTTTTCAAATTGAAAAAAAATTCAAAAATATTTTTAAATACTCAAAAATAAATTCTCTAACAAATATATGTTGAGTCTTGGTGGCTCATGGAGTGGGATTGGAGAGCTCAATATAAATGGGCCAGGGTGAAAAACGGCTTGAACTCCAGGGTCAGCCTATGCTCCGGAAGGTGGGAAGGGGAGAGGGTCACACCGAGAAGGTGAGTGGGTCAGGTAAGAAGAGCAGGACTCCTCAGGCAAGCCAGAGAACCTTCTGGCATTCCACCTAAGTGCCACTGCTGCTCTGAGCAGACCAAGCAGGTCAGAGGGCTCCGGTAGGCAGGCGGCAGGACCTAGGCAGGAGGCAGAGGCACCAGCCCGCCCGAGCCCGGGAGTGTGGAGAGGCCAGAGGAGGCGGGGAGGCTTTCGCCTGCAGCTGGTACTGTGGGTCTGGCCCAGCCAGGAAGGCCCCAAGGAAGCCGCCGGGGGAGCCTTGGGGAACAGAGCTAATGAGGGGCTAGGAGGGGCTGCGGTGCTCAGGACTGCATGACAGGATCTTCCCAAAGTGCACCTTTTCTGGAGAGACAGGCTTTTCCAGAGCCCAGCTCGGTGACTTGGCGGCCCAGGGCACTGGAGCAACGCGCCATCTTTCCGTCGCCGCCTCCCGCTCACTGAACTGGGCTCCCTCCACACAGGCCGGCGGACCGGCAGGGCACAGAGCTGACTGCGCCCGGGGACAGCGCACTTCATCCAGGCAGAGGGGCTGGGCCCACTCACCCAGCAGGCCTGGCTAAGTCCTGCCACCCATGTTCCCACCACCCGCCTCCCCAAACTGCACGCCTCTTGCTTTCTCCTCCCACCCTACTCATCGCTTCACCCCCGCGTGGGGCCCTGAAACGTGTTATTCAAAGTAATACCAACAATCACAGTGACAACGGTAACAACACAGGACCAACGGCTCCCACTGGTCGTCCCCAGCCCATGGATGCCACGTTCGGCACTTGGAACACACCTCCTCATTCAGTTCTCACAGCAGCTTTGCGGGACAGGTGCAGAAAGAGCTCAGAGAAGGTGATAACTTGTCTGTAGCCACACAGCTGGTGAACAGAGTATTGAGTTTGAATTCAGTCTCATCTGACGCCAATTTAAGACACACTGACTCTCTTTCGTTACAGACCTAAGAAAACGAACATCGTGGTGGGGGGACCCCTCTTCCATGGCCTTTCTCTCCGGGAGCTGGGAACTGCACCGATGTCCGGGGCAGCGGCAAGGCAGGCATCTGCATGTCAGGAGGAGTGACCACAGGGGTGCACCTGAAGACCCCCGGAAACTCGGAAAACAGCAAACACATTCACGTACACATTCAGATAAAATAAAAGCTGAATGGCTTTATGGCCCACATGACTGACAAGTTCAACGCTGTGGTGCCGGACTCATCTGGTGGGTGTCAGGTCTTGTCCTCATTGATAACACTCTGGAACAAAACCAACACGCTAAACAGTTGTCCACAGAAAATATTCTGGAAGGAGCAGAGCCCTGCTTCTCAAAGAATGTGAGAGCATTCATTCTGGCCAGGTGCCCCTTAAAACTTGAAGTCCTCTTTCACCACAGTATCTCTTACTTTAAAAATAAAATCAAATCATGAAAGCTGTCTCCAGCTTACACAACATCCAAATATTTTGAGTACTCACAGTACCAAAATATATATAAATGTATAAACACATTTGTAACCCTAGTTCTGCAAAGGTCCTTTATCTCTTGGATATTTTGCAATGGTTACCATAACCTGGGACACTGCTTGTAAAATTTATCTTGACAAGCTAACAGATTTTCCCCAAGAGTTGCCAAAAATAATTTTAAAGGAAAAAAAAATGGCTTAACCCAGTTTTCTTGTGTATTCAAGAAAAGACAGGGTATACATTTATATCCTTAAGAAGTCAGTCTTCCAACTTTTTTTAACACAAGTTTAAACATGTTTGCAAGAAAAGTAACTCAAGTAAATTATTAACTATTCAATTTTGTTTCGACCTAATTGTCTAGGATTGTTTAATGATGGAAAAATATAACCAAAAAAATGTAAACTATATGTTCATACTAAGCAATCATAGAAGTAAAAACATTCTGTTATTTCTTTCAAAAATAACAAACTAATTGGGAATTGACATATTAAGAATGACATTTTCTATGTCTGGAATTTTCAGAGAAAAAGGATTATAGATAAGATAATATTTGAATAGCTAAAGCCTGTTTTTCTAAGCAGAAAGTCTTTCTTTAGAGTGTTCTAATGTGAAATTTAAAGTTATAAGTACAAAAGTCCGATTCTGATCTTACTTTTTTCCTTTGAAGATCTTTAACTTACATCTTTCTAAAATGTGTTTTTTTAGCGTACATCCCAAATATCAGGGACTGTTCCATGCTCCAGTAAACACACACACAGAGACGCTGCTGGTCCCGGCAGGACGGAGGTCACCCACTCCCAGAACGCCCCCCAGGGTAACGCCAACCGATGTTTATTTGTTCCCTTATTCAGTCACGTCTTCCTAAGGATGCTGGACCTCGAACTTGTACTTTTCTGATCCATACCCACATCTAGCCTTTCCCATCCTTGCTCTGTGTTTATAATCTAAGGCAAGACCAGGTAGTCAAGTGTTTAGCTGAGCCGCAGGGTCGGCCCTTTTGCTGCCCTGCGTGAACTTTGTGACAGCACCTGGGATAGGTTCCTGGGCATCTTTACAAAGGTCTGGCCCAGTCCCAAGTTTCAGGTCCTCTGAGGCTGGGATGGCCACATTTTTTATGGGAGGATAGAGAGGAAGAAGGAATAAAACAAAATGCATCATTTCACTTTGCTCCTTAAGAGGTCCAACTCCATTCGTAGAAACACGTTTTCAGCGCCAGGCTTCAAAATGAATTCCACAGACACATGCTGAGATGGTACGCCGCTCTCTGAGAACAGACGAGGTGGCCGGCAAGGCGCAGGACTCAGGGGGTTGGCTTCATGTGGAGTGAGAAGGCTTGGGCTCTGCAGGTAGCAGGAGCAGCAAGCAGAGTGGGAATGAAACTCCTGGAAGAAAGGCTGCTTTTTGTAGCAAAAGACACCATCAGCAAGCCTCACTGTCCCCGGTGCCACTGGGCGGTAATTCAGAGGAATCTATGTGCAGGTCTGCGTTCAGTCTGACTGTCACTGACAGACCCACATGGGTTAAAATGAAAAGTCCTGATTTAGAGCCATGTCTTCAGCTAGAGACCTGGTGAAACAAGCAATGACGTGGTCTGGGCTCTGCAGAGCACTGAAAAAGAGACGCTTCCAGAAACATCTGAGCACGCCACCGAAACAGAGCTGGTCGCCCAACACATAGATGAGGGGAGTTTCCAGGCCAAAAAGTAGAAACAATAGGAATCATGATAAATTTTAATGCAATATTTTAAGAAGTCAAAATCAACATCAAAAACCATGCTGAGTAAAACAGCAACATTTTAAATACAGTATCAGTATTCCCAATTTTTCCGGTGGCGTCCGGATCACACAGGGCTCAGAGTAGCGCGGTCATGAATCCTGGAGTTATGGAGAATTTTTACATTTTGCTCATCATGGGTTTTTTCTGCATTAATTTTTTATTTTTAGTAATACTGCATTGAAATGACATTTATCTTGATGATCGAGGTCCTTTGTGTCTCCTTCAAAGATGTGGCCAAGGCCCGCGCCGCCGAACCCTCATGCTTGCCCAGGTTCTGCCCGAGGATGGGGGCCAGACACAAAGGTGAGATCTGGAGGAGACCCCCCAGGTGTGTGCCCAGGCAGACAAGGTCCCAGAAGCCGCTTCACCTGAGAGGCACCACAATTCCTGAAATGTAAGGGCCTTCACGACCCCTGCGACTGTTTCTACAATCTTCTCATCTGGATGATCCTAAATGAGCACTAAATACTGAGTTTTTAAAAGCAGGAAAGCAAGGTAAAAATGATTAGCAACGCGCATACAGTGATTACGGAGTAATATGGAAGATTTCTAAGCTAGTGTCTGAATTTCCATTTCAAGAGCAAAATTCTAATGCTTTTCGAAACAGACCTTCCAGCTCTCAGATTTCAAGATTTTTATGTGTCTGTAAATCTGTCAATAGAAGTTTGTCTTTTTGAAATCACAGAGATAAATACTCTATGTTTTCTGGTTTCTAATCAACAAAGAATATGAATTTTAAGTGGCCTAAAATGAGAACTGTTTTTACCTTTTCTTTTGTTTCTACACACCAAAAGAGAAATATCCCATACAATGAGAAAAAAATTCCCTAGTTGTAAGATTAATATGTAAGAAAAAAAAATCCAAACCAAAAAAAACCGAGTAGTTATAAATATTTTTGCTAATTGTTCTAGGACCTGAAATCTTAATCAGAAACCTTTCACACAACGTATAGATAAACATAGGAAATGTGTAAAAGTTATAAAGTTACTTAGTCACTGAATCGTTCAAAGACCTTATTATGGAAGCGCAGGGGTGGAGCTCTGCCCAGGGCCTTCTCTATACAGTCCCCCTTGGCCCGTAGGAAAGAGTGCCCTGCCACCTATTGGCCTTCCTCGTGAAACGGATGGGATCACACCTGGCAGCATGGCTGCACCTGCCCCTGGACTCAGATAGGGTGCTGCTTCCACGAGCTGCAGGCCATGCTGGCTGGCTCTCCCTCCAGCCTCTGGCCAAGACTGCGTATCCCCATGGGAGATGGCTGGGCTCCTCTAATGACCCTGTAGGAAGCGCCAATCTGAGAGATCATAGATCACCTCCCTTTATTCCCCTAAAGGGACACGTCTTCACGATGCAGGGGACCATGGGCTGTCAAACAAACGTTTGCTGGCCACACCTCGACACAACAGGCTGAGTGCATCTCTGGCCCTCTGTCCAGGCCCAGAGCATATCAGAAAGGGATGTCACCCCAGCTGTCGGGAGGACACACACAGCCAGGGAACCGTGTAGCCGGCCACCTGGGTGAGACAGGGAATTCTGGGAAGGTGCAAGAGCTCTCATCGACCCAGCTTTTCTCCCTGGAAATCTCCTCAGTTTCATAGAGTACGACTGACATAGATGGGAAGGAATATCCGAGGCCAGCCGATGATTCCTGATTTTCTTTTATCACTTATTAAACAGCATCAACCACTAAATTTTATTTTCCGGTGAAAGGATGGGTCGAGAAAGCAACATGACCTGTGTTTTTTGCAGTGATATCACTAACACGTAGCATTAGACAGTTGATGAAACTTCACTGAGTCCATCTCTCAGCTGGGACCCCCCCTTCACAATGCCACCCCATCTTACCCCTTCAGGGCCCCTCGATGAGGTTTCTCAGAGGCTAGTCTCGTCCCCGCCCCCCAGCGGCCCATCCCCTAAGCTGCTTCCAGAGCACTTTCACCAAGATGCAAGTCTGACCCTGTCATTCCTTTCATTCTAAGTCTTCAGCAGCTCCCCACCCCCATCACAGCAACCACAGGCCATCCTTACGGGATGACTATGTGACCTCCGAAGGTTCTGCCTTCCTCCCCAGCGACCTGCCCCACCGACCCCTTCAGCAGCTTCACCTGTGGCGGGAGCGGGTGGGGGGTTAGAATCATTGGGACCCGCAAAGAACCTTTCCCTTGAAAATTAAAACTGTCAAGGCAGATGGGGTTTTAAAGAACCTTTTGAAGTCCATTAACAGAGTTAATAAAACAGGAGAAAAGTAAATACGTAAAGAGGAAATTCATGGTGTTGGCCCTGGAATTCTGCAGGACCCAGTAAAACGATCCTTTTGGTATCTTACATTAAAAACGTGATCTTAAGGTGCTAAAATCACTACCCTAACTTTCCTTCGCTGACCTCTAAACAAGCAATGTGGGTGTGCCATTCCATTTTGCTGTGGAGAAGCGTACAGAGAGATCAAAGTATTTCCAAATGTATTATGGAGAATTATTCATGTCTTCTAAAAGATTATATCCCTGAGCTGTTCACATGATAAGGACCCGGATTAACTTTGTTCTACAAAGGAGGAGAGCCTGATGTATTATATGCCTTCCCATGGCCTCCTTAAGTGGAGTCAAAAGAACAAAGCATTTTCCAGAAGGAATGGAGTCGTATCTGTCCTCAGTGCTGCTCAGAGATCAAAAGACTCTTTTTAGCAGTTTTATTGGTGATCTTCTGAGGCCTTCCACCGACATGTCATTCCATAAATGACGAGCACCAGAGGGCGGGACCCTACTGCACACAAATGAGGCCTGTCAATCAGGGTTTTTGAAAACTGTTGCTTCCCCCAAATGAATAAAAACATTTCTGGTTTCTCCCAGTTTGTGTGACAGTTTTCAGCTTGTTTAGAAGTAATCTCTCAAACCATTGCCTGTCTCACTTAACCTAAAGGTAAATACACATGGTAAAGTGGCATTCTATTTGTTTTAGATGAGAAAATGCGCAAATAAAAGTTTATCAGTCTATTTGAGTCCCGGGGCTGCTCTAAGCAAGCACCACAAACAGAGGGGTTTAAACAAAAGAAATGTGTGTCTCACAGCCTGGAGGTCGGAAGTCCAAGATCAAGGTGCCACCAGGGTTGGTTCCTTCTGGGGCTGCGAGGGCAGGTCTGGTCTATGCCCCGCCCTCAGCTTCTGGGGGTTGGGACAACCTCTGGTGATTCCTGGTTTGTAGAAACATCATCCCAATCTTTGCCTTCATGTCCCATGGCATCCTCCCTATTTGCAGATCTGTGTCCAAATTTCCCCATTTTATAAGGACACCAGTCCTATCAGATTAAGGACCCACCCTAATGACCTCATGGAAATAATGACACTGCAAAGGCCCTATTTTCCACGTGGGGCCCCACTCTGAGGCCCTGAGGGTAAGGACCTCAACCTAAGAATTTTAGGAGGACACAAGCCAACCCATAACAGTACGGTAACTACTTTGAAGGGCATGCCTCATTTTTAAAGAAACCAAGAATGCCCAGTTGCCACAGGCAGTGTCCTCTGACTCTCACCAGCCTGGGTTCTGGGAGCCCCTTTAGTGCGGGGTCTTCCACAACCCGCAGGGCCAACCATGGGAACTGGAGGGTAGAAGGTGGAAGCTCTCAGAGCCACTCTGTCCAGGCGGTACAGGACAGGAGGGTCACGGGGCTTCCTGGACCTGCCCATCACGAAGCTCTGATGTCACCTGGTGAGGCCACCGTCACCTCCTGGCGAGGTGGGCAGACAGCACCTGCCTCCAGAGACCCAGATGGGAGCTTCCTGGCCTTTTTATCTCCAGGTCCTTGTGACAAATCAAAAAGGTGGCTCTGTCCTGAACGAGGTGAATAGGAATGCTCACCAAATACAGAGGGGAAAATATTTCCCCAGAAGTGGGCTTTTCTTGTTTTATTGTTTGTTTGTTTTCTAAAAGGTTGAAACCCCTCAACACAAAGCACTGCCATTGGTGTCGGTGCGACCTGAGCCACCTCATCTGCATGGGCTCCTCCCTGACCCAGCGGGACAAACCCAGCCCTGTCCCGTCCAGAGTCTGGAGGCCAGCAGCCTCCTTTCTGCCCTGGCGAGACTTTGCTGGGCCTTCCCCGGGCACAGCAGGGCCCGGCCCCTCTCCAGAGCTTCTTTTACTGAAAGCAGAGTAGGCCCAGCTCTGCTCCTTCCTCACACAGGCTGCCTGAATCCCGCCTAGCGACGGAGCGCTGGGTTAGCCGGGAGTCCCCACCGCGCCTCCTGCTGTCCCTTCGCGCCTGTCGAGGTGACTACCCCTCTCATCGCCACTGCGGGACCTCTCCGCTCCAGCACCGAACGGGAGAGCCTCTCAGTCCTGGGCAGGTGTGGACGGTCAGGCCCCTTCTGCTACTTAACTCTTCAGCTACTACACGTTAATCCACGAGTAGCTGCAATGTTCTTGGCTTAGAACTGAAGCAGAATTTAAAAGGGCAGGACCCCTAAAACAAACCAAAACATGAACTACGCAGAAAATTAACCAGTCACCCCTTTCTTACAGTTTTTCTGGAATGAGAAGGAGCACACGTGCTGTTCTACCTGGGCCTCACTGGCGCTGCGGCCCAGCTCAGCAACGCCCCTGTGTGGCGTCACCTGCGTCTGCTGTAGCCCTGTCCAAATCCAGACTGTTCACTGCCCCCCGCCCAAATCTCCGAAGCCTTCTTCTTCCCCCGGACCCCACCTGTTCTCCTGCACCTCTCGGGAGAAAGCCAAGAGACATTTTTGCCCATTTCCTCTCCTATCAGCCCCCAAATCACACTGCTTCTTCCTTTCAGAGTCGCCATGGCTCGTGTTACGGGGGCCTCTTGGGTGAGGAGGCACCCCTGTAACCCTCACTGTCAGAGCCCCAGCACCCCCCGCCCCGGGCTGGGTGGCAGAGGAGTGTCGTCTTCATTTCACAGACGCAACAGCCCACGCAGAGACCCCAGGAGAGCTGTCAAGTTCATACCATCACTACGTGGTGAATTCTGGCACCAGGCTTGGGTGCCCTCCCACTGCTCTGCTTCCTGTGAAAAGACTCTGACACCCGTTCTGTGCGCGCGTGTGTTCTCACTGCTGTCACCCCACCCTAGGCTGTCACCACCTGCCCCCCCATTATGTGACTCCTAGATGGCTTCCCTGCCTCTGGGCTGTCCCCGTCCCAGCAGTCTGACACACCCGAGCCACAGGCCTCCTAATACACCGCCCTCATCACATCCCTGCTCTTGGGAGCTTCCAGCCACCCCGTCCCTCGCCCAGGACAAAGCCCCAATCTCCTTCCCATATTCAAGCTTTTTCATCACCTTGCCTCATCTTCTCTGCTCAGCCTCACCTGACTCTCAAAGGTGAACTCCCCACACATGCTGGCCACAGCTGCAGAGCGCCCCCTACAGGCAAAGTCACATCCCTCCTCAATGTCAAGTCAGCCGCCTTGCCTCTCCAGCAGCCTCCTCTGAGCCCTTTCAGTTCAACTCAACATCCACTTCCTCACAATGGTGTCACCTGATGACCTCAGTCCTCAGGAATACCCACCTTCAATGCAGCACTGAAACACTTCTGCAGCTACAGAAGGGCTCTCTCAGCACCCACTGCCGCCCCTGGCAGGGCACTTCCGTCTGCCAAACTAGAAGCCGCGTTCCCCAGACTCCCCAGGGGCTCAGGTTCCCTGTGTTCCTCGGCTACATCCTTTCAGGCAGACGCACCCAGGGGAGACCTGGAAGTGAGTGCCCAGGAGCACCTACAGGTGGGGACAGTGACCCTCCAGGTCAGCTGTGGCAATAGTGGTAGGAGCAGTGAGGTCTCTGCTGGAATATTCTCAGGGCGTGGGTGGGTCTCTCCAGGCTGTTCTACATGGCAGCATGGTTCTACGGACCCTTGGAACATCCACAAACTACAGGACCAGGCAGCTTACGCAGCTGACGTCAGCCGGACTAAATCCTGCTGTCCACACCTGCTGAGGGGGCTGTGCTGCGACGCTCCAGTGAACGCCATGTCGCACCGTGCCCCTTGTGCGCAAACCTGGCCTCCAGGCACCCCAGCCCCCAGGACGTGCCTACGGCTCCTTCTGTCATTGCAGCCACAGGAGGGCCACAGGAACCATTCCTTGCCAAGGACACTGTTGAGCCACAACGGCTGGGGTAGAGATGGAGTGGGCTGGGGGAAAGAAAACAGTGAACGGCAGGACATCGACCCGGTGCCCGCCAGGAAGCTCCCCTCTTGGGCTCCTTCTGCACCACCTCCCTCAGGGAGCCACGTGGCTGGGATTGAGAAGGCGCTGCTTGTGCCCGCCACTTGGCAGGGCTCTCCAGAATAAGAAAGAGCAAAGCAGGAAATGGGGCAGGACCCCGGTGACAGGTGACCTAAAGGAGGTCATGTGACCTGCCTCTGTCCAGACAAAGGAAGTTCTTGCCCTGGCCGGGTTGCTCAGTTGCTTGGAGCACCGTCCTGTGCACCGGAAGTCTGCAGGTTCAATCCCCACTCAAGGCACACACCTAAGTTGTGGGTTCGATCCCCAGGTGTGGCGCATATGGGGAGCAACTGATCAATGTTTCTCTCTCTCTCTCTCTCTCTCTCTCTCTCTCCCCCCCTCTCCCTCCCTCTCTCTCATCAATAAACATATCCTTAGGTGAGGATTAAAAAAAGAAGTTCCCCTGGGTTACCTCTAGTCAAACTTAATTCACCAAGGATAGACTTTCCTCAGAAAGACTGACCTCCCCAAGCCCTGGACATAACACACCCCATGATACTCCTGCCTCTCTTCTCAGGACATCTCTCTGGGGACCGGGCAGAGCTACAGGGAGCTGTGGATGGGGAGATGCCCTTGCTGGTCACCTGCTGTCAGAGCTAACACACCTGGTTCTTGCTTCTTCGACTGAAGTGTCAACCCCCAAAGGGCTAGGAACGTGTCCTGGGCTTCGGTCAGAAGGCCTGCTGACTGCACGAAGGCTTGTTAAACACAAATACTTGGTTTACATCTTTGAAAACTTCTCCTGAAGCCCATTTTTATTCAGCCCCTGAGAGGACCTGTCCTGGAGTTTTTCAGCTTAGAAATCTGGGAATTCAGTGTGGTCCACATGCACGCCACCCCAGAGCCTGTAAAAACTGTGTCACAAGGCCCATGACACTCAAAGTTTTCCACACAGTCTGCAGTGCTCATACGCCAAAATGCCAGTACAGCAAGAAAAACTGAAAACAGACTGGGATTGTTTTTGTTATAAAAACAGTAATAAGAAATCCAACCCATATATAAATAACTGGTAGGAAAACAACCTTTTTGAATGAGCTATATCAAAGCTAAAAATAGAACAAAATATTTGCATTAAATTCAGCACTGTGTTAGTATTTTTACTTAATTATAACAATTTAATTACTATAAATCCTATGAATTGCTAGTAATTCATTTCACTGGTATAAATGAAAATACTATTGCCAGAAAAGCCACTTGTCCTATTAGCCGTGGACCAAGCACCCCCGTCAGATGTCTAACAACCTACAGGACACTTTAAGAAGCAAAGAGTTCAGAGCAGGAGCACTGGCTCCTCAGTGCTGGTGGCTCTACGTGCGGGTGGGATGTCTGCTCCATGTCACAGAAAGCCACCTCTCAGAGCACTTGCTCTGCACTAATTGATCTTTTAATTGGTTCCGTCAACACTCCAGTCCCTACACACAATGTGTTTTAATTGCTACAAGCAGCTGCAGCACCGCTCGCTCAGGTCGCGGAGGAGGAGACAGGGCCCGTCAGCCCCTGCTCACCCAGGCGCAGGCAAGAAGTGGGCAGCCTGCCCGGCTCGTTGAAGAGCTGGCACAAAGGATAGGAAACCCCTTATTCCCCATCTCAGCCAGGACTGATGCAGAATGCATGGCGGTAACCATTCCACGATGCCTCTCACATCCCCATGTTGTACACCTGAAATGCAGACCGTGTTCATGAATGCACACATACACGCCTACACAAAACCTCCAGCTGGTGGCAGGAAGGGTGGGCTCCGATCCACACCAATGTACATTCTCCAAACTGGTTTCCTAATTCACGCTTATTTTTTCTGAAGTAAACATTAATTTTTTATTTCTCCCTCTGTCTCCACCAGTCTCTTGTACCCATACGGCTCCAGTCCGTGTACTTGCTACCAGCCTACAGACACTTGGAGGCTGGAACCTTCTCTCTGCTCTGCTATGACCAGGGCTAGGGACCCAGGCCTCACGTAGACTGTGGGAAGGCTTCGTCCTGGCGGGTTTAGCTCTAGGGTTAGTCCCAAGCCTATCTGATGAGCGGCTGTTCTAATTAAACACTGGGGAGCCATCAGTGAAGTATCAGAATAAAGCACGATCTCTCGATCCTGGCACCGTGGACTTTTTGTCCAGACACCTCTTTGTCATGGGGCTGCCCTGGGCATCAGGGGGGCATTTGGCGGCATACCTGGCCTCTACACCTGGATGCCAGTAGTAAAGTGGTAGCCCCCTTCCATCAAAAAAAAGAACAAGTCTTCAGACTTTGGTAAATGTCCTCTGAGGGGAAAACTCCTCCCACTGAGAATGACTGGACTAAAGAAGCCACATGTCCACAGCTTACATACTTCCCTACAAAAGCAGGCAACTGAGGCCTCGTCACTTTTTGTCAAAAAGATTCTATTCACAATCCCACACTTTCTGGGTACTCCATCAGAAACCAAATACAGGAACATTTTTTAAAATGGCTCCAAAGTGAGCGGAAAGGCAACCACAACAAAATCCTGACCCCCGCCCCAGGTGGCTCCGAAGGCGCCTCGGAGGCTCCGAAGCGGCCTTTGCACATGGCGCTCGCCGCCCATCGCGGAAGGCCGTTTGCTCCCCCGAGGAGCTTGGCTCTGTGGCTTTACAAACACAGCCCATGAGGCTCTGCAGCAGCCCGTCCCTCCCTGACAACAGGTTGTGCAGGTGTCAAGCGCAGTTTCCAACCTACCAGCAGAAGTTACTGTTGGGGCGGGGTCGGGGGGGGGGAGACGAAGGGGGGAGGGGAGGGGCGGGGCCAAAGGGACTGGCAAGCACAGCATTTGATTACAGAGCCTCAGCTTTGGTCCGGGTGGGTAGGGGCAGAATGGCAAACAAACCTTGGCCGCTTTCAGTAGGCTAGTTGCTGCAGTGTGGTTCTGCAATCCTGTGTGACCACTTACATGCATTAGAGGGCGGAGCAAATGTGCGAACGCGCCGCGCTGCCAGGGGGCAGGGCTCTCGCTGCGGGAAGGGGGGTGTACCAGCACCAGGAAAGAACACGGCGGGGGGAGATCAGAATTAGAGGTATTGACATAACTCATGATTTCTAGAATGTGTAGCTTATGTAGGTGTATTTGTGAACATGAGTCCTTGCATGTGGACGTGTAGGTAAACATGTGTACATGCACGTAGACATGTTCTCCATCTCCGCCCACTGAAAATAGAGGAAGCAGACACCCCTGCAGCGTGAGCACACCGGTGCTCGGATCCTGACTTCTGTGACCATTCCCTAGATCCCTTCCTTAAGATAAACTAAGCATCTTCAGGGAAACAGATCATCCTAGAGCTGGGGCAATAGAGGGTCAGGATGAGCTAGAAAGAAAGAGCTAGAAAAAAATAATGGGGCCACATCACAGGACCCAGGAGCCACCTAAAGGAGCTCACGGGCTGGGACAGTTCCAAAGCCAAGGTGATGAGGCAGGTCATAAACTACGGATAAACAAGGACTCACTGCTCATGCCAGTGACGAGTAGGTAAGTAAATGCGGGAGGGGAGCGGGGTCTTGCAGCAGAATGACCGGGCGGCACTGGGGGCTCCAGGGAGGGAAAGCCAGCATTCCGCAGTCGTCACTGCAGACTGGGTCAGGCAGAGAGAGTCGGCGGATGCCAAGTCAAGCGAGGACGTCCGCGGGGGAGCAGAATGCATGTATGGTCTTCGAAGGCCATCTCGCTGGCTGCTTATTAGGCTCGGGGAGTGCTGCCCAGGCCCCTTATGAATAAACACCGCGTTTAAATGTGTCACTTCCACCGTTTAGGGCGCACTCGGCTCTGCACGGAAGCTTTGATTTCCAAAGCTTGCCTTCCAAGGGCTGCCTCGGAACCCGAGGTCTGCTGATAAATAATGCAAATTCCCAAAAATATCTGACACGGAAGGTCTGAGGTGGGTCTGGGAATTTCTACTTTTCCAACAAACACTGAAAAGAAAAACCTCCCCTCATGCCTGCATTTATGAGCGGCAACTTCTTTAAGTTGTGACTGTTGCTTTGCGGCTGTGAACTGGCATCTCACACTCACGCCCTGAGCTTGTTGTGTCACCCGGACCGTTCCTCCACTGTGAGCTGCCGGCACCTCGTCCACGGTACAGCCACTGTGGCCCGTGACGCCCAGTCCCAGGCGCCTCAGTACCGGCGTCCCTCACTCTGGTCCTCCTGCTTGAATAGCCCCCAGACTGCCTCACGCCTCACTTCCCCTCCACCTGGGCCCTCCTCGCCCCGGGAGTCAAATCTGAGCGACAGTCAGAAGGACCCAACTCCGCCGGGCACAGAAAAGAGCCTCGCCCAGCAGCCTCTGCTCCGCCAGACACCCCCGCGGTTCTGAGCGGCCTGCTCGCCTTTCCTGTTTGTTCTTCCTTCTTATCCAACCATCTTCATGTGTGGAAGAGAGATGTGACCTCAGTATCATCTTAGCAACCTGTCCATCTCCTCGTCTACCTGAGACATCTGCCGAGGATGAGGTAAAGACGTTTCGCAAGGAGCAGCAGCACCTGCAGTGGAATTGCCCTCCGCCCGCCTGCTGGCTTCCTCGGTAAACGCGGCTGGTCACAGTGCAAAATCACGCGGGTGCGTCCCTCCCTCCCCGCCAGAGAGCTTGCAGCCGTTCTCCAAAATAATTTCCTTGCACTTATTTGAAGTCTTCATTAACTGGTGAAATCCTAGACTCATGCATTTTGATGCTGGTATCTTTAAATTAATCCTCGGAGAAGCAAGGGAACAAAAGGTATTGCCTGAGGTCAGGAGCACATCCTCACAGGTGAGTCCTGCCGCTTGGCCTCACAGGTACTGGATATTCTGTGTCGAGTCAAGTTCCCAGCGAACGTTAACCAAGGAACTGTGATGCGGGCTGGCCTAGAAGGGTGTGAATGAAAGGAAATGTTCTGGTTGACGCGGGCTTTTATTATCTAAATACCCGTTTAAAAAATAAAACTTCACGTCTCACCTGTGATCTCAAAGTCCCTCAGAATCCATAAAAATTAGTGGGTGAGCAGAGAAACCCTCCTCCGCCCTGGGCTCCAGGGCGAGTCACGCAGGACCAACTCTCTGCCAAGGGCAGTCCGCCCACAGCAGGGCTCTGCAGCAGAGGCTCTGGACCAACACCATCTTTAGTCCCAGAGGCATTTCACATGCAAGTTCTCGGCCCGTACAGGCCTGCAGACGGGGACTCAGGGGCAGGCCCTGCATCTGGGCGTTGACAAGCCCTCGAGGGAACCCTGGTGCCCTCAAAGTGCGGGTGCCTTGGACCACCGCACCTGCCGGAGATGGAAGGTTGATGTTTGTTTCAGGAACTCTTCGACCAAAATCAGATAGCAAAAGAGAGGTTGCATTGACTGTCTAAAGATTGCTTAAGTTGAAACAGTGCATTTAACTCTCCAATTGAAGTTGAAGATTCCATCATCGTTCCTGTTTCTGAAAGGGATTGTTAGGGAGAATATTTGGTACATTCTTTACTTGGCTGCAGGCTGTTATGTAACTACTGATTCCTCGTTGGCTTCCAGATGGGGTTTTGTTGAGTCTGGGGATTCTGAAGGACACTCAGGGGCATCTCTGGAGGAGGAAGGGAGTTACTTACAGAAAAATCTGGGAACTCATGCCTTACCTACCCTTTATCTAGAAGCCATATGTGACTGTCAGCACCCCAAACACCCCACAGGCACTAACTCACCTACTCTTACCAAAACACTGTCAATTATGTGCATTTGCCCTGATTCAGAGATGAAGACACTGGGGTGCAGGCCAATGGACCATTCACACAGCTGATACGTGGAGAAGCCAGAATTGAAACCCAGTTGATATGACCCACGCTGGGCGCTCACACACATCTGATGAAGACCTCATCTGCAGAAAGGGCCCCATGGCCAAAACTACATGAAATCAACTATGCTGACTGAGGCCAGAAGGGATACCCTTAGAACAGGAATTTAAGAAAAGCCCTAAGGGAGCATGCCATGTGCGTGCCACGCACACACGTGCACACATGTGCACATGAGCACACACACACTCCCTGTGCAGACTGCCACAGCATCCAAAGCCCACACTAGGGCCTATGTCTGCTCCTCGCTGCCTTGTCTTCTTTCAGAGTCAGTGGCAGCGTGCCAAGTGGCCATGGACTGAGAGCCCCATGGCACAGGCACTGGTGCCCAGATGGGTCAGCCGTGCCCAGGGGAAGTGGCAGACATGACAGCAGAAAGCAAGCAGCATTTGGCAGGTCGATCTGAGAACACCAGTACTCACTCAGACATACCCGCAGGCATCCGGGGTGGGTGGGGTGGGGGCGGGGGTACTAAGAAATCTCCCTGGCAATGAAAGGCGTTATGGGCGCCGTGACTGGCAAGTTCAAAGGTGGCCAGCGAACCACCAGAAGCTCAGGGGGAGGATGGAACAGATTCTTCCTTGCAGCCTCAGAAGGAGCCAACCCTGCCCACACCTGGATCTTGGAGCTCCAGCCTCCAGGGCTGTGAGAAAATAAATTTGCAACATTGAAGCCACCCAGGGTGTGTGACATTGTTACAGTGGAGCTAGGAGACACACCATCACGTGTACCCAAAGGCCGATGTGGCCTGAGTCAGCCGACATCGGCAGTCACGGGTCTACCTTGAAAACTGAGGCTCCCAAACCTCACCACCAAGGCCTGATCATCACCAAGTAGTGAGGAGTCAGCCAAGTCGTTCCTGCCAGAAACAGGAATTAAATGTTTTCTGTTTTTACCAGAGCAGGAAGGACCATGGTGCCTCCAGGAGCCGGGCTGCATCTTCCCTCTGGGGTCAAACTTATTTTTCACAACTAACAAAGTAAGTTTTGTCCTTCACTCTGGTGGACAGGGCCAGTGTCCCTTTGCTTGTCCCTTTTCCCACTTTGAACTTCCCAGTCATAGGTTTATTCCTCCTCCTAAGTGCATTACGTGGTAGGCGGGCAAGGAACGGGTATCATTGAGGATGTTGATGATAGAGATGATAGGGGGGTTGCAGCGCTGCCAGAAACTGGCCATTTCTTCTGGCACCTACACTTCCCCAGGACAGCGGGGTGGAACCATCATCTTCCATGCGAAGCTGCTCCTTTTCCAAATTCCAAAGTGATTCATAAAATTTATACTCAGAGACAAGTATCGTCTTTTTTGAAATGAGACATTTAAAATACCTTGGCTCAAATAAAAATTAAGAATGTCTTTAAATTAGTCACTGGAAGACTTGTTAGCCTCAGAACATTGGTTTGATACATGAGAAAATTGTCAGCTTTATTTTTTGCAATTTAACTTTCACTAGAACATTAGGGAATGTTATTTCAATTTTCAAAGCTTATGTAACCAAGAATTTATTTGGTATCTTCTGTATGCCAAGCAATGTGTAACGGAGAAAAAAGAAACTCAATACATGGTTTCCGCTCCGAAGCACCTCTCTTGGTAAGCAGGGCAAGACCTCGAGGCAAGAAACAGTAACGGTGGAACAAGGCGAGGAGCCGAATGTTGCAAGATGAAGAGCTCAAAGGAAGCATGTGCTCCTCGGAGACGGAACCCAAGACAGCCTTATGGATCCGGCCCTGTCTTGGCTGGAGAATCAGCTGGGCTCAGATGACCCCCTCCATCTTGGGTAAAGGGAAAATGTCGTTGACCCTCCAAAGTGCACTCGGGAGAAATGTTCGACAGTATCTTTAAAACGTGTGTGTTTGTCGGGTGGTCAGCAAATGTTAGGTAAATTGTGACAAAACTTTTCCTAACCAGGTGGCCATCGGCTGGCTGTACCTGCTCAGCACATGTCGTGGGCAGCTCAGGCGCCTACGACAGGGACCACGGACTGGGGGGCTCCAACAACAATGACTCCCCACAGCTCTGGGAGCTGAGAGGCCCGAGCGAGAGGTACTGGCTGAGGCAGTGCCCTGTGAGGGTCCCCTCCTGCTTTGCAGACGGCTGCCCCTCGCTGTCTCCTCACGTGGAGAGAGATTGTCTGTCACTTCTTTTGTGTTTGAGCACCTCTCCCACTCCTGAGGGCTCCATTCTCACTGCCTAATGAGCTCCCAGAGGTCCCACCGCAGTGGGGACTCAGCGGTGGACTTTTGAGGGACACGGAGTTTCAGTCCATAGCAGTTCTGTTTCCCTGTTGTTGTCACAGAGCACACACCTCCTTTTGGAAGGCGCCCTCCCACAGGCCGCCCACAGCAGCTGAGGCTGACCCCGGGCATCCTGGCTCCTGTGTCTGGCACAGGGTCCCCGGCCTTAGGCCACAGTGATGGGTTGGAGAACTGGCACAGCGCTGTCTCTATGCGGCCAAGGCCTTTCTTGGGGGAGGCAAGGGTGCGTGGCAGGCACCCACATGCCCTCTTGGTTTGCACCAGGCAATGGCTAATGGGCTTTTGACCTACTTGTGAAGTATGAATTAATGTAATGATATTAAAAATGAAATTAGATAGTGATAGTCAATAATATATCAATGACATGGAAGGGTTTAAAGAAGCATCTAGAAAGGCTTTGGATGCAGCACTGTATAGACTGGCTTACAAAGATTTTTAGATCCAGTACATTATCAGATCAGCCTTAACAATCATTCAGCTACTTTAGCCCTTCAGGGGTGTCACTGAAAACTGAAGAGATACAATTACTGCCAGTGTGTGCATCATCTGTGTATTGAAAGCACTGAAAACTCTCTATCAAATGGAAAATTGTTAAAATATTTTGAATAACATGTCAAGGTTCCTTTTATTTTATGAAGTATTGTATTTAAATACATATGATTAAAACAAAAGCTCAAAACCTTATTAAAACTGCAAATTTCAGTATTTCAGCAAAATATTATATATTACCTTTTCTAAAAACCCAGGAACCCACACAATCTCAATTTATTTTTCTTAAACTCTATGGCATATTTCCCATACATAAACAAACAAAAATAATTGATGATGCTGCGATAACTTCTTTGTCAATATAAGAAAACACCAGCCATCTTTCTACTCTCTAAGCTTTATTACAATAAAATTTGATAAATAAATGAAAAGTTGCTCTTTTAAAAAAAATAAATTGTATCTTTTAAAATCAGGGATAAAATGTCATCTGGCACATAGAGTACTTTTGTTACATTGAAATTATCGTTATATGTCGATAATGAAGGGGAGGCAAACGGTACGTCCAGTTTAGGAAAAAAAAAGAATTCTGATGGTGCAGCTGACTTGGAATAAAGAACCGCAAGTAGCCACGGAGTCATCGCTCACGCACGGCCGCATTTCCCCTCGGTAAAGCCCTGGGGACTGGGGCATTCTCCAAGGCTCTGGAGCGACCAGAACATTAGCTAATTTCAGAGAGTACAAAATGAAACACTATCTATGAATTCCAATAAGCATCGTCTCTGAAGATGACTTCTCAGAACTGCGGAACTCTTTATGGAGATTTTAGCTGGGATGATGGTGCTTGTAAGTGATCTCGCCCCAAAGCAGTTCATTTTCAAGAACACACATCACTAATTGTTCTCACTCAGAGAGCCATTTAGTGCCCCCAGATCCTCTGCCCACCCCTTCCTCCCTCACCTCCCAGTGTCCAACTCGCCTCGTAATGAGAAGGCTGCCAGGCAGATAAAAGGTGGCCCTGCCCCCACTGCTCCCCTTCGTGCGGCGGGCTCTTCCGTAGAGAGACCCAGGGCACTGAGACTTGGTGGGAAGCCTCTGGAAGGGTAGGCAGAGCACCTTAAACAAGCATGAGTGGCAATAACTCAATATTGCCAGGGGAGGCAGCAAGCCATTGAGCTCCAGAGTAGGGTTATGAAGAACTATTCTAAAAAAAAAAAAGAAAGAAAGAAAGAAAAATTCTGAAGTGAAAAAGTGAATTCTCTGAACAGACTCTAGCAATGAAAAAAAAAATGAATTCAAAATCAAATTTCATGTCTTTACCCCAAGGAAAGAATGGCTGTTGCTACTGGAGAGTTTACATGCTCTGGGAGACCTTTGAGATGGAAAATTCCCAGAGAAGATTGATTTTGACCACCTCGACTTTGATGAGAAAGAGGGAAGACTTTCTTTACTGCTTGGGATGTATTCTCCCACACGAAAATCCCATCAAAGACTATCTGAAGCAGTTAACATTGCAGACTTTAAAAATTTCAGGCTGCCTCTCTGCACTTAAAGGAAAAAAGTTAATAAACTGAGTGGTAGACTGAAACCAAGAATTTTCAATGCTGTTCTTGTGCTGAGAGAGCTGGAGATTCGAGGTAGTTTGCCTGGGGTCACGGAAAGGCGTCCAACTGGCAACAGCAAAAAAGAAAAAAAAATAAAACGGTGTCAGTTTTGTCTCTGCTGCTTCAGGTTGCAGATCAGCAAGTGATCTACCGTCTCTGCGGCTCAGAGTTCTGTGCTGTGGAATCAAACTGCTTTGAAAGGCTGTGTCCTCCGTGCAGGAAGGTGGCGTGCACTCTATCAGGGAGTTCCATGGGGACATGAGAATTAGCCCCACTCTGAATTGCAGGGTGCCAGCCAGGCAGTAATGCGCCCCGTGTGGGAACTTACACAATCCTATTAGCCATGTGTTGCCTAGAGATTTCCTCTTTCCATAAGCAGATCACAACTGAAAAAAAGGGTGATTGCGCATCATCTGAAAAAGCAATGTTTATGACCAAGTCAGTTTGGGTTCAGTCTGAGACTCTAAGGGACAGGTCCTGCCAGTCGGCAGGGGAACAAGGACACAGGGCCCTAGGGATGTCCCTAATGGACAGCCCAGCTCAGTTCAACTGTGAGGATGAGAGGCAAGGGCTCCAGGAAGTCCCTGCAGGAATTAGAGAGAAAACAGTGTAAGGGACCCAGGTCGGCTGCAAACACCATTCCAAGGAGATCTTTATTTTTAGGCTAAACTTTTCATTGTGAAATATTTAAAACTTACGGAAAAATTACAAAAATAGCGCAAAGTCCTTCTTTGTAAGATTTCCCGGTTATCTACATTTTATCATTTTTGCTGGGTCATTATCTTATAAACCCTTTGGGCGCCGGTTGCAGACAAGGGGCCTCGTTGCTAAGTGCTTCTGTGTGTTTTTTCTAAGAAGGACGCTCTTTTACGTAAGCTCAGTGCAGTTATCAAAATCAGGAAATGAGCATTAATGCAATGCTATTACTTAACTTTGGAGATGACTTTTTGAACTCCCCCCTTTTGCCTGTTTTTGCCTATTCTGTGGGTTTTGCGCACTCAGAAGAATACAAGCTACAAGACCCTCATTCTTAGTCAAGTCTTGGGGGATTGCAAGAGAGAGAGGGGTAAACCTCCAACCCTCCGCGCCTCCAGTCTAAAGTCTCTATGAGATAGCATTCGACTCCCTCAGACACACTGTCAACGCATCCTTTAGCCAGCTCCTTTTCTTCAAGTTCCCTCTGACAGCAAGTTTAAACAGTTAAGCTTCTGCCACAAAACTTGTCTAGAAGTTTTTCCCATTCCCCGCCCCCCCCTCCCCAGCCCAGGCAGCCGGTTCCCTCCCCCTCCCTGTCTGCCCCACGTCTGACACAGAAGCCACATCAGACACCAGCAGAAGGCAGGCGCACAGCCTGTCAACATGTCTTTTGCCTCCTGACTCTTAGCATGTTGGTTGCGGGGGGTCAGGAGCAGACAGGATGCTTCCGACGCAGGGATGACTTAATCGGAAGCTTTTGAGTGCAGTGAAGGCACGAAGGCCAGGCGACGGGACGGGCTCGGCCCTGGCGGGAAGAGTCGGTGCTCTGCGGTGGGCTGGCGGCGCCCTCCTTCGCTGGTGCTGTGCCATTCTAAGGCTCAAAATAGCGGGCAGCAGCAATCTTCAGCTGTTCGCCTGGGGTTTTCATTTTAAAAGGACTTTCGAGCCTTTATATGCAGATGTTGAAATCGTTTCAACATTCTTTTTCCTAACAGAGTTCAGTGTTGTAAAAAACATTACTCCGAGCAGGGTTTTCATGCTTGGTAACCAACACATTTTAGAACTTGGCTCCTGGGATGGCCTGTTACCCAAGTACAATCATGTGATTTTTCTAATGACTCCTAGGGTCCTTCCAGAAATATGAACAGATGAACAACCTAAAGACCAATTCCTGGAACATGTTCTTTTCCAGAACTTTCTCACGGTCTAACACAGTTTTCTCCCATTAACAAAAAGGCATAACATTTATCCTTTTCTAGCTTAAAAAATAAAATAAAGAATTCATACAAAATGGGAAAAAAGTACGTGTAGAGAAAATATTTTCATGATAGTCTCATTCCTGTTTAGTTGAAAATGAGAACCTGGGTCAAGGTGCTTTACTCAATGTGCGGCCCAAAGACTGGCAGCATTGGCATCACCCGGGACTTTATTAAAACGCAGAATCTCAGGCCCCACCCCAGACCTGCTGAATCAGAATGTGGATTTTAACAAGAGGTCCGAGTGGCTGGCAGGCACATTAAAGGCCGAGAAGCTGTGTTAGAAACAGGTGCGCCGCCCAGGCAAGAACGGCAGGCAGGCCAAGAGAAGCGGTTGCAGAGTGATAAACCCCCCAAAATCCCCAAAACAGGGCTAATGGAAGAGATGAGAACACAGGAAATTAAACTGAGAAAGTCCTGCATTTTCCAAGGGACTAAATAACTAATACAGCCCTTGATTTTCCCAAAATAGGGTGGCCAGAGCTACTCTATACAGAGTAACTGTACAGAGTACAGAGCACTCTACAGAGCACTCAGTGAAATTTAAATTTTGGGTCAATAATGAATAGTTTTTAATATGTCCTATGCAATATTTGGACACACTTATGATAAAAAGTTATTTTTGTATATCAGAAATTCCAGTTTAACTGGCATTCTATAGCTTATCAGACTAACCTATTGCACAGCCTATTTCTGTTTAAGTTGCATAGCGCTTCCGTGTGCCTTATATGGAAACTGGACTGAAGGTAAAGGTGTAAAGAAGACAGAAACGTCAATGTACACTGGCAGTCTCCCAAATCCTTGAAGAAATTTTTATTGTATAAACACACTCAATATTCTAATATTGTTACTAATTAATCATCTTCATCAGAGCCAAAGATGAGAATGTAACCCAATCCCCTTTGCAAAGTCTGACATTCTCACCTCCTGGTTCCTGTTTAAATGTGGCCGCTGAGGCCGCCTCAAGAGTGGGCATCTTCTCTGAACCTGGAATAGTCGATTGTTTGCCTGCTGGTTAGAACGCGCAGGCTGTGTTTCTGGGAACCAGCACGCGCGTCATTCTGTGGTCTCAGAACCGCGGAGCGGAAAGCCCCTCAGTGGGCCCGCCTGGTTCGCTCCTACGCTCCCGCCTATCAGAAACGGTCCACGTAGGAATGTCCCCAGTTTCTTCTTTTCTTTGTTTGCTCTGTTTCTTAACCAGAGAGGAATCAAGGTTTATGGTTGATGAGGCATTTAACTTCTGAAATGTCATATTTTATTTTAATTGATTCAAGCCACACTGAGATAGCACTCACATCCAGGCAATGAACTATTGTCCCATTTTACCGACGAGAAAGCTGAAACCCAGAGAGGCGAAGCAGCTTGCCCAAGGGCACATGCCCACCAAGTGACAGATGTGGGACAGCGCACGCTGGTTCCATGACACTCGGCTCCCTGCCCGACATCACAATAGACCCACCCATTTCACCCAGGACTCAAGTGGCCATCAGATTCCCAGGCCACGTCCATATCCAATAGTCCTGAATTCTCTCAGAGAAACCCCCACCCTGGGGCGCGTCACCGCAGCCGCAGATGGGCCTCCGCCACGGCCTCCTCACAGGCAACGCCGCTGCACGAGCACACCTGGAACGGGGCAGACTCTCCGCACTACCACCAATGAGCAACCTAAGGCAACACCATCCCAGCAGCCATCTTCCAATATTCCAGGATGCGTATCATTCGTGACGTTTACAAGTAAGAAAACAAAGTGCAGACAATGAGTTCAGAAATGAGCTTTTATTACCTTCTAAGGACAAAATTAAACCGACAAGCAAAAACTACAAGGCCTGGTGACGTCCTTCTAGGGGGAAACACAGGTCGTAAACAGCCGGGGCCAACATGTGAAGTGAAGTGAACATAACATTCATGGACAAGGAAAGGGTTCAAGCATGTGTTCAGAGGGCAATAAATAGAGTGGAGGAAAAATGCAAAAGTATATTAAGCCAACAAAATTTCTTTCCTTTGATGTTTATTTTTATATTAAGCAGCATAACAATATGCCATCAATTGATCATGGTCCTGAGAACAAAAGAGAATATGCTGCAGTCAAAAGAAAATGTTTTTAAAGACCCAGCCTTCAGTTCCCATGCAACATTCTGAGGCCATCGGAACAAGTGGGCTGCTCACTGTCCTCTCTGTCACAACAGCAGAAATAAAAGCTGGCAGGAGACGAAACGGTTACCAACATCTACTCATCTTTTTTCCCAGCTGCTCTTCAGATCAAGTTTAAGAAGCTGCCCTTGCAAATCTCCTGGAAGTCTCTGAAAAAGAGAAATGGGCAGGAAGGGATGACTACTGACGACTGTGGGTGGGAAAACCATGCACCCAGTTTGTTCCCAAACCTTGGGAGAAAGCACGATGATTAAAACGATAAACTTGCACTGACTCAACTCCAAGGAGCATGCCCGGCACCGAGTGCCAAGCAGCTGAGCTGGCGGTGACAGGGAGTGGCATTCCTGGAGCCAGTGCTGTAGGTCAGGGGTCAGCCCCACTGTGCCTGCTGCACAGCACGGTGTGGAAAGGATGGCTCAGTGGACTTTGTGCGGAGCGGCGGGTTTGGGGGGCAGGGGCCAGGGCAGCTCTGGAAATGCGGTGCTGTCTTTGGTCAGCTGTACCTCCACAGGAATTGAGTTTTTCAGGGGGGAAAAAAAAAAGAGTTTACTACAATACTGCGAAGGCCTTGTCTATTCCCGATCACCAGATGAATGACACAGGCCATAAGCGAGGTCCAAGTTAATTCCTCCTGCTTGAGAGGTGAATGACTGGCTTAATTTTCAATCACAATCCGCCCTGGAAGTCTTCCTTCTCAGAGGTCTCCGTGCAACTATGAAGCATCTGAGACAGTGTCTAGGAATCTGCCCCTCCACCCAGGAAGAAAAGGCCTGGCTGCCACGATCCCAGGAGCCAGGGGTGTGTCTTGGAATTTGCTCAGCTCTGACTTGGCTTGACCTGCAGCTTCACCAATCGAGGCTGGAGGTAAACTGATGCGGTGGGTGGGTCTCCTAGCCCCAAGCTACCGCCTCCTCCTTCATTTCCATAATGGAAGACAACAGCTTTTTGTTTCACAACACCTGACAGCAATCACAAAACTAATACCTGTGAGAAAGGTTACACTCCACCTCATGGGGTTCACGGGACATCTCTCCCAGCAGACAGCATTGGTAAGACTACAGGATGATGCACACAGAGCGGGAGGAGGAAAGCACCTCAGGTGGGGTCCAGCCACGACAGAGACACACGGTACCTGCCTCTCTGTGTGGCAACCGGAGCCGTTTCTCAGCACAGAGCTTTCCAAGCACAGTTTCAAAGGAAAGAAAGCCATTCATTTCACCCTTGCCCTCAAAGAGCTTTTAGGTTGGAGGAGAACGTGAGGAAAGCTGCGTAATTACAGGCAGAAGAAAGATAAATGTATCCCAGCAATTTGCATTCCTTTAGGGTCTGAAGTTTAGACAACCACACATTTCAATCCGTATTCCAAAAATACATCTTCAAAGAGCACCCCTCCTCCCAGCTGCTAATGAGTCCACAGCAACGTCCACATGGAAAAACATGCGATCAGGCAAAATCTGTCTAACGTTTCAGTTTTTATTATGGAAAATTTTAAATCCAGGCAATGGTGAGTTCAGCCATTTGCATGCCTGAATCGGAAAGCAAACAAGGACCCTACGTTACACGTGGGTCATGTCGGTAAATCTGTTTAGCTACACTTCGGCCTCATTCTTCTGTCTCCTGCAGTGTGCTTGCTGAGCGGCCTGCATTCCAGATGCTGCCGACTGCGCCCCCGTGGCAGCTGCAGTGAGTCCCCGCGCCCCTGGCACATGCTGTGGCCTGGCAGTGAGGCCCAGGGCCTGCACTGGACTCCGGTTCGGAGGTTCGGGTGACAACGCACCAAAGGACGGGCTATGTCCCTCCCATCGAATCACAGCGAGAGCACCTCACATCTGGTTGCCTGTCCTTGAAGATGGGTGGTGCCAGCTTCAGCCATGCATTATAAAGCTTCCCCTCAGCTTTTCACCTAACATTGGTAACGATGTTACCAATGACGATCTTTCTGATGACCCATTATTGCATGAGGGGCTGCAAAATACCGGTATTCTAACTCTTCTGATTCTTCGTTTATTAACTGGAATTCTAAGAAGTCAGTGCTTTACCTCCTCCACAATTTAGTTATTTCAAGGCACTGCCCTGTCCGGAAAGAAAATGCAATGCTTGGTTCTATTCCTTTATTTACCCTTTTTCAGAATAATGAATGGGTTCCTTAGCACCCTGCCCAAGGAGCACAGAAGGTCGTTAACGGCTGTGATGAACGCGTGGGTCTTGCAGGTTCTGGGCGCCTCGATCCACCACAGGTGTGGTGCTTCATATGCAGACCCACCTTCGGATGGAGCTGTTCCACCCTTGGCCAGTGGGGGCCTTTGCACGCTGGCTCCCGTGTGTCCTGACGCTTTTGTCACGGCTCGGTGGTCTTCCACTGCCTCCTTGTTTTCTGGTGGGACACAATGTCACAGGCTTATCTGGAACATTCCCCACCCCGGTGGAATCAGCCCATCCTTCTGAGACCCGCTGGTCCCTCCCAGTGGGGGAGGCATTTGGAAACCACAGTGTGGGTGCTAAGGGGCTTCTGTACTGATTATTGGCTCCAGGCCTTTTCTTGGTGGCCCGGGTCAGAGTGGTTTGCAGAAATACACCAGGAATTCTGATATTTCCAATTCACATTGAGGGTTGCAGGGTTTTATTTCAGTTCTTTGATTTGTTTTTTCAGTCTCTTTTTCTCTAATGTCAAAAAACTTGGTTCCTTATGACATTAGTATAACACTATGTACTGTATCTTAATTTATGCATAAAAAGCTTTAGAACAACTGTACAAACATATTACCAGCAAAATAATTACTGAAAGAAATTTAAGATTGCTTTGCAGGTCCTTCTGTCCTAAGGGTACATCCCACTATGGACAAACAGCCAAATGAACACAGGCACACCTCGCTTCATGGTGCTTTGCTCTATCGCGCTGCAGACGGGTTGCACTTTTTACAAATTGAAGGTAAGACCCTCCACCGACAAAAAGGTTATAACACACTGTATTGCGATATTCAGTGATCTGGCACCAAACCCGCCATATCCCCAAGGTACACCTATAAAGGTTAAAATCATTTAAAATAATTTCTTCCCATATGGTTAATATTCAGTTGGCTTATTATTTTTGTGTTTGATTAAAGGAATCGTTTTCTTTACCTTTTTGTTTTATAATTTTGTGAAATATTTGTGTTTCTAAATGTGCAAAACAAAGTGCGTTAAGAAAAATCTAGCTTCCAAACCTGTTGCTCCCTCCGTTTTCCCCGCCCTATGGTTTTCTAGTGTTTATTAAGTAAATGCTCCCTTACGCGAGATGGAAGGCGCCGTGCCACACAATCTGACCTTCGCCTCCCTCCGGTGTGCAGCTCTGCATCCCAGCGGTGCCTCTCCCACAGCCCCTGAGCTAGCCTTTTATCTGCCAGCAGCTACGTAACATTAACGTGGGCTTCACTGTGTGGATGCAGCACGGCTTATCCAAGCAGCCCCCTCCTGATGCACAGTCATGTTATTGCCGGTCTCCTTCTACTGCAAGTGGTGCCACATGAATAGGGTTTTGTGTTCATTCTTTTCATTGGTTGCCTTTTCTGGTATAAATTCTGGAAGTGGGCTGCTCCGCTCAAAGGCACCGACACGTAATGTCGTGGAGCTCTCTCCCGGGGCTGTTCCAGCCTTTCCACCAGCCGCGCCTCAGGAGGCCTGTTTCTGCACAGCCTCCGCGACAAAGAAGATTTTCAAACTTCAGAACTAACTAGAACAGCTACCAAAAATGGCCTGTAGTCGGGAAGCCAAACTAAAGCTACTGGTACTTGAGATGAGCCTCCACAAGTATGTTTAAAGCCTTGGACTGATGCTTGCCAGGCATTTCAATCTAAGAGCTTGACTTTGAAATAACAGAGACTCAGCACTGAAAAGACGGAACGGGAGAGCGAAGAGCGTCTCCAAGGCTGCTGAGCCCGAGGCTCCCGCCGAATGCCCTCCCTGTGCACTCCCGTGAGTCCCAGGCGGAGGAGCGGAAACACGGGCGCCATCGGCTTATGGAGCTGGAGACCTGGGCCTTCCCCCGGCCCTGCCGCCCAGCTAAGTGGGTGGCCCGCACTCCCAGCTACCTCTCTGGGTTTCGATTCCTTCCGCCGCACAATCAGTGTTGGGTAAGAGGTTGTCGGTTGCCTTCCAGGGCCCCAATCCACACCTGTGAGGCTAAGGAAACACTGCAGCCATCCCACTGGGTGGGGTGGCTGGGAAAATCCCTGCTTCAACACGAAGCCAAAACCAATTCAGAAGAACTCCAGACACTCCTACGCTGGGTGTCATTTCCAAAGGGACCTGGGACCCAGGATGGGCAAGAGGGAGGAGTCTCAACACTTGCCAACCTCCTGCGGTGCACAGGGCATTTTTAGGTGCTTTCCACTCACCACACTGCCTGACCTGGTTTTCTTCAGTGGCAGACACAGGGTGTCAGGGAGGTTACGTGGCCTGTCCCAGATCAAACGGCCTGCGGCAGAGCCGCGCTTAGGATCGCGCCGCTGCTGTGTGCCCGGGCACCCCGCGCTGCTGCGGGGGACAGCATCATTTACCTCGGGGGCGACGCAGTACGTGAGCCGGACACTATCGGCTGAGCTCTCCCACCTTCCACCCCATACAGACTGGGTCCTCTGGGAGGGACAGGGTCTCCCAGGTGACTGCCTGAAAGAAACCCAAACATCAAAACAATAATGCCATCAATCTATTCACTGAAGCTGGAAGAAGTTCATTAGTTATCAAGTTTCTTGCCAAAGAAAGAGGTGTGCCCAGGGGAAGCCGGCTGGTGAGTGACCTGAGAGTGCAGCGAATGCTGTACCGGGCAACGGGCACACGGCACCTAATTTCATCTTCATCACAGCCTAAGAGGTGATTAGTCTTCCACTTCACAGGGGAAGCAACTGAGGCTCCAAGAGAGGAAGAAGGTTGCCCGAGTTCTCCCATCTGGCGGGGGTAGACCATGATTTCACCAAGGTTCTTTGCTATTCCAAAGCCCACTCTCAAAGTCCCACATGGACCAAGCCAGGGCCCCAGGACCAGAGACCCCAGGGTGGGGAGGGAGCAGGAGACGCTCCGCCCTGCATCCGTGGCAACCAGCTGTGTGCACCGAGCACATTACTTCACGGCTTGGGAGCTGAGCTTACTCCGCCACAAAGTGAGCGCCCTGGAGTGGCTGCTCTCTGACACTTCTCAAGGTCTTCCTACTGCTCTGGGTCAAGTCCACATCCTCAGTGTGGCTGCCACTTCCTGTCTGACAGACGTCACTCCCACCGTCGCACTGCAGCTCTTGGGGACCTCCCTCAGCTCCCCCAGAGAGTCACTGGGCACAGCGTCTAGAACTCAGTCCTCCTTCTCCAGCCGCCTCACTCCCCGGTGAGTCCTACCTACGCCCCAAATATCGGCCTTGCCATCTCTTCCTCAGAGGAGTCTTCCCTGGCCACGAGACCAAGGAAGACTGCTTGGCCAGGCATCTTGTTTTAAAAACAGCGTACACTGTGCTTGAGATGGTTTATTTGTCTCATGTTTGGCTTTAACATTCACCTTCTCTGTAAGTTCTACAAGATCAGAAATCAAGTCGCCCTTCTTGCTGGTTGACATTTCCCCAAAGCCCTGCCCAGAACATGGGGGCGCCACGCCCTCCCGCTCGTGTCCCTTCCAGTTCTAGTGGCCTCACCCGTGGGGTGAGATTTGGATTCTTTTTCTTAGAGAGATGCTCTGGAACAGACACACTTCACCTACTACAGACACAAAGGAAGAACAGCAACAACAAAGAGACCAAAGTACCAAGGATGGTCTCCAGTCCATTCTGTAATCTATAAGGCTAGATCAACCGACAGAAATATCAGAGGCTAAACCAGGACTGGCCCTCCTGGCTGTGTCTTGGGACATCGGTCACACATGGATTGGACAAATTTGAATGTCACTCCTTGGAAGGGTCACCGCCTCACTTTTAATTTTGGATCAGTTTAACGACGAAAAGAATGCCCCCCCACACTAAAATGTGTCACTTAGGCATAAGGGTCATGTTGAGTTGAAAGCGATTGACAAATGGCAAGAAGAGCTCCCTACCCTCCTCTTTTCTGCCTAAAAGCAAAGCCTAAGTTTTCCTTTGAAAAGGTGACAAGTGTTTTCATTCATAAATGTATGTGCCCCTCCAGGGGAATGACTCATCGCCACAGGTAGCTCTGGGTTAATGCTTCACCACAAGCCTTACTAAGCAAGGCTGATTTGCCACACGGTTCCTAGCTCCCTGCCCCCAATTTACCGCCCCTACTGTCTAGTCACTTCTCCAGAATGCGTTGTCCTTTGTTAAAATAGTATATAAACCCTGAGTCTAACCACTTTTGGGTTTTCACTTCTTTTTTGTGAAGCTGTCATGCACATAAGCATTTTAACATCAATAAAATGTACTTTCTTTTTTCTCCTGTTAACCTGTCTTTTATCAGTTTAGTTCACGGTCTCTAAGGGCAGAGCCTAAGAGGGCAGCGGGAAGATTTCCCTGCCCGGCCTTCACAGGCGCGCATGAGGGGGTGAGATGTAACATCAGGTAGCAGATTTCACCGATTACAAGGCTCTGGGGTATAGAGGAATTCACCTCATTGCAATGTTTATTGTGGTAAAATACACAACATAAAATTTATCACTTTTATTATTTTTACAGGTGTGACTCCTTGGGATTAAGTGCACTCACACGGTTGTACAACCATCACTGCTACGCATCTCCAGAAATTTTTTATCATCTCAAACTAAAATTCTGTCCTCATTAAATGCTAATTCTTCGCCCCCCCCCCCCCAAGTTTCTGGCATTCCCCCCCCCCCACTCTCTGTCTCTATGAATTTTACTGCTCTAGGCACCTCTTGCAATATGCGACCTTTTCGTTTGGCTCATTTCACTCAGCATAATGTCTTCAAGGCTCATCCGTGCTGCAGCAGGTGTCAGAATTTCACTCCTTTTCAAGGCAGGGTCATATTCCACCATACAGATACACCTCACTATGATTTTTATGTAAAACTTAGTGTCTCGCTAAACACTCTTGACAGAAACTCCTGGACAATGAGCCAGCAAGGCCACAGGTGACAGAGGGCAGTCCTGGGCAGGAATGTCGCAGGAGGCACCAAGGTTTGACAAGGGGTCCAACACCAGGGCTCTCACGTTCCAGTCAGTGTGTGTCAAGAGCAAAGGACTACGGTCCCTGGAGAGGGAGGTCTCCGCAAAGCGGCCTGCGGCCAAGTCAGCGATGAAACACACAGACGCCCATGGAGCAGGAGACAAAGTTGTCGGAAGAGCATCGCTGCCCAAGGCGTAGGTTCCCTGACGCACGCTCAGTTCTATTTTTCTATAACTAGGATCTGCTTGACAAACATGCAAAATAATCCTCTGTGATCCATTACAAATACTTTCTGGCGCCCCTGCAGCCCACCCACACATCGTACACCTGCCTGACACAGAGGCACCTGGCCCCTAAACCAACCACATGTGCCCCAGAAACATGCAAAACACCTACACGAGTCATAAGCCACACCCGCTGGCACCAGGCACACAAGCAGCACCCACCTACCCACGTACATGTGCAGGGCCTCGTGGGCACACCCACACCTATGGAACCCATGTAACACACACAGGCCCCACACGCAGACGGGCACTCGCGTACACAGCACACCCGAGCACTGCACGCCTCGCACCTGTCCCCTGCACAGAAGGCGCTCCGTCCACGTGCACCACGACCACCCACCTGCAGAGTCCACGCGCCTGCTGCTGCCCCGTGACCTTGAGGCACCTCCCCTCAACCCAGCTCCGCTGTCTCCCTGCCCCATCCTCACCCCAGGGTCCCCGAAGGCCGGCCCAAGCGCCTCTCCCAAAGTGTCCATCCAGAAAGTCCCCCATGTGCTGGACATCTCTCTGGTTCCTGCCCTACTACCCATCTGATTTGCTTCCCCTGGAAAACCAAGTTCTTATGAATTCACTTTCCATCCCAGTGTCAATATTTTCCATTCAACTTAAGTGACTGCAACCAGCAGTTACGGATCACTCTCTGGGCAAAGCCTTACACTGAGCATGTCGGGGCGGGAAGTGATGATGAAGGTGGCTTTGACCGTCATTCATTCATTCATTCATTCAGGGCACAAGCTGGTACTGGGGGAGTGAGACACCCAAGACAGGCGTGCCCCGTGCTGTCTCCCGTTTTACACTCTGGTGATGCTGCCCCTGCCCCTGCCCCAGTCCCTTCCACTTGAGGAAACCAGGCCACGCCGGCACCAGCCGAAAGGGTGGGAGGAGGGATGCCAGGCTCCAGGAGAAGCCAGCAAGGGCGCGTGGCATCGGAAGACGTTTTTCCCACTCTCCAGCCCCACGAAGTGAGCGGCAGGCTCTGCTCCGAGGTGGCTTCTGGGCCCCACTGCACCTCTGACTGTGCCCCACACATCGGCCAGCCATCCAGACTGGCAGGTGAACATTACAATCATCATGTGAGCCATGTACACGCACAGAAATGAAATGATAGCTTCCTTTTGGGCGGGGGGGTGCTTTCTGCTGATTCTTACCCCAGGCCTCTCGACCCCATTTACCAGAAGGAAGAACAGAGCCTCTGAAGCATGAGGCCTTGCAGATGGTAAATGGGGGTCCCAATCCTAGCGACGGCTCTGCAGACAGCAGGTACCATTCCCAGGAACGTCCCAGGTGAGCGTCACTGTCCCCACTGCTCCGTCTCCAGCCACGTGGGGAGGACGGAATCGTAGCACAGAGGTGTGAAAGCAGATGTTTGAGATGAGTAAGTGAAATAAGTGCTATTTTAATTGTTTAATCCCTTGAAACAAAACCGTAATTTAGGGCAAGGGAGCTAGGCGACGGCCCTGGGCTTTAGGAACCGTGAGGGACCTTCCTCCTCCGAAACCGGGCCCTGCTTTAATGGCGCCGCTCACTTCTGTGTGGTTGGTCACGCAATGCGCAGCAAGGCGGGCAGGCTTCGTCCAACCTCCCCAATTCCCCATGACTCAGACGTGTCCACACACGTGTGCCCAAGGTCTATCTGAGGACAGTGAGGGTAAACAGTCCCCCCACCCCCGCCAGAAGACCCTCTGGTAGCCACCGCCTGCCCACCCGTCTGCTGACGGGGGAGGTTCGGCCCTGCCGTTAACATCTGCGGTCCCATCAGCCAGCCTGGAGTAAAAGGTACTTAACGCACACGGCTCATTTTGCAAGGTTAGAAAGAATCAATAGGAGATGTGTTTAATGCGGTATCACTATCAGGTCTCATCGCGCTTTTAAAACTGAACTGTCCACAGTGCTGTATAGTCTTAGTCTCACGGTAACGGGAGCGGGGTCGGTGTGGTCTACAAGACACCTACTAGACACACAAAAGACTCTGCCTGGGGTCCTCTGGAATTTCACCCTGGCACCCTTTCCTCATTCTCATTGTCCCCTTCCCCTCCTCTCCCTTTCACACGTTCTCTTCTCTCTTCCCCTCTGTTCCTTCCTGTCCTTTCTTCTTCCTTTGCTCCATCTTTCACCCTCGCTTGTCATTCCAGGTGTTCCCTGTGCTCCTGTGGGAAACAGCCGGGGCCTCAGCAAACCGCCACAGCTGCGGTGACCTCCCTCGGGGTCCCGCGAGCACACACGTCATTGACTGGGAAGCCCCGGCCTGGAAACTCTCTCATCGGGGGCTGTGCCAGGAGGACCCACTGGTCCACAGCCACATAGACTTACTTTTCCATGATCCTCAGTAAAATTATTTTGAAAGAGAAACTTGTCTGGACAGAGCATAATTAAATGTAGTGTACTGTTCCTCTGTTAGACCACAAGATAAAATTATTCATTGATCTTAACACGTAACATATAATACTACAGAAAATTAGAGAGAGTAAGGTCAACATTAGAGTGTGTGTCGTGAGCAGCGAGGGTACTGTCTAATTTCATAATGCAGCATATATAGGACACCACAGTCTGTAATGGCAAGAAGTGTCAGAAGAGATGAAAAGAAAGAAACCCAAACCCAGTTAGCCAAGCCCCACCAGCATGCACACAAGTAGCCTATGGGTAGTCGCTCTGATAAGAACCGGCCCATGGAGTCGCTAGCATCTGGGTTTAGTAGCAGCTCAGCCGTGCGGTCCAGTCCTCATTCCCCTGGAGCGACTGCTGAGAACAGTGACGTGACTGTCGGACTTGAAATCACACTGGTAAATACCACAGTTATTTTCAACTTTCAAACTGAATGGCTCAACCGGGAACACAATGGCTGTATTAGCTTGCCAGAGCCGCGGTAACAAGCACCATATACTGGGTGGCAATTCACTGCCTTACAGTCCTAGAGACTAGAAGTCTGAGGTCGAGGCCTTGTCGGGGTCGGTTCTTACCAGCATCTGTTCCAGGCTCCTCTCCCAGCTCCTGCAGTCTGGGGCCTGCCGTGGCTTGTGCATGGCTTTCTCCCTGTGTCTTCACCTCGTCTCCCCCCTGTGTGTCTGTCTCTGTGTCCAAAGGCCCCTCTTTTTCTATAAGAATGCCAGTCATATTGGATTAGGACCCACCGGTGACTACATCTGAACTTGATCATCTGCAAGGACCCTGTTGTCAGGCGAGGTCACATTCATAGGTCCTGGGCATTAGGACTTCAGCATTTGGTGGGGGGACACAATCCAGTTCACAAGAATGGCCATTGGTTCACTCAGGCACACGTTCGCTGCCTGGCTGTCCCCCGCGCCACACTGGCCATGAACACTGCGTGTCTAGTTAGAAACCCACACAAAATGTTCTCGGTGATGCTGCAACTACCTCCAAATTTGGGACCTTACATCCAAAAGGGAAACAGAATTTTCCTTCTTTGGCCATGTGGAAAATGAGCCCTTCCAAGGACACAAGACAAAGATGTGACCAGGTCATGCGGAAGGTCCCAGGCCATTGGAAACAGAAGTCTCTCTTGCCACAGGAACAGGGCACGGCTCGTGGTCTAGCCACCTCCTTCCTTTGGGAATTCACAAAAGCTGGGGATGAAATGTGACTAGCCTGAACTCTGTCACATCAAAGTAAGTGCTTTGTCTTTTACGTAAATGATAAAAAAGTGGTTCATTATCACATGAAATGGGTGAGCTACAGAAAAAATTACATCTAGTGTAAATTATGTCAACATTACAAAAATCCAGTGTGGCCTCTTGCGGTCCTGTGCTAGCCACTAATGTCAAAGTTAACAAAGAATTCTTTCTCCGATTTTTCTTTCACAGGTTTAAAACACTGGATGGGCAAAAAAAAGGGGGGAGGATACTTTTCCTATTGCCCTTAAACTAAGGTCTTCGTGATTTAAATATCAGTCTCAGTTTTAGTGTCAAAAATGTGCTAGACATGGAAATTTAAAAAGAGCAAATAAGGTGAGGTGGTGAGTGCCATGATTACGGACCCCAAAGTTCCCGAACAGTTAACAGGTCTAACTGCATAGAAAAGAGAAATATAAAGTATAAAATTGGGAAGAAATAGACATGACCAAAGATATAAGTCAAAATTGCATAAAATCCTATTCTGATAAATTAGAAAACTGAAATGGATGATTTAAATACATATGTAGAAAAGCTGAATGAAGAAGTAACTATGAAAGAAAATTTTATAGTTGTCTACAATTATTTCCTGTCATTAAAGATGGAACACTTCAACTTTTTATGCCAATCGTTATACTGACATTTGAAAACATGAAAAAGCCCAGAAAATATATAACAACAGACCAGTCTCCCTTCTGATTGTAGATGATACATTCTAAATAAAATATTGGCACTGAAATGTATCTCACCAATGTTGCACCAGGATCGAGAAGAATTTATTCTATGCGTGCATGAAGGTTTTCCCAGACAGATCCCAGAACAACTCCCTGCGTTAGGTCAAAAGTGGTGGTGCAGGGATACTAAGGCATTAAAGTACAAAATGTACTTGATGATATTCAGCATCTAATACTGATTTTCCCGAAGTCTTTCAATCAGTACTCCTCAACAGGATACTGCTCCTCACTGTCGCCCGCTTTCAGCCATTACCTTCCATGCTGAGACACCGGCAACACCCACAGTAACACCTAAAAAGGACGTGACACTTGCTACAGCCACGGTTTTTTAAAATAGTCTGAAAGTTCTAGCAATACAAAAAAACTTTTAAAGACAAATGACAATCTCTAAATATTGAGAAGAAAGAAGTTGTTATAAGTACTAAAGAAAGTAACCAAAATTAACAGGGTTGTAAAAGATCTGAATTAAAAAAGAGACAAGCCATATTCTGGGATAAAAGCATAAATTTCTTCCACATAATCAAGATTTTTTAAAACATGACAGTGAAAAGCTAAAGTACATCTTAGGGAATTAAATACATAATAATCGACCATCTTGTTTCAAAAATAAAAGACATGCATGTCAATTTTAGAAAACATAAAATTCATGAATATATAGTATAAATATACATAGAAGCAAATATATTGAAATACAGTAAAAGTGACAGAAATGGAAACAATCTGAGAGTACGATAGAATATTAGGTTTAGAAATTATGGAAAAACAATATGGTGATTTAAGTCAGATATTAAATATTAGTAGAAAATCTTACTAGACCACTAGGCCCTGTTCCCGTAGTTGGATTCTCCTGAAGCCGCAAACAGGCACACAAACTAGGTCTATTTCGTACGTATGTAATATAACTGTGCCATCTCCTTTAATTCCTGAATTATATTCAGAAAACAAAGCCCAAAGGTAATGTCAACCAAACGTGTAACGTGTACTTGGGTCCTGATGTTATGTTTTCACACGGCTGGTATTTCTTCTTTGTGCTTTTCTGAATTTCCCACATTGTCTGGAAGGGATGCACCATAAAATCAGAAAAGACCCAATTATGGATAACACCAGCACCTTCTATGATGTTTTTTAGCAATGCTTCTCATTTTTTCAATCACAGAAATCTCTGAAAACCTTATAAGAATTTTGGCACTCTCCCCAGGAAACTCTGTTATATACAAATGGGCAACATGTTTTATGTCACATTGAAGGCATTATGCACCTGCCAAAGCCCATTCAAGGACTCTAGGCAGAAAACGTGCTAAGTACAACTTTCAAAGCCATTCCTCATATTATATCAATAGGTTCTTGCCACAACTTTATCATAGAAAGCTACTATTTTTGTCATTTTTGAGATGAGTAAACTGAGTTCCAGGAGGTTAAGAACATAGAAGGAATGTGAGTCCTGATCCCACCCTGGAACCTTGGGAAACTTCCCAGCCTCACGGCGCCGTGCCTCCTCATCACCGAAGTGGAGGTGGCAATGCTGGGCCCGCCTACCCGGGAGTTGTTACAGAGATTAAACGTGGGGGGAGCACTTGCAAACATCGTTTATCTTTATTATTATTATTAATACATAAACATTTCTACAATGAACCTCTGAAAGCTCAGGCCAGCCCTGGAGTAAGTGCTGATGGGATCCAGGTGGGAGGGGAAAAAGGCAAAGCATTGCACTAAAAGGCAATTAAAACGTGCCGTTCTTGTTCAAAGAGGGTGCCTGCGTGGTAATTAGCAATGGCTTGTTGGCACCGACTTCTGTTACATCAGCTGTGTGGAGCTTCCTGCAAAGTGAATCAACAGAATGGGGGCCTCCCAGCTTTGAAAAACATTGGCTTTCCCGGGGACCTATCTAATTTATGGCTGTGGTTTCGTTTTAATGATCAAAATTTTGAGTTAATTTCTAAGTGATTCCGTGCAGAGTTGTTGAAGAGGAAAGGACACTGAAGGCACCCAAAGGGGCAATGCAGCTGGCACGGGTGTTCGCTGGCCTGGAGGCCCCGGCACCACCGCCCCTGCATGGCTTGGTCCTCGTGACCGCGAGCTGTGAGCTGGGCTGCGGCCGGGGACCGAGGTGCCCAGCTCCGGCCGTCGGAGGTGTTCTGGCTGGAGAAGCCTGGCCCTTTGTCCCTCCTCGCCGACCTGGACAGAATGAGGCCTGTTCAAAGGCAGAAAATCCCTCTGAACGAACGCGCCGTGAAAAGAGGAGAAACCATTCTTTATTGCATTTGGAACTTTCCCGAGCCAGTTTCTCTCGACATCTTCTTTATCACAGATATTCTGCGATGACACCTAATGTACTTCCCAGGCTGTCCCCATGCTCTTGTCTGGTTTCTGCTGCCAACGGCACTTGCCTAGCTGGCTGCCCCCGCTCACTGTGCACCGGGGACGTGCTGTCTGCCGGGGTATCTACTTCATCGTTTCTTACACACCCGTTGGAGGGGCACTTAAAGCGCACGGCTGTGGGAAGGCTCCTTTGTTAACCCTTGGGCAACTGCTCAGCGATGGCTACGGAGCCCGTGTGCGTGAGGCCGCTCCCCCGGGCTGCTACCCCAACCTCAAAGGGCGTCCGACCAAGGGGTGGATGGATTTCACCATGTTCCCTATTTCACTAGTGTAATGAAGTTGCCGCTCAGCCTCCACTCTGTTCTTTGATCTCTTTTATTTTGGGGTGTACCAGTCGGGGGTCCCTCCCATTTCTCTAGGAAAACAAGGGATTCTAGATGAGCCCTCATCAAATCCCCAGAAGCCGGTGTGTCCTAACCATGCCGTGCCAAATAAGCGCCCCCGCCACAGCACTGCGCGCTTGCTGTTTGCTCGGGTGTCCTCATGTGCACAGAGAAGCGAATCGGTGTATGAACCTAGAGCGTGTGAACTCGGCAAAATTCAAAGCGGTGCCTGGACAGGAATGTCTTTCCATCATGCATGTGGGTTATGTTGTCACACTATCGTGGCGCAACCCCGAAGAGTAGTGACACCCAACTTTACCCTTCACTTGAGTCACCGGGGCCCTTGTCAAAAGGAGATAAGCAAACCCCACCTCGGAGGTCGGGGTCAGACCGCCATGTGGCTCAGAGATGCTCATCCCTAAAAACTGAGACAGCGTTGCCACGGCGACCTGGCTCTGCCTGGCTCCTAAATTACACCTATATTTTTTACGCTTTATAGGGAAACGTCCCTCTCAGGGTGCCCCCGGAGAGGACAGGCTCCCACCTAACCAGACAGCAGCTGCAAGACACAGTCTGACTTCACGCCCCAGACTCAGACAGTGGAACCCAAAGGACTACGGGCCTGTGCGGGTCCGCTGGTGGATGGAGCAAGAGGGTGGGCTTTCAGGCAGCCCCCTACTGAGGATCTGCTCAGTGCCCCATCACCCACCCACCCCAAATAATGAAGAGCTTGCCTAATTGACTACATTTGCTTTCCCCAAGACAAGTTTTGCCAACATCACCTCTCATGAGATTTAAAGAGACTCTTCAGCTTAAGGCCCCATTGAGAACCGGAGGAGTGGTGGTCTGGTCTCACAAACACATCAGCCGTGACAGCTGAAAGCCCCCGTAAAGGGTCTACACGCATTCCCTGGTCCTCCGTGCCCCTCCACTGCCTCCTCCATCTGTCAAAGCTTCACAAGGAGAATACAGTGTATTCACAGGAACAAAGAGGCAATGGGCTTTTTCTGGATTTGTCGAGAATACTGATACTTGCCTGAGGCAGAAACAAAGTGGGAGACCTCTGTCTAACCAGTCATTCTTTATTCTCTTTTTTTAATTTGATGGGGAGAGTGACTGAAACAGCCATATGCAATTGTGTTTGCTGCGGTTAACTGAGTCTATGCTATGATTCATAACAATGGCCTCACGCAGTATGACTTTTCATTACAATGGGGACTTTATCTTACTGACCTGTCACTTCTTCTGATCACTAGTGACTTGTCCCATGATCTTGGGGTGAGTTAACTTTTACTCTCTTGGCCAACAGCTCCTTCCCATCCCAGGGTAAGAAGATGAATGAGTTACAACCAGGGAGGACTTTGGGCTCATAAGAGAAGCCATAATTCTGCATAAGTGACAAATGATCCCCGATAAAAATTCTGACCGTTGTGTTTTAAACTAAATCTGCGAGACTGCCTGCTGCCTATGGAAGAGGGTGCCCTCCGGGATGTACACGGAGGGAGCTCCACCAGCGGCCTGGCTCCGGCTGCGTCCTTCCCCAACAGGAGAGACAGACTGAGGTCCAGGCGAGGAGCCTGCCCCCGAGCTGGAACTTAGTCCCTGTGGCTGGGGCAGGAGCAGCCGATGACACTCTTCTGTCTCTCCACACATATTAACAGACCCTCCTTCTGATGAATCAGAACTAGAACAGCCTGGAAGCACCTATTTAGGGTTAGCCTCTAGGGAAGGGGTCCCAGACCCCCAGGCCGTGGACCGGTGCTGGTCCGAGACCCGCTAGAACCCGGGCCGCACAGCAGGAGGGGAGCAAAGGATGGTGCCAAAAAGGTGGCAGACTGCTGCGCTAGGGACCCGGCACCACACAGGCACATGCACACGCACACTCACAGACATGCTCACACACCCACATATTCTTACAAACGCTACAGATTTTGCACCATAATGTCTCAGTCAGTGTTTCTGAATCATCCACAAAAAAAATAAAATAAAAAAATAACTGATTTTAGTGCAAGCACATTCGTAAGAAAATGGAGGCATACAGGCAGCTGTTTTCGACCAGCACTTGGAACCGAGTACAATGCTTCTCTTTAAGCGTCAGACGCCCTAGCTCAGTGGCACATTTAAAGACCCAGCAGCTTTGCTTTTACATCTCACGGCAGATGCCTGGTCGTTGAAGGGCTTTTGTCGGCCTTTCCGAAGCAACTGACTGAAAGGCCTGAACGTCTGGGTGGGAAAACGCGTGCCCGCGAGGCGGCAGCTGCAGCGCTGAGAGCCCCTCGGCGGCAGGTGCGAATGGTGGCCAGGTGAGGGCCAGCTGGGGGGAGCCCCCCTGCAGGTGCCTGTTTATGGGCTAAACAAAGGTGAAGGTTGGGAAACTGATTTGCTGATCTGTAACCAAAATTCCCCCAAAGTGAAGGGAAGGCCCGTCAGAAGGAAAGTTGTGGAGTAAATTATGGAATATTTGTTTAATGTAAATACTGCAGTGACAAGCAAGAAACCCAATTAACAAAGAGAAAAATGCAAGTGTTGTCACGTTACACGAAAAAGCCAACATATAAATCAATGGATCAGAGGGGTAAAGTCAGAAATAAATTAACATGTTTATGGAAATTTACTTTGGGGCAAAGATGAATTTAAATTAATGGACAAATAGTACATCACCCAACAAATAGTGTTAGGACAACTAAACATCTCCTTGAAAAATTGCACTCCTCCCCGACTCTTACACCAGTGCAAAGTCCAGGAGAATGAATGAAACCAAACCACAAAGGTATAGAAAGCAGTAATTACAAAGTGAAAAGGTCTTTCCAACTGTAATAGAAAACCTAGACGATAATAACACGTTGATCAATCAAACTATCTAAGAGCAGGTTTTTATATGTCGCTCTCCCCGAATAAACATCACAAACAGAATCAAAATACAAAGAACAGATACAGAAAATACTTATAACTTTTAATATAAAGGGCTAATTAATAGATGAAGAGTCCTAAAAACTCAATATTAAAAACTCCATTGAAAATGGGCAATGAGAGCAAAAATTCACAGAAAATAAAACATAATAACTTTTAGTTATGCACAGTGCACTTACAATAAGAAGCTAACTCAAACTTTGAGAAGATACTGTTTCAACTCCCAGGTTAACAGAGTCTAAAAGCCTGCTCGCGTGGCTGCGGGGGAACAAGCACTGGCACAACATTGCTGTTTGGAGTGTGACCTGGTGCACCTCTGAGGGACTCAGTTAAAATACAGAAGGAATATATATATATACTGTCTGACCCAGCAATTCCATCACCATTAAGTCTCACCAGGTGAGAGTGGGAAGTTCCTAGGCCCCAAATGCAAGAACGGAGAAAGAGGATTATTCCTGGGTCATAGTCCCAAGGCACAAACAAGTCACCACGACCGCCTTTTCAAAGCCATCGCAATCAACCTGTGAAAATTCAGTTTCGTGACTGAGTTTCTTACCGCCAAACAGAAATGGCAGGCTCGTGCCAACGACCTGGGCTCTGCACCGAGAGTCAACCAATCCCTAGACACTCTGGTTTCCAAAAGTCTGTCCATCTCCAGACACCGTGCTCCCAAAAACCTTATATAAGATCAACTTCGGCTTTGTTTCAACAGAACTATGTCCCTACGAGTTCTCTTCCCTCCTTAGCAGGCAAAAAGATAGTTTTCACTTTAGATATTGAGTGGCAGCCTTTTCTTTCAATCCAAATACTCACACGGATGAGAAACAGCAATATGCATAAGGGTATTCATTAACATATTGCTTAATATAAAAGTGGGGTATAAATCAGGTAAATGATCTGAAAGGTCCGGTAAATGAGAAAACAAGAAACATCAGACATCGCCTTGAGAGGGAGTTAGTTGCCATGGGACAAAGAAGGGAGGAAGAGATATATGTGTTTAATTATATGTTTAATTTAATTAGTTTTAGTGTTTTCCTAAAATTTTGTATGCACTAGGTATTAAAAGGTAAGTTATATAAAGTCAGAATTTTAAATTGTAGGTGTAATATGAAAAAGCATATAAAACTGATAGAAAAACAGTAATACTTGCTATTTTGAAATAATTGGGGGATAGTTTTTTTAATGCCTTTTTCCCTAAATATTTTTTTTAATTTTGTAACAACTTGTCATTTTAATATGGAACTATTTATGAATGTCATGCTAAATATCACACAAAATTACAACAAATGCAATTATTCCATTACAAGTTGTCACATAATTTTTTAAAAAGTGGAAGTGACATAAAAGAATCTTACTTGGTAGGAGAAACAATGTAAAAGAAAGGAGGAATCGAAGTCCAAGTACATCCTACGAGCAAAGTTACAGAACAAGATCTTCAAGAGGCTACCGTCAAAAGCCCAAAAGCCCAGCAGAGACTTCTGCTGGGAGCTCACACCCCACTTCCCAACAGCCTCCAGTGAGTCACATTTGATACACTGTAACCAGGAAGCTCAGCATAAAACTTAAAAGTTTGCAACATTTATGCATTACAGGTCCATTAAAAAAAATTAAACTCAATAAAAAGGAGAGAAACACTTTGCTTAATTTTAAATTAGTTCCATCCTTCCACAAAACTACAGAAGACAGTGTCTGCTTTCAGAACAACACCCACCAAAAGCAACGAACCACAACACTAGACACGCAGAGTCCGGCATACGTGCCAAAAAAGAAAAACAGCGAGATAATTTCCTTACCTTTGGGCAGGGTGATCTTGGCATTCAGAGGACAAAATTAGCTGTTTTCTTTCACCATATAACTCTCTAAAAGGGAGAAAAGGTAGAACAAATTAAATAATGGTGCTTAAAACCTATCCTGACCAATGGGCTTAGGAATTAAATAGGAAAAAATATTCAAAGTATCAAACTGAGAACTACTTTAATTACTCATTTAATGGTGACATATCACTAAACTGTGCTGACTTGATTAATGAGGTTAGTTGCAGAGGTTCAGGTAAACAATAATGCTAAACAAACTCACCAGGGATACTGCATTATTCTATTACTTATGCAACTTAAATCTAGCCCCTCTTTTCCACTTATATTTATGGCCTTGAAATACTTAACACTGGTTATACTGTATTTTGCCATATATAATGCATGCCCATGTTTTGGCCCAAACTTTCAGGAAAAAAAATCATTCCTTTTAATTTTTTAATTCAATTTTTTATTTATTTACATTTAGATACTTGTTTTTTGTATTACAAAGGAATTTTAGCATTTATTTTTGAACCTATTGTGGTACAAGAAATTTTATGTAACAAATAATTACAAAACACAAGAACAAATACAAGCTATTTCAGGAAGTGCCCATGTATAATGCATACCCTTATTTTTCCCTCAAAAAGTTGGGCAAAAAAGTGTGCGTTATACACAGCAAAATACGGTATTAATTATGGAAAAAGTAACACCATAGGCACGCAAGTATTCTTTCATGGTTTATTCATTGTAATTAATGTCTTCACTCAAAACATGGACCAAAAAAAAAAAAAAAGGAAAAACAAGACATTTGAAAGACCCAATAATTATACTGGTAATCCGAACTTCCTCCTGAACAGTTGTAATTTTTAGGACTAAAAAAGAGGCAAATTATCCGATTTATTCATATTTCTTTTGATATTAAAAATCACTTAAGTAAGCACTTCTTTACAGACTCATGCGTTAAGAGTTTTAGAATAATATCAGGCTTACATGGCTGACAGTCTTCAATGTGTTTTCCAACCGGCGTCACCAGGCCACCCGGTAACATCTACCACAGGAAAAACACAGGCGGCACAGCCCCATTTCTGGGGCCCTATAAAGGCATGTGGCAGTCTCGTGGCATTGCCGGTAGGAAGCCAAGAGCTGGAAACCATGTCACACCCACTGATAAAGGCATGGGGGACAGGCCTGTGGGACAATGCTGTGTCCCCCGCCTCCACAGAGCAGTGAGCAATCACTAGAAGTAATTCAACAGCCTTCTAGCAGATCACCTGGAAGATATCTGTCAATGGTTTTTGACTGGGAAAAGCAAGGCACAGAAAAGTGTGCAAGTGATTTTTTTAAAATAAAAATGAATGAGTTGTAAAACTACACTTCGTATCAGTGGTTTCCAACCAGGAGTGATTTAGCCACTATGGGACGTTTGGCAATGTCTGGAGATATTTTTTTGTTGGTTGTCAAAACTGGGGGGAGGGCGCTGCTGGTCTCTCATGGGTGGGGGCCCGGAATGCTGTTCAACATCCTCCCATGCACCAGCCAGGCCCACAGGAAGAACTTCCTGGACTGACATGTAGACAGTGCCAAGGCCGAAATGTCTTGCTACGGGCGGTGACACAATTCTGCAGCTGAAGTCCGTAAGCGTGGAAACCACGTGGACACACACACTGAGATGTTAGGGTCTCTCCTTTCCAGAGTCCTGGGAGCAGTAAGGAGGGCTGAGAGGCTAACGGAGGGAGGGGAGAGGCTGGAGAGGCCCCCGATGGGGCCAGCGTCATGATAGGGCCTTATTTCTTATTAAAAAAAAAAAAAAAAGCATCACCTTCCAATCATCTTTGCCATGTTTCTTCTTGTTTCTTTGATGCAGCTAAGTAAAGACATAACTAAAACTTCACTGAAACCACACTCTTCACGGATGAAAACAAAATAAACCCAAGCTAGAAGGAAACCCCAACTTAAAGGACACGGAGCGAGACGCAGGAGCTCCGCCAGCCTGGCCCACGACCCGCCACTGTGCAGTGCTGCCAGGGGCCCCCGAACCATCTGGCAGGTCTCAGTGAACCTCAGTTAGCCTCCTCTCCGCCACCCTTCCTATCAGCGGTCTGGTATTTTTATTACACTGTGGGGAATTCAACTAAAAAGCCGGCAGAAACACCATGACTATGTTGAGTGACTCATTCACTCTGCATAGATGTGCGTTTCGGAGTCTCCACTGTCTTTTTGCTGTGGTTAGCACTTGAACTTTCATTCTGCTGCAAGCACGCAAAACACACAGGAAAGGGTACTCAGTGTGGTGCCGTGGGAACCGCACTGCGCCGGTGCATCTGGGATTTCAGAAACCGTCCTTGCTGTCCTCTGTACTCAGCTCTCGGCCGACAGGTCTCCTGTGTCAGTTTCTGCAAAGGCAGGTAGGTGCCGTGCCCAGTGTGAGCCCCTCTCCAAGAAGGCTGGTTTGTGGTGGCCTGTCCATGGCCCCGAGTGCCCCACTGGGCAGGGAGAGGCCTGGAAGGAAAGGCCACAGGTACAATGAACACCTGAGAGGAGATCCTGTCGTGCGGTGTGTCTCATGCAGGTTACCGCATGCAGAAACAGTGGGAATGCGGGCTGGCACCACGGGAGCACGGACTGACTCTCAACATTCATCTGGAAAAACATTTGTTGTCATCTGACTTCTAACCCTTCTAGGACCTCAGCCCTCGATCCCACTTTCCTCGCTGTCTGGAAGTGGCCAGGCCCTCCCCGGGTGACACATTCTGTCTCCCCCTGTGCCCCCGGCTGCCCCCTCTCTTGCTCATATTTAGGCCCGTTTCTGGGTCCTGTTTGTTTCCCAGTGTCCTATGCACACCGTCATTCCTTGGCCTAGACTGCCACGCCCTCCTCGGTGCCTCCTCTGTTCTGATTCACAAGGTCCAGTTTAGCTTCCTGGCCTGTGTCACCCAACATGGGTGATAAGAATGTCACAGGCAGGCCCTGAGCCCGGGTCACCGCAGCCAGAGGCCCCTCTGTCCTGCAGCGGCGTCCACCAGTGGGTCAGTGGGTGTATGGGGGGGGCGGTGGCAGACATGGCCACACCTGTTTATTCCCCCACACTGGTCCTAGGGACATGTCCACGGCGGAGGGAAACCATGGGCGTGTGTGCCTGTGCTAGGTGCCTGATGTGTCACCTATGTGAGGTGGTGGATGCTGTACAGTCAATTTTCTACAGTTGTTTTTGTGTAGTATGATGCTGACATTCTGAAAAAGAAAAATAACCCTTTCAGTCTCCAGTTCTTGGAGACGCAGAGGGCCCCGTGCGGAATGTGTCTCTGACAGGGATGCGCAGCAACCCAGAGACACGGCCCCTGGGCCTGGCCCAGGCACCCAGAGACAACAGTCACCAGGGCAGGGCCAGGCACAAGGCCGCTGGGGCCGCCCCTGTAGACCATGGCCACCAAAATCGTGCCCGAGCTGGTCACCTGCCCTGCCGCTCCGGAGGGAACTGCGGCAGAAACCACGGCCCAGGTGCCGCCCACTCCCGCCTTCTGCCTCCCGCACCCCTGGAGTTTCTCCCGTGCTGCCTCCTCTCCCCAGGGCCTGTGTCTCTAACCGTGGGGGCTTTCTCCCGAGCCCTCCCTCTGTCTCCTCCTGTGGCTGCACCTGCCTGACCATCGCACAACAGAATCAAAAACACATATAAACACACATGTGTGCACATACATCTACCCCCTCACACACACACACACATGCATCTATGATACACAGAGAATGGGGAGAAGACTAAAGGTGTTTGTGAGCTGAAGCTGAGGATCCAGTAGAGGCATCTTACTGTTCCCACATTTTGCAACAAAGTCCAAATTCCTCCCTGCCTTGACCCCACCCCCACACCTTCCCTAGCACCTTATGAAAGTGACTCTCAAAAGGGCCACCTGCACCGGGATTCTTGCCCACTTTCCAGACTGGGTCTTTCACTGCATAAAAACGTCTGCCCACATCACCCCCTCTGAGAAGCCTCCTGCAACAGGTCTAGCCCTGCCTCCTGGTTGTCCAGCTGCCGCCGCACGCTCTTCCACTGCCTGTCATTGCTTTTCCCGTAGCCAGTCAGCACCTGCCGCAACACTATGGGTGACTGCTGAGCTGCGGGCCTCCCGTCCCCGCCCGAGGCCCTCCCCCATCCCCGCCAGAACAGGAGAACTTGCTGCCCCACGGACGGCAGGTCCGGCCCAGGGCAGGCACGAGGCAGGCACCCACCACAGCTTCCCCCAGTCCCCTAGGCTGTTCTCTGCACCGATGCGGAAGGCTGACTTGAGAGGTGTCACGGCCCAGCGGAAAACCGTAAGAACTGAACACTCTGCTTGGGTCCAGAACACTTTGCCTTGAAGTATTGGCTCAGAGTGGTTTGGTTCGGTTTATTTTTCAGGGGAAAAAAAAAAGTAGCTGTGGAGACTGTTTCCTGTCCTGCAAGGGAAGCCCAGAAAAGCAACTGTATATTCTAGGACGAACATAAATATTCCTTAGCCATGAATCAGAGATTTTCAAGGAATTCTCTGGAATTGCAAGCCTTGACCTTCCCCTTCCCGTGGGGAATTGAAAGCTACAGAGGTTGTACTGCGCGGCCTCCCCTATGAAAACCTGGGGCCGGGCCCCCTCAGGGCGCCATGTAGCTCGCCGCAAGCTGCCCTTCGTCACCCGGGCTCCCAGAAAATACGCTGCAAAACCAGGCTGGGATTGAGCGCCCCTTCCTCCCAGGGCCCTGGGCCAGCAATCCTCCCTCTCCCGCCACCTCCACTTTTTTCTATGGTTTCTCTATACTAGCTTCTGTTTCTTGCTTCACTGAATCATCCCAAGAAACTTGGGCAGTCCACATTTGTGCCCCAAATTTAAAGATTAGGACAACTGAGTCTCAAAGACATTCAATAGCTTGCACCCCAAAGATACAGCCACCAAGACAGCCTGGGCCCGAAGTCCAGGACTTCTCCCATTCCAGGGTGAGCCCCCATGGTCCCTCTCCAGTCACACAGCTGCGGAGCAGGGAGGGCATGCACAGAGAATGGGGCAGAGAGACCAAGACGGCACAGGGCCTGGGTGCTCTGCCTGCTTCTTTATGAACTAGGGACGAGCTATCTGGCCATTCTAAGCCTTAACTATCTCAATCAAAAATATAAAAAGAAAATAGCCGTGTCCTCACGAAGCTAACGTGAGAGTAAGTGACACACTATATGTGAAGAGCATAACAGCCAGGTCTAATCAATAAATGATAAGTGAGTGGATCATCCATGACACTAGGCAGAGAGGTGGGACCACAGGTGTGTCTGCAGGTGCGTGTTAAGTGCACAAGTCTGCTACTGGCCTGCAGGGCTCTGCATGTGTGCAGAAGCTCTGACGGCCTAAAGGGGGAAGCCTGAGCTGTCCTGCCCCTGCTGAAACGGGCTCAACTGCTCGTGCCTGGGTCTTCTCAGAAGGGCTGACTCCCAGCCACAGACAAGCTGGGATGCCTCCAAAAGCCAGGCTCCCAGCAACAGCTGTTTGGATGCAGCCTCTGGCGGCAGAGAGCACTTTGGGAACCGGTGATGGTGATGGTGATGCCAGTAGCAAGAGCGTTCTCAAGGTCCTGGGTTTCCCGAAACGTTACTGTTCCCCTTCCAATGAGCAGAGTTGACAGATTTAGCAAATAAAAATACAATTGGACCAGTTATATTTGAATTTTAGATCATCAATGAATATATTTTTACTGTGTGCCCCATGCATCATTGGGTAATCCCAGCTGGGGGCAATGTCAATTTCCACAGAGGTGACCGTGTGTGCAGCCACTATCCCCCAATGTCACAGGAACGGCTGATCAGGGATGGTCTTCAAGCCGTCACATCAAAGTGAGGAACCCCATCAAAGAGCCAAAACCAAAGCATTTCCAGCACTGTTCTCAATTTACCCTGTAGCGCCCGTGAAAACCTCTCATTCTGCCCCTGTGAGACGTCTGAAGTGAAAGATTTTGGGAATTTAAAAAAATTCTCACAATACATATTCTTCCCATTAAAATACCAGGAAGGCTGTATTCCTTTCTTCTGAATGAATAAAATAAACAACACTTCAGTTTATGGTTTGAATCACTCCATCCCCATGTGAGATCACAATTAATCCTGGTGGAAATTTCCCACAAAGTCGGTGCTTTTTTAGTTCGTGCTAGAAAAAGTCAGCCAGCTGGTCTATGAGGAATGACAAAGATTTCAGCTTTTGTCAGCACTGCGAACCCCAGGTTTGTATTAGACACTGTGTCAAAAGGATTCAAGTAAGTGTCTCCGAGTCAAATTCTCTGTAAAAGGGGAAAGGGTGATGTATCGGAATAGGGAAATACTATTTCAGAAACCCCCGTGCCAAGAGTGTGTTCGTGGCCCAGCCGGGAAGGGCCGTGAGGGAACCTGCCCTGTGCTGGAGCCTCGAGCAGCCCTGCGTTGGGGACATCAGTGAAGGGCATTTGCGGACCTTGGACCTTGCTCGGGCTTCAGCAGCCCCCTTGAGCAGGAACGCGCTGAATCACTGTCACCTGAGAAGTGTGACTCTGTGAACCAGCAAACCTGGCGAGGGGTGGTGTGCAAGCTCTCTTGTGCCAAGAATCCTGAGGGTCTTCATGCAGAGCTAAAACTCTAGCATCTGCCGCTCCACTGCGTTGACTGCGTGGGCTGCCCGGGCACCCGCGTTTTCACCCCCGCCCCACCCGAGCGCAGGGCCAGTGCTGCGCCAAGCACAGTTCACACCCGCGGAAGGGCCCTGCTAAAAGCTAAGCCACTCACAGAAGGATGTCGGCACAGACATCGCCAGGGGGTGCTTACAAGTGTCGGGTCAACTTGGGGTTGGAGACAAAAGCGAACTGAATGAGGCCTTGGGGGGATGCCTCAGGCACAAGTAGCTCTCACGCTTCCTCGTTCTACCCCAGCTCCTGGGCACGGGATCCAGTGGGGGGAGGGCTAGCCTGAGAAAGAAACGCAGGGCTTTTTAGAAAGGCTGCCTCAGCAAACGGGCCGAGTGGGCTCGTTCACGGGCAGGGCCCACAGGCCTTGCCAGCCACCCCCCCCACCCCGCCCCTACTGCTGGCCCGGGCGCACCTCGCTGCCTGGTCCACACTCGAGGGCAGCGCCCAATGGCACAAAACCCTCCTCAGCACTTGAGCGTTTCTCCGACACCTCCTGTGACACCAGCTTTTTCTACCACTCTGCCCTCTGACCCAGAGAAACGACCTAAGACAGCAAGGAGAGTTTCACATTTGTTCCTCACTGAACACTCAAGCTGCTTCTATCTCTACGTGGCCACAGTGTCTTAACCGGGTCACCTGGAGTCCCCTCAATATGACTTCTTCAAGGACACAGGTCATGTTATTAAGCAAATAAAACACCATTGCTAAGGTTAAAAGTCTCGGATTCTACAAGTAGCAAAACGGAGTTGAGAAATCAGGGCTCACGGTAGCGTGGCTCTGGGCCTGGCTGGTTGGAATCCCGACCTCCCCTCACCAGCTGACTACCGTTGAACTGTTTCCTCATCTGTAAATCCAAGGAAATTCCGCAGCCAGGGGTGCTGGGAGGTCTACATGAGTCGGCTGAGGTCAAGGGCTTAGGGCCAGGAATGCATGTGCATCGAGTGCTCCATAAATATTAACCCCACGACCACCGCGATCCCAGGGCCCTCGCGGACCGTTGCGGCCTCCCGCCATGTCCACGGCCAGCCACAGCCGCCTTTCTGCGTCTCGGTCAAGAAGGAACAGCCACAGCCAGCTGTCAGTGCCATCGGCCACTGGTCATGTGAAGTGACATCCATCTCCCTTCCCCTCATGGCCCATGTCTTAGAAGAGGTCACACTGAGAAGCCTCCAGGCCCCCGGATCAAGACATTCGGGCCATTTAAAAATAGAAGCAGCTCAGGTCCTTAATGAAGACAGCGCACAAGTATACGCAGAGTATGAACTGAGACCCTCCTAACCCTTACACTTTAAACATGAGTCAATGAATTGGCCACATTTTTGCCACAACTTTGAAAGCCATTGCTTTCCCCGAAGTGAAACAAGGATTTATTCTTCTCTATTTGTCTATCTTCCTCCCTGATCCCCTGCCTTCGGTCTACCCTTCATTCTCTGACTTTCTCAGCCTGTCTCTCTTAACCTCTCTCTCTCTCTCTTACACACACATACACATACTTGCACCATCTTAAAACAGAAACACAGTATCAAAGAAAAAATACCCAACTATCTAATTTCCTAAAGCCAACATTTTCGCTTTGTTTCTTATGGTTCCTCTACCCTTCCATGTAAACAGAACTGAGAAACTCTACAGCCCGGGTAAATTCAATGGCTAGAAATGTGCTTGCAACAGCCAATCCTACAACCCTTCTATTCCCTCCCTCCTCCTCCTCTCCCCTAGCCTGGCAGGTAGCAGACGTGGGAAGCTGACTGTCCCGGGAAATAAGTGAAGAGACAGAGTTGCCCACGGAGAAGCCATGTTTCCTCCGTATCTCAGCTGTCATGAAATATTTTGGGATCAATGTCCAGTAAGACGAGCTAATAATCATCCCTCTTCATAGCTCTTGTCATTCGTTGCCCTTGAGGACAAAGAAGGAAAAGGGGAGAACCCCAGGTCCTTTCGCTGGGGTCATACCTGGGAACGTGACACACCTAAGTGAGACCTCAGAGGTCAGCCAATGGAATAAAGAGAAATGCTCAGAATTCACCTGTTCCAGCTTTACTGAGATATTATTGGCATGAAATACATAAATTCAAGGTGTGCAACGTGATGATTTGATGCCTGTATATATATTGCAAAATGATGATCGTAACAGGGTTAGTTAGCACCTCCATCCCCTCACATCACTATTTTGTGAGAAGTGATTGCATTTAAAACCTATCCCCTTAACAAGAGAGTGTACGATACAGAAACCATTTGCAGGCGCCCTGGACAGAGCTGTGCAGTTTTAGGACCCTGTGGACTTTTTAAGGGGAGAAGACAGTTGGGGAAGGGAAAGTGGAAGAGAGATGGGCTGAGCTCACAGTCTTATTCTGATAAGACAAAAACATTTCCTAGAAATCAGAATGGCAAGTCAGCGTGTGTGGGTTCTAGCATTCACAGCTTCTGCAGGTGTGCAGGTGGTTGAAACGGACGTTTTCTTTCTTAAACAGAGTGAGTGTGGCCGTCGGGGTGCACAAGAGGCCTGGGGCCTGCTTCTCCGGGAAAGAGAGCCATACCCCGAAAGTCTGTGGCACCGTGTTCCCATAAGAACCACGTGACGAACAGGCTCTCTGGAAATTTAAAAGGTTTTAGAATGCAGGACCGTCTCTGTTAATCGAAATCTTCTCAAAGTCTGCTCCTTCATAATGCTAATTCCTAGAGTTACAGAGAAAGGGAAAAAACCTAATACTTTGAGTTGACGCAGAAGAAATGAACTATGTAGTCTGTGGTTTCCATATTACTTCTCATGCTCTAATGCAAGAATTCTCAAAGATATAAAATAGTTTTTCTTACTTTTCTACAACTAGAGTTTCACAAAAGGAACAACCCCAATAAATGGTTTGCCTAGTAAGTCACAACCATGTTTGTATCTATACATTCAAGTTAGTTATCCAAGGCAAACTAACATTTTTTTTCTTATGTGTTTATAATACCTCTAAAGAATGGTATATAATGGAAACTTGGCACGATATATTTTCCCAGTAAAAATATGAGTTAAAAATAAAGGCTGTAACTGAAAGAAAATGTAACATAAGGAGAGATTTTTTTAAAATTGTTTTCCTAAAACAATTTCCTTTTAGAAAGTTCTGGACATTTAATAGTATTAATAATTAACGTGTTAATTTAATAGCTTATGAATGTCCTGCACCAGGGAACGCTACAGCAAACTGAGATCTCTGCTTCACTCTCCCTCAAGCTGAGTGGCTGGTGACCGAGTCGTCTCGGGTATCAGTAGCTCAAAACGCTCCTGCACACACTGCAAAGCCCTCAGCGAGCGAGCGGCCCGAGACCTCGGGAGGACGCGGCGGGCAGGCTCTGCACACCCGGGCAGGCTCTGCACACCCGGGCAGGGCTCCACCTCAGTTGTTTTCATTTCTGAAATGAACTGCGTTTCCCAAACTCTTTGAGGAAGTTGGGCGGCTCAGTGATTTCAGGGACATGTGATGAGTCTTCATCTTAGTCACCACGTTAGCAGCGGGGATGTGACAACAGCTGGACTGTGCTAGATGCACACTTTGCAAAGAGCTGCTGCTGGCTGGCTTCTTTCTGAAAAGCAAGGGCCTAGCGCGGGCCTTTCTTCCTCAGGACGTGGCCAGGGCTTCGATGCCCCTGTTACACGGTCACAGGCAGTGGCCCCACCTCTCCACTGGCTTGATGTCCCAGCCCTCTGACAACTCCTTACGCTCTTCAGGCTCTTAAAAATAAAATCTAAATTCATTACTGTTTTTGTTTTCTTTCACTTACTACTTTGGACAGGAAGTCAGTATTATTAGAATAAGCAGAACTTCAGCATAAACAAAACTGGCAACTGCACATCCCCTCCCCCCATAAAAACAAAAACAAATGAAAGAATACCCAACTAGCCAGAAATTAAAGCCAAAAGTGTCATGTGATGTGCGTATGGTGTAGTACACTGGAAAGACCAAGTAGAACTGGTGCAACGCAAAGGCAACTTTAGAAAAATACATTAATTTTAAGAGTAAATGAATTATTTTGTCCCCACAAAATTAGAAAGTCACAGCAGAGAAAACGTTGCAGAGATAACGGATGGGTGGGAGTTATTTTGTTTCAGACTGTACCCAAGAGAAAGAAACTAGAGAGTTGCCTAATCCTGCTATCATGTTTCCGGTTATGACAGGAAGAGATAGATCATAGTAGATCAAAATGGGAAATGTTGTAAGAAAAATCAAACACTTCTAAGAAAGACAAAATACAAGATCCAGCTGTGGTAAATGGCAAAGGAAATGAGTGTTGCCACTAGCCAAAGCTCCAGACATGCGTGCAAATGGGTTCTGACAGCAGACGAGCAGGGACTGGGCAGTCAGAGGACCCCAGGGCCCGGGACCCCGCTCCAGACCCTCAGCAACACCCTCTTCCCTGGTCCCACGCTCGGCTCGGCAGCATTTTCCCCAGCACCTCTCTGGATGAGGTCTGAAATTTATCACAGTTTCTAGATACTGTTTCCACAGGTCTAAGCTCAATCCTTTGGAAAATGTAAACTGAACTCTTTCCTACTCCCTGACCCTTGGCAGACAAGGACCGCACTTTTCCTCCGTCAGGTCTCGTCTCCAAGCTCAACCACAGCTTAGCTGACCACCGTTCTCCCCGTGACAGCCACGGCTCCCTTGGCCTGCACCAGGGGACAGCCTTCCAGGCGGCCAAGGACCCGTCCGATTCGCGGCTCTCTGACTCCCTCAATAAGGCCGCCAGCAAATGCTCTGGGGGGCCCTCCGTTTCTTTCCAAAGAGCGTGGTGCAGCCAAAGCTGCAGGTAGCCTAAGGAAGTTCCCTAACGAAGGAGTAAATGACGCAAGGGACTGTCTGCTTCATTGTGCCTTTCCACTGGAGTGTGAGGCCCATTAAGGCAGGTGCCACACCTGCGTCATTCACAGGCACCCATGTTAAAGGCCGAACAGGTGTCTGTTGCCTGGCTGGGCCACCGGGTAAATGGATGAATGGACAAACACTGTTCATGGCAGGGTCTGTCTTTTCTCGCAGCCCCAGGTTTTCCCATCTAGTTGGTTAACGTGGGACATAACGCTTCCCCGCACAGCAGACAAGTTAATACTGAGGGCCAGGGGTCTTCGGGGAGGGAGCCGGTGCTCTTGGAAAAACATGATAGTGGTAAGAGGAAGGGGAAACGTATTTGTTCCAAGGGAACCGAGCCTAAATCAAATGTGTCTGACCACTCAGATGGGCTCCAAAAACAAACACAGAAATATTTATTACCCGAGTTGTTCGACGGATTCAGGACAAGCAGACTTGTTTGGGTCCTGTTTTATAAATAGAGTTGAGTACAATATCCTCCTTGAAAATATTGTTTTAATCATAAAGAATCTTGGGGTTGCCCAGTGGGGGAAAAATAATAAAAATAGGTAACATTTCTGGAAGATGAATCTTTGGATGGGCAGAAATTCACACATTCTCATCAAAACATTTTGAAGTAAAAGATATTAGAATTTATTTTAAAAGTAGGCCCAGCTGATCGGGCCGGAGCTGGAATGAAACTGAAGGGAGCTCCCAGTTCTGCTCCTCAGACTGAAGCCGGGATGCACCCTGCGACGGTCGCCGACAGCCCAAGCGGCCAGGAGGCAGGCTGCCCCGGCCACTGCCAGAGCCACGCCCGCACCTGGTTCTCATGGGACGTAAAAGGGAAACAACACGGGGCCCCACCTGCACTAAAAGCAGCTTCCGTGTTGCATGAAGAACTTCATCTCTGTTGTTTCACTTCATCGTCGTGACAGTCATACATTTGAAGGATGAAGGAAATGGGTCCCAGGAGGTGAGGTTTTTGTCCTCTGTCACGTAGTGGTCAATGGCCTAGAACCCAGGACACCTAACCTCCAAAGAGGGGGTGTCTTACAAACCAGCTGTAGTTGGCACGACAGCTTCTGTCTTACTCTCTACTCAGGACAGATGTCCAAAATGCCTTAAATTCAGAGCCTAGGGAGTCAGCTTTTTATCCCATCAAAACTTGAAAAGCCAATTGAAATGAAGCGGGAGAGAGGAAGATAGTACTTGGCATCTCAGCTTTCTCATCTGCAAAGTGGGACTAGCAGTGGAGCCCCCTCCACACACCTGTTGTGGGGCTTACACAGCCTGCAGGGTGCCGGCGCTGCAGCCGGAAGGGGCCGGCGGACAGCAGAGGTTAGATGTTGGCTGTGAAGGCCATGGATTCTCACCAAGGTGACCCTGGCAATTACGACAGGAAACATTACATTTAGTTTGCATCTCTTCATTCATGGGATATCTGGCCTGAAACAAAACCAAAATTTAAGCAGTGGTTTGATTATATCAGTAAGTCACTATCACAAAGATCACAGGACTATTTTCCTAAAATTGTATCTGAATTAAAGACAGACCATACTAAAAGAACAGGCACATGCTTGGAACCAAACCAGAGAGGCAGCCGTAATGAAGCAGTTCTTGCTGTTTTCTGGGGGGATTCAGAGACGCCCCCTTCCTTCTGGCTCTTGCCCCACGTGCCCACCTACTGCTCACACTGAGACGTGGTCCCTTCCTACTTCCTGCTGAGTTCAGGAGGGACACTCACAGCGGCTGCTTCCCTCTTTTCTTCGGAGAAACCCTGCAGTACAGAAACTCATTTAAGAGGGCTTAACCCATCATTTTCCAAACCTATGAAAACATGAAATCTTTTTTTCAGTATGATTATCCCCCACACACATCCCAGGAAGCATTCTCCTAGAGCAGAGCAGGCAGTCAAGTCAGGACCCTCCAGGCTGCCATCCAAAGTTAACACCATTAGAAGAGATGGTATCACCTATAAGTGATTCTGTGACCTGAGTCCAGAGAATAACCATTTAGTTGGCTGGGTTAGCTTTCAAGAACAGGGCAAAACTCTAATCCCATGCTCCACTCAATCCTTCTAGATACTTCTAGCAGAGTCGACCAAGCTATTGTGGAAATCCTAATGCTATCAGGCAATAGAAATGCTAAATAAAATAAATAAAAAGTTAAATGCATAATAGATTACACAAGAAAAAAAGTGAAAAAGCAGTTTCAAGAAACCAAGCGGGAACTGAAAGCAGCGTCTCTAAGCAGCGGAACTGAAACTATAGCTGGCCTGGCAACAGAAGGAGGGGAGAGTCCAGTGACTTGGAAACTGTACCTTCTGGGGCTTAGGGACCAGGTTTTTGACGCAGAGGGTAGAATTTTGACCCCGAGACATCTGCGTAGTCAGAATTCTCCAGTGACCCTCCAGGGCTCCCGACCTGGTTAGTCAAGACTGCAAAGAAGTGTATCTCCGTGCAGAGATTTTTGTGGGGAAAAAAGATCCCTGTTGAAAACCGAACCCCGGATCAGCGTGACGCACACGTAGGGAGGATGTGTCGCGCTGCCATTATGGTTTGCAAATCCTCAGGATGAGGGTTTCACACGGAAGTTGCCCCGGCCCTGTGAGATGCTGTGGTGCCCAGCATTGGCGAATGTAAAATTACTCCAGCAGGACCTTACTTAGCCTGGGCCAAAGGGATACAGTTCCCACTGAAAATGGGTGCACAGGAAAGAATTTTAAATATACCGAGAAATGCTTCATTCTAAACCAAGCAGAAGACTCAACATTTATTTGGCATATTTGACACCTAAAGACATCAGAAAAAAATTTAAGAAGTGTAAATTTAGGATGTTAAAATAAAGATATCAAAGTCAGAATAAAACTCAATAGGTAAAACTCGATACGACTTAGGAACAATTCCATGGGCCAAGAAAAATAAATTTTAATAACAAAAAGAGAACTTCCAGAAATGATCGAAAAAGACATTAAATTTGAAACTAAATGGATGAGTTAATCAACAATGAGGCAAAGCTGAAGAAAGAATTAGTAAACTGAAAATCAGTGCTAAAGAAATTATACAGCATGAATCACAAGAGAGAGAGAAAAAGATAGAAAATGACTAAGAAGTAAATTGAACCCAAAAGGATTTGGTGAAATAAAACAACAGTGGGCAAAGACATTTGCAAACACACAGGTATTGCTAATAAACATGGGCTATAAATCCAATAACAATAGCAACTAATTTTTATTTATATAAAAACAAGAAAAAATAAAATATTACACAACAGCAACATAAACTATGGGTGTTAATACAATTAAAACCTTCTAAGGTCCTTATGTTTTGGGAGAGAAGAATATAGATACAGATAAAATTTAGACTTTGTTGTGTCAAACTGACTTACTAAAAACTATGTGTGACCCCTAAATAAGGAAATAAAGGAAATGATTGGGGGAGGGAGGGAAGGGTAATCAGAAACTAAACTCAGTCACATAGAAATGTTTGCCTCGGTTTTCTCATCTAAAAATGGGTATTTGCTTCGGATTGTGGTGAGAGTTAGTTAATCATGGACTGTGATGCTGAGACGGTGCCTACCCAAGGATACAGTGGACAATCGTCTGTGAGGACAATGACGGGAAACCGGAAACCAGAAGTCTTGAACAGTTCTAGCCAAACTGGTATAAATGAGATTTAGAAAGCCATCTGTCAATTCTCTTATTAACTTGCAGATGTCAACACTGTTCAACGGACTGACTCCACTTGTAGGCACATGAGATAGAGAAGGGTCAGTACACATGCACGAGGAGACAGAGGACAGTGTCCTTGCTGGGGCATAACTGCAGAAACCGGACACCACTTGGGACTGCTCAGAGAGACTCCAGACAGGGCAGTCATGGGCACTAGCCCATCACCTCGGCCAGGGAACCTCCAACCCGAAGATACCGTTCCATTCCGAGAACATGGGACTCGGTCTGACCCTGGGAGAGCATGGGGTGGGAGCAGAATAAAACATGCAGTCCAGGAATGTCTGCTGTGGTCAGAAGGAGTTGTTCAGGGTATGATGACAGCAGAGCCCCCGGGCCCAGCACGGGAAGCAGAGCCAACAGGAGGCGCCAGGGCGCAGTTGAGGGTGACAGGACCGTCCCTGTCCTGTGGAGCCTAGCACCTGCCCTGCCCTCGCTTTCTGCGCGTGCAGTCTGTCACACTGGTACAGGGAGGCAGGCGAGCCACACACGCAGCCGGTCAGGGGAGCGCCCTGAGCTGTCCCGATTTTGACCTTTTCTCTGCGCGATGGACACGGTTAGACAGCCCTCGCCAGGCAAGCAGCTCAGGTTTACGTCTGGTTTCATCAGCAGGGGGCACTATAGTCACTTTGCCTCTCTAAGTCTGTTTCCATATTACAAAAAAATAAAATAAAATAGAATGCAAAGAAAGTAAAAGAAAAAAAGAAAAGAATCAAGCAACATTTCAATGTGTCTGGGTATAGTAGAAAAAGAGCTGGATTTGAAAAAAGTTTGAAGTCATGAGTTCAAGTCCCAGCCATGCGCCGTGAGCTGCTGGGCCTCCTGGAGCAGAGGGGAGAATCTCACTCACTCACTGAGTCAGCATGTGCATCTGTAAACCGGAACTAGTCCTATCTCCTTTCAGGGAGGTTACGAGACTCAAGGGACACAATTTTTGTTAAAACATCATACAAACTCTCAGTTTGGTGGCAACATTTGCTACTTTACTTATGAGAGAATTCTTGAATCTCTACGATCCAGTAACTCTACGTAGTGTAGCTTGGATATCAGAAACATGAACAAATCTAGGGTTCTCATTATAAAATTTACATGGCCTATTTTTTGTTGTTTGCATAATGAACCCTAGTATTAGTCATTGGTCTTTGAAAACAAGCTATTAAAGTAGAGAATTCTGAATTAATTTAGTGCAGTTTATCAGTTCTGTGCACACAGCTCACTCAGAGGCTGCAGTGTCACCCGGGGCGGGGCCGGGAGAGCCAGCTCCCACAAAGTAAACCTTATCTCACATTCTGCAGTTTCCAGAAGCGATTCTTCCTAAGAAGTTGGAGATTTGTTATCTGCTGGCTCCTTCGCAATGCATTTCCTGGAACAGGTCATGAGTCGTTTAGTCAAAAGCTTCTACAGAATTAGCTCAGTTCTGATAGAAAAGGGCCCCTAAGCCTCCACGAGACTCGCAAGCGTCTGGACACGAACGTCAAAATTAAACCTCAAATGTTCAGAAAAGGTCAGAAACATTCGGAATAAAAGAGCAACGATCAAAGCATGCTCTGTTTTTAAAAATCTACAGAGCCAGTGGCATTTTATATGGTTTGCACATACAGGAAAGAAATTATTTAGGCATTATTATTGCCATGCATTTATGTTTCATTGTGCATGTTTCCTTCCAGTTTTAGTCCGTGTACAAATCTAGTCCTCACGTAACAGATTTAGGATGTGAAATATAGTAAAGCTTTTCCACACCCAAAAGACTATTTGACAAAGCCCAAATGTTGTCCTGCTGCTTCCTCAGAGGGAGGGGACTGGGCTCGGGCCTCTGTCCCCTGTAAATGCTCTCACAAGTCCACCTGTGGGGACACCTGTGTCCCTTCCTCACTCTGCCCCTTCTCCTCCGTCTGCCCCAAGCCTCCACATGGAATGTTGTTTTAAAAAGCTGGCCTAGGAGTTTTAGGGGAAGGCTGGTTTCCATTTGCTGGTTTTGCCAGGAATAATCAAAAGGTAGTGTGATGCATGTCACCACATCTGGGCCACACCCTCCTCCCCCAGGACCCACCCAACCTCTCCCCAGCTCCAGGCTCCTCAGCCAACTTCATCTCCCCCTTTACCCAAAGCTTCCGCCCCCACCGCTGCACCAGTATTCGCCAGCCTTCCCTCTGCCTCCTCCTCTGGAAGATGAACCACTGCAGTTAGCAGAGAACGCTTTCACCCGAGCCCTGCCCTCGGTGTTAGCCTGCCCGTCTCCTCTGGGCCTCTCCCAGCCATCACCTCCCCTGCAACCACCCTCCTTCTGCACTCTGTGCCTGGTACGGCCATGGCCCCATGGCGGCCTGTCCATCAGGCTGCAAGCACCAAGCCCCACTGGTCGTCTCCACGCTCTGCATGCATTTTAGGTTCTGTGTGTGTGTGTGTGTGTGTGTGTTCACACCCTCAAGCTATCTTCTTTTCCTTGTTGCCTCCACATTTTCCAGCCACGCCCCAGTTCCCTCCAGTCTTGCCCCCCTTCCCTAGCGTTCTGTTGAGGTGACTCTCTCAAGGACCCGGGCCCGAACCTGGAGCTGCCTTCCAGTGGTCATCAGCACGGGGGTCCTCCAGGACACTGTCTCCCCGCTGCGCATCAGCTCCTGCTCTTGGAAGTTTCCTCCTCTTCAGTTCCCTGGGCTCAGGACACCCCCACCCCCAGCCCATGCACCTTTCTCTCCGACACTGCTCCTCCTTTTCTATCTTGTATCCAGTTTCAACAGGCTCAAGGGCCTCGTTGGCCTCCTCTGTTCTCTAATCTTCTTCCCTCACGTGTAATAGACAAATCTTGGCCTCGGCTACTGCTTGCCTCCGGACAATGCTTATGATGTCTAGAGTCTTGAACCCTCTCCTGAGGTCAAGGGCAGATTTTCAGCTGTGTCTCCAGCATTCACCAGCACACACTTCAGGCCTAATCCATTCCTCCTTCTCCCCCATCAGCTCCAGCTCCTGAAGGCCTCCCTCAGAGAAACCTGTCTTTCCCCTTCAGCCCAAATCACATATCAAACCTTGATTCTACCTAAACGTGAGTCACGCATCCTCTTCTTGATACCCACCTGTGTTCCCACCTCCAGTCTCTTTTGTTCTGTTCCCATTTCAAATGACTCTCAGGCTAATCTTTGGCACATGAATCATGTCTCTGCATGCTCTTCGATACTCCAGTTGGTTTACAGGATCAAACCCAGTCTCCTTAATTTAGCAAAGGCCTCCGTGACCCGCCTTCCACCTGCATCTCTCCATCTTCTTTCCTGTCGCCCTCTGCATTACCTCCAGGCTCCTCCCCACACCGCCGGTGCTCCTCCAGGGTCATGACTTTGACATGGTCCTTCTGCTGAAAATGCTGACTCTCCACAAACGTAAGGGGAAGGTCTCCACAAACGTAAGTCCTTCTTGTCTTTAAGTCAGCACAAATAATCCCTTTTCCTTCAAGCTGTGCTCTTCCCGCCCTTGGCGCCCACATTGTTTCCCTGCTCTATTATCTAACTCAGCCCCGCTACACTTATATTATTTTGATGCATCTATTTTCTTCTCCTGATGGATGAGACGGTTCTGGAAACAGATCATGCTTAATTCGCCTCTCCAGGCCCCTGACAGAGCCCAGCACAGAGCCTTGCCCCGCCGGGAGCTCAGCGAATGCTGATATATGACATGTCAGTCTATTCTGACATGTGGTGGCTGAGAGTCAGGCTTCAGGGTCAAAACCAGTGATGGGATTCTGATCAAATGAAAAGTTCTCTAAGCTTAACCTTATACATTTGTAAAATGCAAATGACAGCGAGGGCAGTATGAAAAGTAGAAAGCAATGTATATAAAACCCTGAACACACACTTGGCACATTTTATCTTGTGCTATAAATGTTTATCACGAGAGCAGAGAAGCAGACACTTTGCCTCTACAGGTGAGTGCTGCTTGGCACCACTGTTTCCTGAGCGACTGTCCAACAGCCACTGACAGCTTAGAGGAATGTGTGTGACATTTGACCCTGCAGTTCCTTTTCTTGGAATTTATCTTAAGTCACTGAAGTTCCATGTGAAGGTTATCAGGGAACAGAAATGTATATAATGCCTAAGAAAGGAATGCAGGTTAGTTTCCAACAGCAGGCCACAAATGAAAAAATTACAAAGCATTTCTTAGGCACACAAAGCGGTTGTACACGTTTCAGGAGAAATGTTCACAGTAGATGAGAAAGTGCTAAGCGCAAGGCAAACACGTCTGTGCAGTAAAATCCTCTTCTCGTGTAAAAAGGCATGCGTGTAACTCAAATCTGTGAGTGTGCAAATGCCTGCAAGTACAGGACACAAACAGAGGTGTGAGCAAAAGCACCGTCTGGGTCCAAGTGATCTTTATTTGTTCCTATTTTTCAGTTTTCTTTTTTTCATTTTCTACTGTAGGCTTTGAACATATAACACTTCCAACAGCCAGACACAAATGTTGTTAACAACACACATTCCTGTTCTTTTCCCTGTACTTTTTAAGCACTCTTTAAAAGTAGACATAAAACCCCCTTTGGAAGGATTCGTCTCTCCGGGCCTTCCTAAAGAAACAGCCCCTTCGTTGCCCAAGGCTGATTTTCTTCATTTGGATAGAGGGCTAAACAAATTTGGGATGATTCACCAAGCCAAGGGATGTCCGGGCAAAGCCTTGTCATGACGCACCCCCGGCACACTTGCTACAGCTCCCGTCAGAAGTGAGCCAGGGCAGAGGGGCAGTGGCTCCGCGGGCTCTGGGCCGTCCTGCGGGTGTTCCGCCCAAGCCCGGCTGCCCCTGAGCGTCACAGCGGAGGGCAAGCGGGACCCAGCCGCCAGCAGGCAGAGCCGTGTGTGTGGCCAGGAACAGAGCTTCCGCAGAGCTCTCACTGATGTCGAGAATGCGGGGCAAGACAATCATATCCTTTACAAAGTGTCCCCCCGCCATTTCCAGTCCCCACCTGGCACCGTGCACAGTTATCACAATAGTACTGACTTAGGTCCCCTGTGCTGTGCTTTCCGGCCCGTGACTGTTCCGCAACTGCCAACAGCGGCTCCTCGGCCCCTTCGCCTCTCTCATCCAGCCCCCAGCCCCTCCCCTCTGGCAGCCACCAGTCTCTCCTCTGCGTCCGTGAGTCGGCTTCTGTTTTGTTTGTTCATTTATATTGCTCTTCAGATTCCACGTGTAAAAACTATGCATCTTTTCAGTAATGAGAATAAATTCATTATTTTTCAACGGGCAGGGGGAGAGGTGAACAGGAAAGAAGGACAGCAAGCTGACACTTTTATAAAACATTTATTGATAGTGGTTATCAAATCAAATTGATTATCAGAACTCTAGTTAAAAATAAGACCTGAAAGTAAGTGGTTACCAGCATCACGTGCTATGTATGTAGGAATAACGCTGCTTTTGAAATCAGAGATATTTTTAAATCCTCGAATGACAGGCATTTTGTGTCTAGGTGTGGCTACCACCTTTGATGTGAAAATGCATTAACCAGCAAGGGGCCTGGACCCCGGTAATATCTGGGGCTCACCCAGTCACTGAACAACAGACACGAGCGTTCCTTCTCTTTCAAACCTCTTCAGGGAAGAAAGCTTGATCCAAAGCCACAAGCTGAAGAAGCCACTATGAAAGTGCAAGCAAAATGCGTAGACTGAATGCAATGCCAGGCCCTGCCCAGTGACAGAGTCTCACTGCAGGCAGTGCCCTGGTGACGGTGACGCAGGGAAACTACGCAGCAGAGCCCAGACCGCGCCAGGGCGATGTGAGAGCTGGCCTCGGCGGAGTGCGTACGTCCTTGTCAAACACTAGACTGGGCTACTCTCGCTCACTTGCTGATCCAGGCTTCCTGGCCACAAGGGCCCCTCACCCCAGAGTGAAGGCGAGTGGAGCGGCTCACAGCTGCGAGCGCCTGAGGGCCGGTGCCCAGCAGCTGCTCGGGTGACGGACGGCACACGGGCCCTTCCTTTGAAAGTGCATCCCACTGCTCGGCCTCCTCCAGGACGGTCAGGGAAAGGAAGTGGTTGGGGAAACAGTGGACAGGTGGACACCTGCGGTCCTTACCAGAGAGTGGGGGAAGCGGAAGCCACACTGCTCACGAGCCGCATAGGCACAAAGAAGCCGGGCATTAAGCAGGCAGCCCCGACCCCAGGTTCCATGAGAGTGCTTCTCGTTCCTCTTGAGCATTCGAAAATGAGAAAGGGCCATGTGGACGGAGCCTTGGAAAGATCAGGCGTGTAAGTGCTTTTTCCCCTTGAGGACACGAGATGGAACGGAAGAGAGAACCGTGCTCGTGCTGGGGGCAGGGGCGGGGCGGTTAGCCTCCAGGAGCCATTTATAAAATGAGCGCTTGTCTCCAGGTTTCTGAGTGATGTTAGGGAAACGGGGGGAAGCTAAAGGGTGCACTGAACACTCAATCTCAAACCAGACCTGCGTCAGGGAACTTCCCACACGTGGGAGGGAGGCTCTGGAGACGCAAAGAAAGATCAAACCAGGGTTCTCAACTCGCTTCCCTTTATCTTCTTGTCCTTTTTTTCAGCTATAAAACACACACATTTCATTACACTAAAATTAATAGAGAACATTTTTACTGCTAAAAGCTGAAAATGTTTTTTAATTATTTTACCTCCAAATGGAACAAAAAGAACTTCTTAAGTTTTAAGTGGCCTTACAAAGATGTGTTCATGGTTGGCCTTGAGATGGGTCTCTCACAGAGGGGAAGGTCAGTAACCCTACTTTTGCAGCAGTCCGCATCGTCCCACACAGCGTCTCTCACACAGAAGACATGGAACGCGTGTTTCCAGGACGAATCAATGGGTGATTGTGAAGGAGCATGATTATCAAGGACAAAGGAAGTAACCTGAAGGCTTTTCTAGACATGAAAATGAGGGACACTGTAAGCAAGTCGTTCCTAAGGCAAAAAGTCCCCGGGAATGTTTACGCAGGTCCTCTGGCCTCCCTGACATAGCAAACCCAGCTGCCCTGGTGCTTTGCACACTTTCTGTTGGCAAGAAGAGGAAAGGAAGAAAAGCAAACACAAGGTATGACCAGAAGAGACACTGTACCATTGATGGTGCTTAGCTGAATGCAGAAGACTGTGCTTAGTTCCTCCATAAAGTGTTACGCTGTACTGTTGATTGAGTCGGGCTGTGTATGCCTTGGGTCTGTGGCATTTTCTGCGTGCTTGGTGTCTTAAGAAGGTGTCGTCGCATCCTGGGAGGACAGAGCAGCTGATGTGAGAGGCAGCAGCTCACGCCATTCGAGGCAGCACCCGGTGGCAGTGGCCCTTCCAGCAGCTGCCACCATTCGGGAATGAAATGGTTCCTAATTGTGCTATTGATTTTTCCCTCTGTAATGGATTGCTCTCCCAACACACTCCAAGCCAAGCCACTACCACACGCGTTGACACGTTGCTGGGGATATGCGTCACACGGTGCATTAGGAGCAGGGGGACACTCGGCTCTGTGGGCTGCTGAGCATGCAGGGGAATCTGGGGAAGGACCCCAACAGCCTCAGAGCCGGCTCGGGCCCTTCTCGGGCCGCTCCCCTCCACTCCATCCTGGCGACGGCCTCACGAGGGAGACATTATTATACCCATTTTGTAGACAAACCACTGAAGTTTAGAAAGATGAAGAAACACATCCAGGGTTACACAGTCAGTAAGGCAGGGAGCTGGGTCTGCCCAGGAGAGGCCAAGCACCTGTACATCGGGGGGCGGGGGGACCCAGGGAGTAGGTGCACAAACTCTGGGCGCCAGGACACTGCAGCCAGAAGAGGCCCGTGCTCAGTTAGTGCTCTGCAGTCACTGTCATGGTGTCAGGTAAGGGGCCCCACATTTTTCTCACGTGGCCCCTGTTACGGACTGAAGGTATATTGCCCCCCACATCATATGTTGAAGCCCTATGCCCCCAGTAAGGAAGCCACTAAGGTGTGCCCTGCAAGCCCGGAAGAGAGCCCTCACCAGGAACAGGATCGGCCAGAACCCTGACCTTAGATGTCCAGCCTCCAGCACTGTGAGAACGAGGTCTGTTGTTTAAGCCCCAGTCTGTGGAATTTTTTTCATAGCAGCCCGGACTCATACAGCCCTTAAAGATGATGTAGCTTGTCCTAAGCAAGGACAGGGACCACAGCAGAGCCCTTCTTTAAGCCACCCTGGAAGGGGGCTGTCCCTATACATGCAACTGTCATCTGGCATCCCCAGGAGGCACAGGTGAGAGGAGGAAGGAGCTCAGGCAGTGACAGGTGGGCAGGACCCGGCTGCCTCAGGAGGAAACGCGAAGTCTGAGAGTGAGGGTGGCTTCGCCACAGCATGTGGTAGCTGCTCCGCCTCACCCTGGGGTGACCAGCACTGGGCCCTGAGGGCAGCAGGCTGCCTCTCACCTGGGCATCCCAACCAAGCCGCCCTGGGCCTCAGAGCAAGGGTCAGTGTCTGCTTGCAATGGTGACTCTCTGACCTCAGTGTCAACTTTCTTGCCTGTTCTCCTTCTCAGGTTTGGAGTTAAGTTCTCAGCAAGAATATGAAACTCTATGAGTGCGACCCCATCTTTTTCTCCTGAACTCCCCATGGTGCCTAAAGGAAGAATATGTGTAGAATTGGGGTTCCTCCCAGGATGCAGCACCTAGCGAGGCAATGTGGCTCCTGGAGCTTGGATCAGGCGGGACAGGGTCGGGTACAGGCTCCCGCAGGACAAGCTATGACTCCAGTCTAGTTGCTTAATCTCCCTCTACTCCGATCTCCTTCCCTGCAAAATGGAATTAATGAGAGTATCTATTTCTAGGACTGGAGTGAAGAATAAATGAACGGATTCATGTCAAGTGCTTACAGCTGTGCCTGTTAAACCCCAAGGCTCAGTGGACAGCACTCACTCCATTACTGTCCTCCTGCTGCCTGGGAGGGAAGGAGTAGCAGGGGGGATGGCGGATCCTTTGAAAACTGGGAAACAATACTTGAGTCATTTTGTAGCTTTTTAAATATAATGCCCCCCACACCTGCCACCTCTGTCTCAGTGTGGCTGTTTGGAAGGCAGGGCCTGAGACGAGCATGTGGGGCAGGGGGTCTCCGGTGGAGGTGATCTTAGGAAGCAGGAGAGAGGGCGTGACACTCATTGAGACAGCAAAGGGGGGACAGACAGGGTCGGGACATTACTGACCCAGACAGTACTGTGGCTTGCTTTGACTCAGTTGTATTGGAGGCCTTCCCAAGAAGCTTTTGAGATGGCCATGGCTTGTCCCTCTGAAGGACAAGAGCCTTGGACATTTATGCCATGACGCTCAGTGCCCAGGAGATGAAGAGTCCTGGGAGGTGTATCTCTGTCACCTTTCTGGGCAGCTCTGTGAGGCATGACCACTCTTAGCTTCAGAAAACACCCCGAGGAGGAAAGCCCAGAGATACTGGCTGTCCCTGACATAGGGCCGGGCTGAGCACACCTGAGAGCCGCCCGTCCCAGACACTGCTGAGGCCAGAGGAGGACCAATGGGCTCATTGCCGGCACCAGAAGCCCCTGATCTACTGACACACAGGATCCACCGGTCGGCGAAGCCACATCTCCACGTTACTACTGTCCTCCAAACCCTTCAGTCACTCCCTGTCTGCTGTCTCCTCAGTGAAGCCTGGATTCCTTGGCCAGAATATCAAAGGAGTGAACATTCCAGATAAATTTCTACCCCAAGGGCTGTAGCTGCCTTGTTCACACAGCACGCCCTCACTGGACACGGTCTACAGCATCTCCTCTCCCTGGGAACCGAGCCATGCTTTGTCGCGGGGGCGTTAGCTGTTTCCCCAACAAAACTCATATTGTTTCTCAAGAGAATGATTTTGTTACTACCTTTCTAACCCCTCCGATATTTATGGTTGTCCATGATTACATATTATATTACATTACATTGCACTGCATATGGTTGAAATGAGTATTTGGGTAGCCAGAAGGATGCATTTCCCAGTGGCTGTGTTTTTCTGGTTAAGTTCTGGCTCTGTGTCAGAGGGCGAGGCTGTCAGACACCCACAGGGGGTGATGAGAAGGATATGAGAGTGATCTCACAGACAAGAGCGGAACCCACAACGTGGCCAGTCTACACTGCCTGGAGCCTCTCAGAAATGAGCGTCTATTCCTCAGCATCCCCATGGCCTCCCTCCGTTCTCTTTTTCTCAGTGTCTGTCTTTTTTCCTCTCTGTTATCTCTTAATTATTCAAATTTTGGTTAGAGAAGCTAACTGGCCACTGCCCAGCAAGTTGAGTGGTTGGCGCTGGGTCAGCTGTCCATTTCTGCATTAATCCCCCATAGCAAACATGGTGACATCATAGGGCTAAGCCACCTGGACCTACGCCCTCAGCAGAAGTCAGTCCTTAGAGAACAGGCCTGTGAGCAGAACAGAAGCCCTGAAGCGTGCCACCAGGTTCGAGTGAGGTGAATCTGTCAGCCTGTGGGCTAACGGGTGTGAGCTGAGCAGTGTTCACAAAATACATTGGGGAGAGAAAATTAAAACTCGCCAAGTACGAGTTCTAGAACAGCAGCCTGTGCAGGAACACCGGTCCTCCTGGCACCGTGGGATGCCCACACACGACCCAGGCCAACTCCCTCCTCAAAGGCCACAACCAGCAGGACACTGTTCTGCTCCCTAAGCAGAGGAGGTGGGTCCCGCGGCAACACGTCTTCGCCCCTTCTCCGTTCGCCCACTTATTCATTCAGTCACTTAGTTATTTCTGAGTTCCTTCTGTGCGGTAAACTTTGATCTAGGTGCCGAGGATTCAGCAGTGGACGGAACAGAGCCCCTGCTCACACACGGTTTCCATTCTGCCCCGGGAAGACCATCAAGAAACGATAATCACACAGACCTCTGGTCAACCAGGGAGAAAGTTACTAAGACAAGGAAAACAGAGTAAGGACACAGGGATAGGAAGTAGCTATTAGCTGGGGTTGTGCGGAATGGTCTTTCTGGAGAAGGGATGTTTGAGCAGACCCCACAGAGCAAGGAGGCCAGCCCGGCACCGGTCCAGAGGACGTGTCCCAGGCAAAGGACACATCAAGAGCCCACGTGCTGAGCTGTCACATGTTGCACCTTAAACGTGTAGAGAGTACGTCAGAGGTGAAGAGAAGGACTGGCTGGAAGTGAGGTCACAGAGAGAGCCAGAGCCTGGCTTCTGCACATGCTTCCCCGGTGCCACCCTCTGCTTTCGTATCTGGCTCACGCTGCCATGAGAGCCGGCTTCACGGAGGTGTAGCCTGTGTGGTCACACAGGGTCCTGTGTTCAGGAGAGCCCCTGCCTTGGAGTAATGCTAACTGGCTACCATCCTGAAATACTTAATTTTTGAACAAGGGGCCCCATATTTTCATTCTTCACTGGATCCTGCAAATTCTTTCAGAGACCCACACTGCGGCCACTCGGGTCTCTTGGGCAGGGCTGCTCATAACTTGACCTCAGACCTCCAGCCCCCGGGACTATGAGAAAATGAATTTATGTTGCTGGTATTTTGTTTGTTTGTGGTGTTTTCTTATGGCAGCCCTAGCAAGCTATTCCAACTTACCAAAAAAAAAAAAAAAAAGAAAAGAAACAGTTGAAATGAATTTTAAGAACATAGTCTCAACCCAACATATACAAAAATATCATTTTATCATGCCATGAATATAAAAGTATTAATCAGGTATTTCACACTCTTTGGTACAAAATCTTCAAAACCCTCCAGCACATCTCAGTTTGGACTTGTCACATTCCAAGTGTCCAGAGACCAAAGTAGTCACACAGGGGGTACTGCAGTCCTAGACTACAAAACAATCTACCACTCATTGTCCTGTTTGCAAAGATTTTTGGCAACATATTTTAAAAATAATGGATGCCTATAAGTAGACATCAGTTTTCTTTGGAGGTTTCTGCTTTATAAATTGAGGACAAAACAGCTAGAATGGATAAAGAGCTTCTAGTTGGACATGGGAATCAGGAAAGCTATTAAAAGCAATAATCCAGCCAAATTTTCCATCTTGAAAAATGTGTCCAACAGGACCTCTTGCGTGTAAGGCTGGCCACCAGAGAGGTCCCATCTGTGTCAAAACTACCCAAAGTGAGTTCCCCAATAATCCATGTTATCTCGTGCCCCAAATTCCTGCTGTTTCCCCCAAACTAGAATAGTGCTTTCTTCTTCCCATCTCACCCAGCCCCACCCCGCTCAGCTCTGTCTTCCACTGTCCTCAGTCGCCCCAGCCATTCCTGACGCGCCCTCACAACCCACAGTCTGGGCACGCCGCTGCTCTGCCTCCCACCCTTAGGATAAAACTTAAGACCGGCCCCGTCTTCCAGCCTCCTACCTGCTGCTCCTGAGGTGCCCAGAACTTTTCGTCTCCCCTCTTTCCAAGCCCCAGCCTCGGGGCTTCACAGTCTTGCACTCACCCCGGCCTCCCACTACGACGGGTCTGAGCCCCAACGGTGCTTCCTCCAGGAAGCCTACCTGGTCCCATCCCACCTAGTCAAAGGCTTCCCACCTCTCGGGCGTCTAGTTGTTTTTTTTTCCAACTCAATAGATCTATTTCTTTACATCTCTATTTGAGTACTTTGTGGGGAGCAGTTTCAGATTTACGGAAAAATAGAGCACAAAGTACAAAGTTTCCACAGACCCCCCTCCCTCCGCCTCAAGCCTTCTCTGTTAGTAACATATTGCATTAGTGCAGTACATTTGTTACATTAAACAGTCTTGCTCCATTATCATTAACCAAGGCCCACAGTTCATATTAGGGTTGTTCTTTGTGCTGTACATTCTACTGGTTTTGACAAATGCGTGACACCATGCCCGCATCACAATAGTATCACCCTGTTTCACAGCCTCCAGTGACCCACTCACTGCCCCCAACCTCTCCTCAAACCTCTGGCCTCCACAGACCCTTTCTCCGTCTCCATAGTGTTGCCTCTCGCAGGTTGTCCTAGAGCTGGAACCCTGCAGCATGAGCCTTTTCAGGTTGGCTCTTTCCCTCGGCAACACACACGTAAGCCCCGCCCCCCCCACGCCTTTCGTAGCTTATAGCCCATTCCCTCCTGTTGCTGAAAGCTGTTCTGCTGTGTGGCTGTGAAGCAATGTATCTACTCACCTATGGAAGTGTCTGCTTTTTAATTTTGGTAACTAGGAACAAAGCTGACGGTGTTTGTGTGGATGGAGGTTTTCAGCTCATTTGGGGAGAGACCAAGGAGCCCGTCAAGGAGTCCCAGGGCCTAAGACTGTGCTTAGCTTTGCAAGAAACCACCAAAATGAAGAATGTGTTTCTGGCTGTCATTATAATTTTATCTCCTGTTGGAGGAATGATGTTTGAGAGTTAATTCAACGCACACTGATCTCGTTATAGCCACAAAAATAAAGCTCTGGCAGAGAAGGAGGTGTGGGGGGGATGAGAGAGGAAAACTGCTCCTTGCACGGCCCGCACACTGACAATGGGGCTTCCTGTCTACCCCCTGCATCACAGACCCCGCAGCCAGTCCCGTCAGCACAGGCTACACGTGTCAGCTCGGCATGGGGCTTCCAAGTCACAGGGACACCTTGAGACACACTTGGCTCCTCCAAGGCCCAGGAGAGGGGTGTGCAGCCTGGGTCACGTGAGCAAGAGCCTTCCTCCTCAACCAGGCTGAACCCCATGTCACGGGCGAGTCTGAACCGACATCTGTTAGTCGGCATAGCCCAGCGAGCCCCTGTCAAGGTCAAACCCTGACATTTCACCAAAGCAGCAGCTCCCAAAGGCTCCCCCGAGCCCCACAGTCTGAGGCTAAGCCCAAGCAAGCACACGTCCACCCCTCCTGAGTGAGGAGGGCGCTGTGCACCCAGATTTGGGGCCACCTGCCTCACAATCTCAGAAATGCTCCTGACCTCTCTGCCTCCCATCCCTTCAGTCAGCAGACAGCCTTAGACGAGAATAATGTCGAAAACCACATGAGCCACTCAGAAGAAACACAATTTATAATCTTTTAATCACCCCTGGGCTAGATAAACTTCCCATATACCCTTCTTTCATGTCACTCCCACGAAGCCACCCATCCCTCCATGGGACACTGGAGACCCTCACAGCAAACAGATGTGGCCTGCAGCCATTGGCATGCCTTCCTGGGGGCTCTGGCACAAAAATGCAGCTTAGGAAGGGTCCTTCCGAAGCCATGGGTGACGCTACCCCTGTAAGGTGTCCACCTAAGACCAATGTACAAGTGGCACCCCTGCAGAGGGTCTGCCAGCACTGGACACCTGGACACCTGGGTCATGGACCTGCAGCTGGCTTTAAAGCAAAGCGTCAAGTCAGGGACAGAATATGGGGACAGTGCATTGCCACTTTTCTTTTCTCTTGCAAAGGAATAACCTAAGGGTTGGCTTATGAGAAACTGAAAAGTGAAAGTTGTTTTTTTAGGTCCATATTCTTTGTATCAGTTAGAGCTGAAATATGTTCTCCCTCCCTTTTTTTTACATGGAAAATTCCCCCTGAATTTAAAATAGGCCTCCACGCTTTTCCTAAGTCAGAACAGGGCTTCTTGGGTGGCAACCGCCCTTTGCTGTTCTCAGGCGGAATCTTCGCACCCAGCCCAGCAGGCACAATCTTCCGGGTGACCTCTTCTCCCCACATTTTCTCCTTTCTTCCCCACTGCCACCCCCACCTCTCTCTCTCTCTCTCTGGCCCAGAGCAAGGATGGGAGTAGAGCGCCTTCAGAAGTACTCTGGATTCCATTACAAAGACAATCATGAATAATGCATCCTCTCCCCCTCCGTGTATCTAGTCTCAGCCAGTGGGAGACAGAAGTGGAGTTGCTGTGTCCAGCTGTCCTCTGCTCTGCAGGCCGGGCACATGGAGCTTAGGGGCCCACGGGGCCCGCAGGCGTGTGCGCCGCGGAGCCCCTCAGCCCAGCAGTGCGGCTCACGGTTTCAGGCACCGGGTCACTCCCTGGCTACCGGGGCTGCAAACCCCGACTGGGAGCTGGTGCAGCCTGTGCACCCAAGAGTTACATCTTCCTTTTGCTGCCTCCATGAAGCCATGTCACACAGCCTAATAAAAACATTAGCCCATCTCACAAAATAAAAGACGATGATCAAAGTCCGCTTAGTCTATTAAGAGGGATGGACTCAACGTCCCATGAGCAAAGCCCCTTCGCACTTAATGCACAGTGAGCATGACATATGGGCGAACTGTCGTCACAGCCCGCCGAGAGTAAACTGGGGTGATGAATAGCTTTTAAATACAAGACGCTGTGATGTGTTTTTATTTCTGGGGAGACGGCTTCTGTGTCCATGCTGTGAAGTTTATGATGAATAACCTGCAAATGTTGGGATACAAAATTAAAATTCCCAAGTAAAAGGGTTTTCACACATGTATATACGCATCCCTGTTTGTAGTTTAATTGGCATAGGAACAAAGTATAGAAAATCCAATTGCTCTTAGTAAATAAATATGGAACCAGGAGACTTCAATAGGCCTGAAAATCACCGGAACTGACATTTAGCCGGGGACCCGGCCGCCTCCTCCCGCGCGCAGCGCCTGTTTGCTCTGGTTTTGCACTAACGCCTGCTGCACACTCACATTTGCGTGAATTTATTTTCTACTCCATTAGAATCCGGTTCTTTATATTTTGATCACCAACTGGAATTTCCTTACGCACCAAAATAAAGGCTTAGCACTTTGAGAGCTGTTTTATTTTTACAACCTTGGCAAAGCAAATGTCATTGATTAAATGTCTGAATTCCAGGAGAGAGAGAAACTTGGCAGATTCTGGCTTCCCGAGGATGCTGGACTGGCCCCAGCTGAAGCAGAGATTCCAAGTGATGCTTTTTATCTTAGCGCATGCTAATAGATGTCCCGTGGCTTGTCATCGTTGGGGGTGGGGGTAGATATGGCAAGAGCCGGAGCTACTACCACATTTCTCATTATCTCTCATGGCTAAGCAACACCAGCCCACATCAGTGCTTAATAACTGCTGTCCTAAACTGTCCCAAAGTTGCAATTCACTTCTTTCATTATCTTTGTTTAAAACTAATGGGCCCAAGTTTCATTTTGGCTCTAGATCAGTTTTGATGCTTTTGCTGTTTTGACATCCACATGTACAGCTCGCTCCAAAAAGATACAGCCCTCCCTGTACAACTTCAGCCACGGTCCAGACTTGGCGTAGATTCATTCATTAACACTCCCTGTCCCCCCAGGGTGGTGGGGGGTGGTTCGGCAAGGAAGCCTCTTGAGTTCCTTGAACATTTCAGCATTGCTAATCATAAAAACTGCTGAGCCTTTCAATCTCTCTCTCTCTTCTTGCCAGCAAAGTAAGATTGTCTAACTGTTTGGAAACGAGGGAGAGTAACTGTGTTTTATAGGGACTGGGTGTGCGCACAGGCAGGCACGCACGCACGCATGCACACACGCACACACCTGCCCATGGCTATTCCCGTCCCAGCCTGCGTCCCAAGGCCGGGGATTAGAATTGCCCTCTGAACCATAACTCAGCGGAGGCGAAGCTGGCCCTTAAGGAAGACAAACCACTGGGCAGCTGGGAGTTTCCTTTCTCTCCTTGAGCCCCCCACCCCCCTCCCAACTTTGGTATGAAGTGTTGGAGGGTCAGTTTTATGAGATGCTGAGCCTTCCCAATGCAAATTCCACCCAGGCATTTTTTTCAGGAAGGCTTTTGCAAACGTTTAGTAGTAGAAGTGACGTGGGAGGACCCTCTGTTAATAAAGACCTCATGCTGCGGCAGACATGAAGCCCAAGCAAACACCCAGAGCTGCTTTCTGTATCCAGGCCTGTCTACCCGTCGTCACAGGGCCCTAGGGCTGGGCGAAGACGGTTGCTTTGCCGGAAGCACAGCCAGGCCGAGAAAGTTCTGTCTACCGTGGCCACCAAAGGGGCCACTAGCACATTACTAACAACGCCCTTCCCCGGGAACCATCCTTTTCAGCTTATGGTAAATCTTCCATAATTTAGATTTCCCGAGGGAGAGTCAATATTAAATTAGAAGGTAATTATATAGCATTTCACATAAAGGCCACATTGTTATTGTGACACAAGTGCATTCTTCGGAGAAGAGTTAACCCCGCATAGACCGTGAAGTTCCTGACAACTTTCCGTTCACAGGAACCAGGAGGAGAACTTAGCAGTCACATGATATAAATAGATCCTCTGGAGAACTGGGAAGTTCAGCAGGCTGAACATTTCCAGCAAATGTGCTTGACTTTGTCTTCCAAGCCTTAGCCCTTGACCAGGTGAAACAAACGACATGTTAGAGGGTTAGGAAATAATGGCATCTCTACGATAAATTTTAAAGTTGGTCAGAAAACAAGCATTTCACCTTTATTCTTCTTTAGTGTCCCTCAATTCTTAAAAATAAAACAGAATTTTTATTACTAATGATGCTGCAAAATTGATACTAAAAACTTGCAAAAGAACATACTTGTATTTTTGAAACCCAGAGGACTCTCCCCAAAACTGAGAGAGGACACCACCCTCCCTCCTCCCCCTCCAACCGGAGCCGGTGGCTCAGGCGGCAGGCGTGCTGCGCGGTGCCGCCTCCGGGCGGCGCCTGACTCGCAGGCGGAGCGCGCGAACGAAGGCCGCCGGGTGCCCGTGTCCGGAACGAGGAGCGGCTGGCTCCCGGGACGCACGAGGGGCCTTTGAGAGCTCCCTCCCTAGAGCTCACTGGATGGCGCCGCAGGGGCCACCCCCACCCGCAGGCAGACTCGGAGGCTCAGGGTCAGAGCAAAGCACAAAGACCGAGGCGGCAAACCAAGGCTGGGGCATCGCCCGGAGCCGGCCGCCGGCAGCCTCCGCCAGCGGAGCGCCAGGCAGCAGTGTCCCCGGAGCCTGAGGACAGACAGCTGACTCGTTTTGTAAGTTAGGGAGACACATCTCGGCTCGCCACAGGCGCAAGGCCTTTGGAAAAGGAAGCTGTCGGCAGCGGAGCCAGTTGGCTCAGGAAGCGAAGAGGGCTCTCCTTCGGTGAGAAGGACCCGTCTCCCGCCTGGTAAGGGGTCCCCAGGCCCGGGAGTCAAGGGGCAGTAACCCCTCTTTCTGCACCAGTCTTCGGGCTCCCAGCCACAGGGGTGCTGGGTTGTGGGGGGGTGGGGCCTGACCGGCAACGGAAACCAAGGCGGCTCTTTCTCGAGGGTGCTTACACCTCGCGGGAGGGCAGAGGGGGTGACGCCTCTCTCGTCTGCTACAGAACACAAGTAACTGCCACAGAGGCGGCTTTCCCACTCTTCCCCTTCACCAATACTTCAGAAATGACTGGTGACAGGGCCACGCCTGCCCTTCTGGGAGCAGTTCAAGAGCGGCCAGCCTGGATCTACCAGCAGGCAGAGGGGTCCATGAGGAATGTGTGTGTATGAATGCAAAAAGGGATGTATATTCTGAAACCTGCTTTGCAAAGTCAAAGAGTTCCCCTAATGTCCACACGCTGGGGCCCCAGCACTGGACTCTGACATTCTACAAGCCTCAAAGGGGGGCAGGGCCAGCAGGCGGGGGTGGGGGGTGCATGCAAAGGCTGGTGGTATGAGGTCCCCATCCACCCTCTCACTCGCTCTAGAAGTGAAGAACTGGAAACACTTGAGCCCAGGGTAGTATTTCATCAGATATTGAGCCAAAGACCCTTTACCCCAGCTCTGGAACTCAAAAGGCAGCTCACGATTTAGAAAGTGACTTGAGGACAGAATCAGTCCTAAGTTCAAATTCAGGCTTTGCCACTTTGTAGCTGAGGGGTTTTGGCTTGACAGACTCAGTTACCCATCAGTGGTCACTCCCAGACTCCCAGATGTCTGAGAGTGTTCCCAGAGCTTGTCCTTGAACTAGGCCTTTCCTAGTTCGGGCTTTTCCAGGTTTAGGTCACCTCTTTTGGACAAAGCAGTCAACTTAGTTCTATTAATAATTAAAATATCCGCACTTTCTTCCCAACATCAAGCTGTGTGATTCCCCTGAGATGCGCTCCTCATGCAAACCTGGGAAATGAAGCAATTTCCTAGATAATATAAGCACAAACTCGAATGGAACACTTAAATACCTCTGCCCCAGTTACCTGTTAATTTCCGGCAAAGGACCACTCGCCCCCGCATCACATAAAGGAAGTATAACTGCCGCGTCCCCTCTCCTGTGTGCATGGGCTCCTGATGCCCCGGGCCACCCCTGGGAAGCAGGAAATGCAAGAGGGAGAAGGACCACCCCAGAGAAGCATTCCACGCTTAGCACAGCATTTAACGCCAAAGCCACGTGACATGGCCCAGGCACATGCCGCGTCCTTCCAGGAAACAGGGCTTTGGGGAACGATGACCTAGTGCTGTCGCATCAGCTGGCCCTGCGACTCCTGCCTCCCAGACCACTGGGCCCTCTGTGCATCCCAGGCCAGGAAAGTGGAGCACCTAGAGGATGGAGGAGAAGCCAGGGTGTCTGACAACAGGGCAGCAAGAGAGGGCAAGGAGAAAACCCACCTCAACTGATTTTACGATTGCACGTGGAGAAAAAACTGAAACCCTTGAGAATGCTTCGACGTGCAGTGGTAGGTTCCATTCATTTTGCAGTGCAAGAAAAACAGAGGTCCCCGCGGGTCACAGACGTGCTGGTCCTGAATTGAGCCCAGGGGAAATTCGCTGCCAGTGCTCCAGCACATGCTGTTTTGCCTTCGACTACGAAAGCCCTGTGGTGGTCTAGTCACCTCCCTCAGGGGACAGCTGAAGAGTAGATAATCACAGTGTGTCCACTCCGCCAAGTACCAGACGTGTGGCTGCAGCAGCCCTACAGGACCAACCTAGGTCTTAGTTGCCACATTTGAAAAGTGGGGCTAAGGAAGCCCACCTCAGGGTGGGCTGCCAGGGTATGGGGGTGGGCTTGGCCCCTGGAGGATGTAATACATAAGCCAATCTCCATTTAGGGGAATTTTTTTCCAAGATCAACTTTACAATTCTCTTTCCTGTCATTACCTCTACCCCGCCCTCCCCACCCCATTCTGCAAATAACAGGCTTCTTTCTTCAGACTCAGGACAGACAGCGTGAGACACAGAGGAAAAGTATGAAGAAGAAAACAGAAATCCACACTCTCACAATCCAAAAGGAACACCAGTAACATTTTCTGATATATACTTCGTCTTTTTTTAAAGACGGGCTCATATTATTTAGACAACTTCTATGTTATTTTCTTTGCATAGCATTTTGTTATGACAACTTTTCTCCTGTCACTAGAATATTTTTTTGTTTGCAAAAACACTTGTGTTTATGTGTATGCGTGGTTATAAAAATAGTGCACACCACCTGGAATCTAGCCACTGGCCGCCTCATTTTACAGTAAGAAAAGGGGCGCCGACAGGAACCCAAACCAGCCCGCGGCCGAGGGAAAGGGCCCATGTCTGAACCGCTTTCCTGCGTGTGCTCTGGGTGGTGCATGAACCCGGACTCGGTCGCGGAGCCACAGCTGCAGGGAAAGGAATTCTGGAAGCACCACGCACCCACCAGGAAGCAGGAAGGCTGGGGCGCAGAGCTCAGAGGCAGCGCCCCCACTCCACCCACGGCAGGCACAGTTCTGTTACACTTTCCAGTAAAAGGTGTCACATGCTCAGGAAAAAATGAAGAAAGGAAGAAAGATGATTTGAAAGGGGTAGCAGTCTTCTGACTAAAGACTTTATAAACTGCTACTGGGATAAAATACTCAGCATTTGAAAAACAATAATCACCTATAATCAAATTATTTAAAGATAGTGGAGAAAAACAAATGTACTTTTCATTGTATTTTTCTACACCTATTTTAATAAAATTTGAATTATACAATCTATACAATTTTATATCCTGCTCATTAAATTGCTATATCACCACCATCTTCACACGTGATGAAAAATTGCTTGCAAACTCCATTGCAATGACTACAAAATGTTCTATCATGTGGATGTGCCAAAGCTTCCGCCGCTGTGCTCAGGGTCATTGGACGGCTCTCCAAACGCTGCCCAGCTGCAAGTAGCTCAGTAACCAGTGCCTGTGCTGAAGGCTGGGTTTGAGCTTCTTTTTACTGCTAAGGAACAGACACTGGTAGGGGATTCAGGGTGAGGATGCGAACTCTGTTTCATATTTCTTGCTATGCACACCATAAAACTTTCAGAAAGACCGAAAACTTTCCAACTTACACTGCCAGTGGCTCAAACCAGCTGAACCACGGCTGATCTTTGCTGACTTGATGTCTACAGTGCTATTGTCTTAATGAGCATTTCTTGATTTGATTTTCTTGGTTTTGATTTACGGGTCTTTGGGAAACACTTTGTGTCCATTTGCTTACTGGTTATATTTCTTCTAGGAATTGTGTTCCTATCTTTTGCCCATTTTGCTACTGGGGTTTTCATGTCTGAGTGGTGGAAGTCCTTTCACTAGGAAATTTTCCCCTCCCCCCACTTAATTCTTCTGGCTGGCCCAAGAATTAAAATGATGTGAGGCAGATGCACAGGAGAAAATCATTATATTTGATGCTGTACGCGCACATGGAGGTTCCATAAGGACATGGGCCCGAGGACAAGTTGGGCCATCAAGGGTCCTATGTGCCCTCTGGAGCTAAGGTGGCCACTCACACAGAGATGGAGAAGCACAGCTCGGTGCACACACAGGCTGGGCCATCTGTAACCACGGGACGTAGAGAGACTGGTGCAACGGGCCTTGGCGCCCCCCACCGCTAGTTCACACTGAACCACAGCTGTCTAGGACAATGCCTCCCTCCCAGGAACAGGGCCTCCATGTCCATTCTTTTAGGCAGCTGGGGATCAGTCAAAGAATATTTGAGTCTTTTGTTTCTTAAAAATAATAAGCTTAAAATAATTGATGGCCCCCCAAAAGGTATATTTTAGGGTGACAAACTTGGCTACCTCTCAATTACTAACCACAATTCGATTTGTCTGTTCCATCTGACACAAGTAATTTTCTGAAAGCCCATCAAACAATGCTGTTTATGGTATTTGTGATACTCAAATGTCTTTGATTTTGTTGTTGTTATCTATATTTTTTTTGGTAATTTTAAAGCTAATTTATGCCTAAAAAAGTCTTCCCTCATCTGTCTACCAGATATTCACTTCTGTTTTCTTACCATTTTTAAAAAGGTTTTATAGGGGGGGTTAGAGAAATACAGAGTTCAGGAATTGTCAAAATTTGAGAAACCAGAATTTGGAGAGTTGGTTGACCATCTGCCACAGGAGGAGTGTTAGCGGACTGTGGCTGCTGCTGATTGGATTTCAGAGGCGTGGGTCTGTCACTGCTCTGGGGCCTTACAAGGCAGGTAAACTCATGCGGTGTCACCCAAGGTTGGTTGTGGGGAGGGTTAAAACTGGTTCTGCTGATTGCATCATCCTGTGACCGAAGGACACTCCTCCCCTCCTGAATCGGAATGTAGAAAATCCTTATTCTCAATAGCTATCTATCTCCCTCTCCTATCTCTATCTCTGTTCATTTCTGCTTTGTCTTCTACATCAAGCCATCTAACTTTCCAATTAATCTTTTGATCAATGAATCTACCTACCTACCTACCTACCTGTCATCTTCCACCGAAATCTATCTCTTTAATATCTATGAATCTATCTTCTTTATCTACCTGTCCAATCATCTGTATCCGTTTCATTGTTCGTCCCCTTATATTTACCCAGTAGTCTCAAAATATGTCTCAAAATTTTGTAGTATCAGTTCGGGTTTCTACAGTGTTGGTTCTGTATCTTACTATGTCTGACATGGGTTTTGATCAACCTTTTGCAACTTTTAGCTTTCTTGCAGGTCTCACTCATTTTCTCCTGCAGGTCTGCCTGCATCTCAGCCTCATTCTTTTCATCTCGGTCTCTTCTGTTCTCACTCCACTTTTCAATTTTATGTCATGAAAATCATAGGGTCTTGGGTTATACAGAGAACACAAAACAGATGTTTTCTAAGGTTTTCTTCTCTTCCTAGGGGTAAAATGTTGTATTTTAGCATGCTTTACCTCTGTGTTATGCATTAAATTTGCTGCGGCTCCCGCCTGCCAGCCACCCTGCAGATTTGGGACTTGCCAGCCTCCATGATCCCATGAGCCCATTCCTTAAAATAACATTCACACTCTCTCTCTCTCTCTCTCTCTCTCTCTCTCTCTCTCTCACACACACACACACACACACACACACACAGGGGTTGTTTATTGTCCTGGGAACATAGAGGGAAAAGTTATGAGACAACAAAAACTTGACGAATGTAGCTCACTTGTATTCTTGGCCTATATCATGCTGTCTTGTTATTTTATCTGTGTTTATTTGATCACTTGTGAGAGTCCCATTTTTTTCATAATTTTAAACCATTTCTAAGTTCTTTATTACTACATCTTTGCAGGTACTAGCAGGACCTTTCTTCTCTGACCCAAATATCTATGATCTAACTTAGGCAGATGCTTTTGGTGCCCCTCTTGGCAAATAAAAATAATGCCAGGTAGTGGTTAATGCCATGATAAAAGTAAAATAAGCGGAGAGAAAGGGGACAGACAGGGACTGCTAGTGTAGACAGGGTGGTGTCTCAGGAGAGGACATCTGAGCAGAGAACTAAAGGAAGTGGCTGAATGAGTAAGGGCAATATCTGAGGGAAGATTACTGCAGACCAGAGAGCAGCTGATGCAAAGGCCCTGGGGCACTAACGCACCATCTTCTGGCTGCAGACAGTGAAGTGCAGCACAAACAACTTGGGAGTCAGTTGGGTTAAGTTCTTGTCCCAACACTGCGCCTACCCAGCTCCTTAAAGGGGAACAAATCCCCGCTTTTAGCATCAGTTTCTTGATCTGAAAAGCAATCAGGGTGGATAAGGGACTCTTTTTGGTCCCGGCTATCTCTTACAACTCATAGTTCTGTAGACAGGAGAACGCCGCCCTCGTCGTTTTTCCTCTCAGCCAGGTTCAGTTTCCAACGAGGGCAGTTTTAGATGTCAGACCCCACTTGCTTCTCATGATATGACTGTCTCACATGCACAGAAATCTTCTGTGTAGAGAGTGAACACTGGAAAACAACGTCCTGTGATGCAGAATGCTTCATCTGAGAAGCGTGGAAAAGCTTCCTGTCCTGCGGTCGCGCTACGGTCTGCTGTGTGTTTTTACGCATTCTGTTAAGGGCAAGACCCAACAGGACACGGCTTTTCCCAGAGAAATGATTACACTATGAGAAAAAAAACTGGAGCCATGTAATTTATGGCACCATGTTCACCGTGAGTGGCGTCAGCATGCAAAGGCATCTCTGCCAGATGAGAAGTGGCTTTGGGAATGGCCCTTGCACACGTCGCAGATGTAGCAGCCCGTGGACAGCTGTCATTAGACAGCTAAGAGCTCAGGGAGGAAAAGTGAATGTCTGAGTTCTTTTTAATGACTGCTACTCAAAATAAAGGAATGCTTTTGCTTTACTCTATTGTAGAATTTGCCAAAATACTGAGCTTTTTAAATTTTGCCCTGCCTGGAAAATAAAGAAAATTGGCACCAAATGAAGTCTTCCCACAAACTTTCCCTACCCACGCACCCACCCCTGCCCCAAATAAAAAGAAGAAATGTGAGCCTGGAGAACAAAATGCAAAAGGTAAATAAATGAAAAAGACCGTTTACATGACAGACCCCAGCAGGGTGGACAGACAGAGAGAGGGGAGTGCCCTCTTGCTCCACTGAGCTAACACACTGAGTCAACCCTGAAATTATCTTGCACTGAAACCTGGGTGTTATGGCAGGGGGAAGGAAATGACCTCTCCAGGTTTCCTCCAGTCTGTTCACAGGCCTGAGGTCAAGTCCGGAAGGGCTGGTGGGGTCTCAACATCTCCCCTGAAACTGTGGGAAGGTGATTAAAGGATGAAAATTTGCATGCAAAGCAATAAATATTCAAACCCGTCCCACCCCCCTCCATGTAACAGAGAAGATAAAAGCTGTTTCCTGTCCAAGCTTCAGGTTAAAGATGGAAGAATTAGCCAATATGTAATCGTATAGCTGGGCACTCAGAAAGGGCTGAGAGGAGAGAAGGCAATGATATCCAAATATCAATCTGCACTTAGGAAAAAAAAAAAAATTAACCCCTGAAAAACGGCATTGAATAACCCAAGGACTGTCCTTGCCTAAGGCAGCAGCTCTCAAAGGCCTGGGTGGGAGGCGGGGGGCGGGCAGTGCAGGGGATACTGCCCCCATCCCAGGAGACATGTGACCATGTTGGGGGATTTTCTTGGTTTTCACAACTGAGAGGAAGGGTGCTCCTGGCATCTAGTGGGTAGAGGGTACCAGGGATGCTGCTAAACACCCGAGAAGGCCCAGGACAGCCCCACAGCAAAGAAGACCTGGCCCAGCCTCCTCCCTGCCAAGACTGAGACTTCTGGGTCCGAGGCGTCTGTTCTGGAACCTACCCAGTGTGTCTCCTCAGCACCCCAGGGCTTCACTGAGAGCGCTCCCAGGGCACACCGACCCCAGCCTCAGAGTGAAGCCCCAGGGCTGGTCCTTATTCAGCTCGGCGTTGGCGGCACTCGGCCCCCCTGGGAACTATGAGAGCCCCCCACAAGAGGGCGGTCCATCCCAGGGGCGAGGCGCTGCCCAGGGCAACCCATTCCCCCAAGAAGCTCCCATCTGCTGTCTTTGCCATCAACGAGAGCCGTCTATGAGGCAGTTAAAACCTGTCTGTGTCTTTCTTTGGAAATAAACTGTTTAGAGCTCTCAGATTTCGATCTAAACAGTCACAAACTTAATGAGGCTCCGCTGCTGTGTTCAAAACGGGGCCCTGCAACTATCACCCGGTGGCCGCCCTGGACATGAGACAGCGGGGCGCCCCTGGCGCGGCCCCAGGAAGGCTTCAGCTTGGGAGATACCTATCGGGGAGGTCCTGGACATGAGGTTTCAACAGGGCACGTGACATCCTTCTTAATACACGTCTACGTGTCCTGGGAGGGTGGCTGAGACGAGCCAACTGCTCCCTACCTTCTGGAGCCTTCTGAGAAAGATAGAGCTAGGGACCCACAGCCCTTGCCCTGTGTGACGCCTAGTGAAGACCACAGACTGTACCCCCTTGCTGTCCTGGGCACTTGGAGACCACGTGGGGGGCAGAGGAGGACGGGCTACCATATGGTCACCTTGGGACGACACTTGGTTCAAGAAAGGCTTTTATTAAAAAAAAACAAAACACATTTACTTTATCAACCATATCCCTAAAAATGGTTGGAAATGGCCATGCTGGGCAATGTTTTGCAATCTTTTTTTCCATTACTGCCCCCACAAAGAGCCTTTTCATACTTTTTTTTCCCGATAGCCTCCCCTCCTTGAAATTTTGGTATGGCGCATAGGCTACATATGTGCTTACGCACTGTGGTGTCATGGACAGCTACAAACCGTTGTCACAGTTTCAATTCCTTTGCTCCCCAAGGACCAATTTTCTCCCCTTGGCGGCAATATCAGCACCACTGATGAAAGGCTAAGTCTCCGTATCTGATTTGTCATTGACAGTAGCCACTATGAAAAATCATTTAAAAACTTGAAATTCTGTTTCTTTTATTTTAAGTTTTTTGTTATGGTTCTCTGTAGGATTAGGAGAAAAGTTAAAATGGTCTGCTGATAGATTAATAGATGCATTTATTTTTCTAGTCCTTTCTATGAATATATTTATGAAATTGATATATACAACATGTACTTTTTAAACTTGTTACTTATACTGGGAACAAATTTTCACGTAATTACATAATTTTTCACGGCAGCCTTTCTAAGTATGGAGGTTATCAAGGTAAGTGAACCTGTCTTGTAGGCTATTCAGGCTAATTTTAGTGCATCTCTACCATAAAATGCTGCAGAAACAGATGCAGCTAATCCTCCAGTATTTCTCTGATGCATTCACTTTGTAAAATGTTCGGACTTTTTGCCTTTTTTGTCAAAACATCGGCACACTGATAAGCAATTAGTTGTCAGATGAAAAATCTCTCTATAGATTAAATAAAGCAAATAACAGATTTTTTTTTTTTGCAGACTTTGTTCCCGAGCTCAAAGCAGTGAATTCCTCCATGCTACTCTAAGAACCAAAACGCACTCACCTTCCCTCCTGCCAAGCAGAGCCACCTCCCAGAGGGGCCCTGCCCTGCCATGGGGGTCTCTTCAAGTCTTATACTATTAATTCCGCTGCCCTGGGTAGCGCAGAAATCCCTCCGTGCATGCCTGCAGCAGTCACTGGGAAGGCACATAAAACACCGTCTCTGAGCAGTCTGAGTCAGTTCCGTGAGTCACTACCTGGCCTTCACCTTGCAGTCCCCTCTCCCGTGGGGCGCCCTGCTGGGCATGCAGCTGGCCGCACCCGGGCTCACCGTCTCTCCCAGCCCTGGGCTCTGAGCACGGGCTCTCCCGATGGGAGTCTTCCCAGGAGGCTGCCCCTCCTTCCTCCTCAATTCTGTCTCCACACCCCGCCACCCTTTCCAGACAAGTATCTCTGGAAGACCTGCCCCAACACCAACTCCCAGGGCACCAGGTCCCGGCCCATGGGCTTGGAACAGAATTAGGAAAACACAATAGCCGCAAACACCTGCTTAGGCGCCGTTTTCCTGATAATCATCGAACTGCATTCGAACCAGTATGCCGGCGACGTTACAAGTAGACAGCTACATTTCTCCCACTGATCATGAGGAAGGACACTGCGTGATGGTCAGACTGGACGGCACTCAGTGGCTCTGCTGTGCACGGCCGTGGGGAGGCGCGGCGGAGCTGCAAGTGCTCTGCTTCTGAGCTGAGACAGGGTCCCCATGACACCTCCAGTGGCTCTGTGTTGTTCCCCTGGGGCTTGCTGACCAACAGAAACAACTGTGTGTCCTGGACTGTGGACAGTCCAGAGAGTACTTTCTAAACTCTCTTTTTAAGTGACATTGCTGGAACAGGGACTATAATAATGCGAAGATGTGTAGACACGAGGGCCCTGGCCTTCAGAGACATTCCCTGTTGCACTCACGCTTGGGCAGAGGGGGCAGAGAGCCAAACAGGGCCCCCTAGGAGCGGGGCATGTGGCCTCATTCCCTCTCGTCCTGCTCTGCGGCATGTGGGAGAGTACAAAGGCTCCCAGCACAGGCCTCTGGTGAGTGTCCGATGCAACAGAGGAAAAGAAAGCCTGTGCTTCTACAGAACCTTCCTTGTGCCCCTAACTCCAACCTAGGATCCAGTGGGGCAGCCGCATGGCTGCGGAGAAGCAGCACCCAGCCAGCATGGAAAATATCCACCCGAGATGCTGGGAACGGCACCTCTCCCAGGCGGGGAGGGGCAGGGGGAAGGAGGGGCTGGGGAGCAGTCTTCGCGGACACCACAGTCTCCCCAAGCATCTGGCCATCTCATCTTTGCTTTTGCAGGGACAATGAACACGCAGCCAAGGCCCTGTCAAGGCTAAGAGCTGCTCACTTCCGAGGGCTGGGAGAAGGCCATCACCTGGTCTTCCCCACAGCGACTGGGAATGACTTTAGTCTGATCACAGGGAAGCCCAGGGCCCTCTGTTCTGACCGTGCCCCTGTGAGCAGCGGGAGGCGTGGCAGGAGTCCGAAGCCCAAGCTGCTCAAAGTAGGGAACTCTTTCTTTATGCTGAAACAGGACCAAGACCGTGAGCGCTTGTGTTTGCTCCGAAATGATCCTTTTTTTATAGCGTTACTGCTCTAATTTGAGCTGGGGACCATGGCTGTTCTGGTTGGGGCTGAGCGCCTTGTCAGGATGGGAAGGCGCCTACCCCCGCGAGGGCAGCGAGCTTGGCTCTGGCCTCGGCAGTCAACCTCTCCTCCCATGTGGGCTCATTTACTGAGAGTGTCTCCAAGAATCAGTCATGGGGAAAGAGGAAATGCCGAGTGACAACTCTACCACGCTGACCGTTCTGGGCTGCCTAGGGCTCGTCAGCCGCACAGCCCTCCCCTGGGGAGAGAGTGGGCGCTGCAAGGAAGTGGGCTACAGGCCCAGCAGCCCCCGCCCGGCCTCTTTGCTCTCTTGTAGGTGCGGGTGATTTAGGTTAAATGGTCTCCAGTGGTCCCATGCTCCCAGCAAAGGCCAGACCACAACAATCAGTGGGCTGGTTATTTACCATAACCATATACAAACCACAAGCATCAGAGTTCCCTCAAATACATCCCAGACACTGTATATCTCTTCGTTAAAGCCTGTCAGAGGCTGTTATAACACAGCTGGCCTTCGAATCCCATCTCCACCGGGCCGCCTGAGCAAAGAACTGAACCAAGCTCACAGACAAAATGACACGCACCCCCAAGGACAGCCCTGGAGGCCAGAGGAAAGCACTTCCCCCTCCCAGCCTCCCACCTCTCACTTTCGCTTTGAATTGATTTTTAACTCTAGAGTATTTGAGAATACAGTGATAGATGGCTGTGAAATATTTCCATCATTCATAAATAAAGTATTCATGGTGTGTGACGTTTCTGGTCTCCTTCCCTTTAATGAACACAGCATACACTGTGGTAATCTACTGTGATCAATCGCAGGGTTCAAGTTCGGCCATGGAAGAACTCAGAAGCTAAGTGTCATCTCTCCCAGGGCTTTTTGACTCACATCATGCTTTGGTGCTGTTTTTACGTTTGTTTTTTTTTCATTCTGCCTTGTTCCAAAACATTTTTTTCAAAGCAATTGTATATTGTGTCACATGGATGTCATTTTGAGTTCCAGTACCCACTGGCTAAGAAAACAACCCAACACATGGCTTCGAACTTCTAAAAAGGCCTTTGCTGCACGACAACTCCAATGGAGAATTTAGCAGTGGTGACTGAGGTGGCATGGTGCTGACTGCTTTGACAGAGGGGACTTTCTTTCTACTCTAAATAACTTTCCAACTTGATGTTTGACTATGAGGTGACCCACATCTGCAGGTTAGCCCAGGACTTGCCTGAGTTCACCCCTGAAAGTCCCACGGCCCAGAACACTCTCAGTCCTGGACAAGCCAACAGGGCTGAGTGGTCCCTGGCTTATGTATATGCCTTTAAGACATCAACTTTAAGACACATGAGGTTTCCAACCAAGATGGAGGCCTATATAGACACACTTTGTCTCCTTGCACAACCAAAGGAAGGACAACAACAAATTTAAAAACAAAACATAACGAGAACCACCAGAAAATCAAACTGTTTGGAAGTCTGACAACCAAGGAATTAAAGCAGAAACATTCCTCCAGACCGGTAGGAGGGGCGGAGAAGGGCAGCCTGGGCGGAGAGGACCCTGCACGGCGACGGCCGGGGGACGGGGCGGGCCCACACGTGTGCGCGGATAAACCGAGAGAAACAACTGTTCCTCCTGCAGGTGTGGGCCACCTCATAATCAAAGTTAGAGTGAGAGAGACCCTGAAACCCAGTGTACCTGTGCGGGAAAAGAAAAGCCTCAAAATCTCTACCAGTAAAAGTCTGTGGGGTTTGCAACAGTGGGAGATACTGCCAGTCTCACAGCAGAGTTTATCTGAGAGAACCACCGGGTCCTAGAACATACACAAACCCACCCACCCAGGGAGTCAGCACCAGGAGGCCCCATTTGCTCGTGAGTGGCAGGGGAAGTGACTGAAAGCCGGCCAAGAGCCAAGCAAGCGGTATTGTTCCTTCTCAGACCCCTCCCCTGCTCACAGCACCACAAGGCAGTGACGTGGGCTGCCCCGCCCTGGCAATTACCGAAGGCTCCATGCCTCACAATGTAATAGGCACGCAGAGACCAAAAAATATGGTCCAAACAAAAGAACAGATCAAAGCTCCAAAAATAGAATTAAGCAATGAAGAGAGAGCCAACCTAACAGATGCAGAGTTCAAAACACTGGCAATCTGGATGCTCACAGAACTGGGTGAGTATGGTCACAAAATAGAGGAAGAAGTGAAGGCTATGCAAAGTGAAATAAAGAAAAATATACAGGGAACCAACACTGAAAGGAAGGAAACCGGGACTCAAGTCAACGATTTGGAGCAGAAAGAAGAAATAAGCATTCAGCCGGAATGAAGAAACGAGAATTCATAAAAATTAGGAGAGACTTAGGAACCTCTGGGACAACTTTAAATGCTCCAACATCCGAATCACAGGGGTGCCAGAAGGAGAAGAGGAACAGCAAGAAATTGAAAACTCTTTTGAAAAAATAAGGAAGGAGAACTTTCCCAATCTGGCAAAGGAAATAGACTTCCAGGAAGTCCAGGAAGCTCAGAGAGTCCCAAAGAAGTTGAACCCAAGGAAGCACACACCAAGGCACATCATCATTACATCACCCAAGATGAAAGATAAGGAGAGGATCTTAAAAGCAGCAAGAGGAAAGGAGACAGTTACCTACAAAGAAGTTCCCATAAGACTCTCAACTATTTCTCAGAAGAAACTTTACAGGCAAGAAGGGGATGGAAAGAAGTATTCAAAGTCATGAAAGGCAAGGACCTGCATCCATGATTACTCCATCTGGCAAAACTATCATTTAGAATGGGAGGGCAGATAAAGTGCTTCCCAGATAAAGTAAAGCTAAAGGAGTTCATCATCAACAGCCCTTTATTACATGAAATGTTAAAGGGACTTACATAAGAAAAAGATGATTATCAAAAATATGAACAGCAGCCCCAGCAGCGTAACTGAGTGGACTGAGCATCGGCCCGCGAACCAAAGGGTCGCGGATTCAATTCCCAGTCAGGGCACATGCCTGGGTTGCGGGCCAGGTGCCCAGTAGGCAGAATGCAAGAGGCAGCCAAACACTGATGTTTCTCTCCCTGTCTTTCTCCCTCCCTTCCTCTGTCTAAAAATAAATAAATAAAATCTTTAAAAAAAAAAAAAGACACAAAAACTGTCAACCAAGAACCTTAGGCGAGGGTTAGGTGGAGCTGCTCCCCCCAAAGGGAGAAGACCAGAGGGCAGGCTGTTCTTATTGGGTGTCTTCTGCCCATCACCACTGTCTGTGGGTTTTGAGTGGGTGGAAGCAGTCTCTGAGCTTTGGAAATCTCTAAGCCCAACTGCCGTTCTCTGGGCTTTGGCCTTCCCTGAAGCATCCGCAGGCTGGCTGGAGGCCAGGAACCCCACCCTCTAAAGCACTGGCACGATGAAAGGGGCCAAGCCACCCAACACACAGGTGCGGGCTGTCCTGCTCGGCCACCTCCCCGCCCCGCCGGGCTCTGGCTGAGCTGGGGGCCACTGGCAAAGGGAAGGCTGCTGTGTGTGGGCCTAAACAGCTCAAGGGCCCACCCCGCCTCGGGTTCAGGGTGACATCGGTCCCTGAGCTCCCGTTTGTGTGCCTCCCAGGCACTGCTGGTCATTCCTGGACATAACCACTGAGCAATCCCTGTGTCTGAACTTTATAATAATGGAATTATCCACAGCGCACCCTTTTGGGTGGACTTCTTTCACTTAACACTATTTGTGAGCTTCTCCACAACACCGCCTGTAGCAGCAGCCCATCCATTGTCATCACTGTATAATATTCTGTTGCACGGATAGGACACGATTTATATTTTATCTGACCTCGTTTTTTGGCATTTACAAATAGCACCACTATGAACATTCTTGTGTAAGTGTTTTGACGCCTATCAGTTAGTGCACAGTGTGTCTGTTTCAAACTGTCAAACTTCTGTCAGAGAAGTTGAAGTTCACACAGCACTGAGGGTAAGACCCAGGTTACCACACATGCCCTATTTTTAATGTTCCCGCAGGCGAAGTTGTTTTATTTTAAAAGCTTCAAGTCTGGCGGCTGAAAATCCGCCCACACTCAGCCCCCGACATGGGACGAAGAGCGTTCGGAAGGAAATGGGAAAGTCTGCGTGGCTTGAGAAGGTGCCAGAAGAGCCCGTGTGCAGCCTGTCACATGGTCTTACCTTTGAAAGGGACCTTGGAGGGGGACCACCTTGCTGTTACAGGATGAGGACGCGGAGGCCCAGAGAGATGAAATGACTCACTCAAGGCCACGCAGGTGAAAAGCAGCCCGACGGGACCAGGAATTTTGGTAACTCCGTGTCAGTCCCTCCACAACAGTGCACTGACTACATTATTAGACCTTAAATTACAAATTCTACGGTATGTCCACCTAAGTCAAAATGCCAAAGAGGGGGACCCACTTTTAATAACTCATCTGAACTCCAGTTCAACGAAGAATCCACAAACAGCTCTCATGTTGGTCAGCTGCCCTCAGCTGCAGCCCACGCTGCCGCCACCTCTGGCCTGGCTGCCAGCTCAGCTCCCTGGTGCCGCCCAACGTGCACCCACCCTGGCCCCCTTCCTATCAGCTGTCCAGACAGGCAGAATGTTCTCTGTCTATGCAAATCCGATCTCTTCACCAGGGCCCTTCCTAAAACGCTGCTTCCTCACTGTCCTCTGACAAAGCCCCAAGCCCTTACAGTGCCCCGAGAGGACCTGGCGGCCCCAGCCCCACCCACCTCTCCTCCCGCCTCTTGCACCAGCTTAGCTCTTTGCCTTTCTCTGTTTGGAACCGTCTCCTCCAGTGACATCCTACCTTCCACTGTGGGCCCAACAAGCCCCCGCTGTGAAGCTTGCCCTTCCCTTGGAACCTTTTCCCGACCCGCTGACTTAGTTCATGTCTCCTACTGCCCAGGCCCCACCCCTTGGCAGCACCCTCACTGCTGTCACCTACAGTCACTTCAGGGCTTTGTCCTCTGACTCCCATCATCTGTCTCCCTTTCCAGATTCTACGAGGAGAGGATTGCACTTGTTTTTGCTCAGAGCCCCTGGCATATATTAAGTCCTCAATAAATATCTGTTTGGTGAATGAAAGTATGAGTGGTTGCTTTCTTGTCGCTTCTGTTTCATCGTGTATCTTTTGCAGGACAAGTCTGTTGCATTTATCAGAATTCTATACACATGCAACACTTACTATTCCAATATTGACTATCGACTTAGATGAAAGTGCAGAAGACATGCTAATTACAGGGTCAGGTTTTTAAAAAAAAGGCTTGGTGGGACGGCCAGAGAGAAGAATCAAGACTGCAAAAGCTCAGGCAGGAAGGACAAAGGCAGGCCAGGTGCTGGAGCCCAGAGGCTCGTCCCACAGCACGCACTGGCGCAAGAGCAGGTCCAGGTACGAAGTCCTGGAGGCACTGGGCCTGGAGGCCCGGCCCCTGAGCTGAGGGCTCAGAGCTGGTGGGCCAAAGAAGGGGGTGCATCCTGCCCACGGCACCGCCCACACCCAAACCTGGTGGTGAATCGTCAGCTCTCTAAATCAGTACTTTTTCCCAGGGTAAGACAATGGGTCTTAGCTGTGACAGCCAATGATGTGTTCGGCCTGTTCTTGCTATTGAACAAAAGATTTTTTAAACTGCTATGAGTTTTTCCTCCAACTTTTTAAAAATATGGTTTAGTGAGACATTTTATATCATCAGAATATTGGGTGGGTTTTCTTCTCAGTACATAATGACTTCACCAAAACTAGCGCCATAGAAATGCACTTGCAACATCTACCAACCCCCTTCTGAGCACATTTTTCTGCACAGCCACCCTTAGAAGTCTCAGGGGACTTTACCTGCCCTAACCTGGGGCCTGGCTTGTTATCCTACCTGACAGTCACCAAGATGCCATCTAGCTATCTCCTGGTGGACTTCTCAAGAGGGATGACACCCTAACCCACCACTACTGGTACTGGGTTGCCGTCTGGGTTGAGGAAAAGGCAAACAAAATGAAAGAACACAAAAAGACACCCTGTGAGAGAGACTGTGGACCCCATCTCTAACCGAAGGGGTGACGCGAGGCCTGCCTGAAATGCTGCCTGCATTGCACAGACTTAGTTAATGTAGGCTCTACCGGCTGCAGGGGACAGAGGTTTCCAAAGCTGTGCTATGAACTATGTCATGAAGGTCATTATGGCTTAAACTTGGGTGTTCTGTCACCCCTAACAAGATTAGGGACTTGCATATTTAACCCCGGCCCCACTCCAAGGTGGAGGGTTTTGTCCATGCTGTTCCTTCTCCGTCCTAGGTATTCTTCATTGGCAGGGACAGAGCTAATTTCCTTTCCTCCGTATCCCATGATTTGGAGAAGAGCGAAACCCAACCCTGAAAAACATTAATACCAGAAATAGAAAATTCTGTAATTAATTTATTTAAATCATCAAAAATTGTGTTCCAGTTTTTCAAACATGTTCTCCCGGGGGTAAGACTTGAGGGGATTAAATTTGGTGCCAGCAGACTGGCAAAAGGAAATGACGTTTGGCAAATGTTTTAGGAGCAGCAGATAGCTTTTCAACAATCTGAGAATACTAGAAATCATAAGAAAAGCCAAATCAGAAACCACTGCAGAAATATCTTGGGGTTCTTGTTGCTTAAAACTGTATGTGGGGTGTGCATTATTCAGAACTGTATCTATTCTATTCCACTGCCGTCCAATTAGATTTGCTTCCTGACAGGAACCGGTTCCCTCTAATACATTTGTTAAGTTCTGTCAACACTTACAAGAGAAGACTTGCGAAATCTCACTCAGTGCCCTGATTACAGCCTGCCAGCACTCAAGGAGGAAAGGAGACGGGAGAGTGAAGTCAAAAACCCTGCTCCTAAGAAAAAGAAGCGGATCTTTGAAGAGGCAGAGAGATCAGCACTCTCTCCACTTTGGTGGATCAGCTCAGACCCCGGGCGCCTCATTCCCAACTGGCTAAAACTGAAAGGATGAGAAAGTCCACAAATGTGCAGGGTAATTAGTCTGGGCAGGCTGCAGCGAGGCATGACATGCCAGTCAGTGCTGCTGGGTGGAGCCTCCCCTGCTAGATGTCGAAGCGGGAAAGCTGCCTCCCCGGCCCCGGGCACAGTCCTCACTCACGGGCACGGTGTGGCAAGGGGGCATGGACACCTTGGGGGGCTCTTCATGAGCCTCTTTTTTTATGTGAAGGGATTTCTTCTGACTGACGCAAGATGGGTTTCGAAGCCATGGCTAGTTCTCAGTGACTTCTACATTTGACCTTGGAGCCAAAGACTGAAAGTTCACACTTGACCCAGTAAGTTTGCTCCCTTCCCTTTTCCGCGATCTCCTGCGGCCCTGCCTCTCTTCTCCCATGATGTCCACGGCTGTGTGTCACCAACCTGTGTCAGGTGTGTCCATGTGGACCCTACTTTCTAGACACTGGAGGGAGCAAAATATGTCTCTTGGGGGAGGAAGCAAAATACATATCTCCTTTCCTGTCTAAAATAAGACATGTATACAGTATATAAACATATAGACAGTATATCTGTGCTATTAAAATTTCATGGAGAGCGCTGTGCTCTAAATGCGCATTATCTCCCCCAAATCCATACACTGAAATCCTGACCCACGTGCATGTGGTGCTAGCAGGAGGGGCTTTTCCAATGTGATCAGATCCTGAGTGTGGGGCCCTCGGGAATGGGATTAGCTCCTGAGTAAAAGAGAGCTCCGAAGTCCCTTCCGCCAGGCCAGGACACAATGAGAAGTCTGCGACCCAGAGGAGGGACCTTATCTGACACTCTGGCACCATGGTCTCCCAATTTACAGCCTCCAGAAATGTAAGCAATTAATGTCTGCTCTCTGTTTTGTTAGAGCAGCCCAAACAGGCTGAGACAAGGGACAAGATTTTTTTTTTTTTTTTTTAATGTCTCGGAAAGCTCCTTAGCCCCGGCCAGGTGGCTCGGCTGATTAGAACATCACCCTGAAACACCAAGGCTGCGGGTCCTATCCCCAGACGCCGGTCAAGGCACACACAAGACCAACCAATGAAAGCATCAGTAAGAGGAAGAACAAACTAATGTGTCTTTCACTTGCTCGCTCTCTCCCTTTCTCTTTCTTGAAAACAAAAATCAATTAAAAAAGGCTCTTCAAAGGCACAACAATATATTTTTATCTTGGAAGCATTTTCATGTCACAACGCAGTCTTCGTAATTCCTGCAGAAGAACCCTCCATCTGGTCCCTGTTGCCTTCTGAATCTACCGGAGGTCAAGCGAGTTCAAAGCACAGCACTCAAACCCCTGCGGACAGCGTGAATCTCAAGTGCGTGTGTTTGCAGGTCTTTTAGGTGCGCCAACACGCAGCGGGCGTGAAGGGCTAAGCCTTTCTTGGGTAGCTGCTGGCCACAGACCATCAGCAGACCCCCAGGGAGGGCACAGAAGAATAGGGTCTGGCTTCAGCTGGCACTCTGGGCTGGGACGATGACCCAGGAGCCTCCTCCCCCTTGGCCTAGCATAATGCCTTCCCTCCCGCAGCTTCTGTGATACCAGGTAGGAGGCACCAGCTCTCAGCATCAGAGTGGACGATCTATAAACCCTCTGACCTTTCAGTTTTTTAATTTCTTTTTATGTTTAATTAACTTTTGCCCAACACACCCCGACCTGCTCTACACTTGCTCCACATGGACCTCACCTGCACCCTACAAAACATGTCACAGTTGGTTCGAGTTACATGATGATTGCTTCCCATTTGACTAGGCTGCTCAGAACTTTTAAAAACACAATATTCCTACCAAGAGTAGACACCAACACGGGGCACACAGGGCACAAGCTGGAGAGTGAGTGACTCCTATATCCACACATCCCGTTTCAAGGAGGTGGAACCATTTAACCGCCACCCATCCCCCCCTTGCCTGGTGTTACCCTATTTACTAAGCGCTGCGCTGAGCACAGGCAGGCAGGCAGCATCTGCTATTTCCTTTCATGAAAATCTTGTGTGTTCCGTGGCTCGAGGTGACTATCTGTGAGGCTCCTCACAGGCACTGCCGAGTTGCTACATTAAATATCTGTCTTTGCATCTTGTAAAGTCCCTGGTCCGTCTCTGTCATGGTCCATGACAATATGCAGAGTTGGCGAAGGGCGGGAGTGTTTAGGGGTGCAATGAAGAGAGGCTTGATTTTCATCCCCATTTTTATGTTTCTGTTGTCCAAGTGTATACATATTATAACATATAGTCACTACCAGGAAACAGAGTGGCCCCTGAAGGGTCTTCTTCCCTTTCCCCCCACCCCCGCCACCTGGAGAGACAGGAGGTGCTGCCTTCTGTCCAAGGTTAACAGGCCTTCTAAGATCAGAGGACCCCTTCTGGTGGAATAACCTTCCAACGACCCAGACCATTCTGGGGTCACTTGGATCCTTTCTGAATCTCTTGGATGAGGGCTGGCAGGCTCCAATTATGCTCACTTTTCTCCCGTATAAAAATATGACATGGATCCCAAACTGTACCTCCTTCCCTGCACACCGCCATGCACCCACTACCTGCGGTGACATCAGCATTGTTCCGTGTTCCATCCGGGCCTCTCACCTGCGGAGGTGCATTAACCCCCAGCCAACTGCCCAGACGTGGGCGTTCCATCCACGAGAAACATCAGCCTGTCCACAGGTGTGCCAACTGAGCTTGCCTGACACAGAGGGCCAGTCAGAGCCTCCCAGTGGCCTCTGGAATGACACCTCGGCTGTGTCCAAGCCCCGGGCCAGAGCTGGGCCGCACACAGCCCGGGGACTGAGGACAGACGGCAAGCCTGCAGACCCGAGGGCTAGCCTGTGGTCCTCATACGTTGCAGGGTCTCCATTTCTTAAACCAGGGTTTTACAGTTCTTCACAGAGGAAGGAGAATACCCAACTAATTAAACACAGACATCGCTCCAGAGATGCAACCAAATCTTGCCAAAGAAGGCCCTGCCTGGCATGTCGTGGAGCAAGCGGCATGTCGTCGGGCCGATGAACATCTAACGCCAGCATCACTCCTCTTCCGCCTCCAGCCATGAGGAAAATTCCTTTTGGTGTGTGACAGCATTCCCCAGAATAAACACTCGCATGCCTGTTAATGCACTGCATATCTGTTTGATTTTTTTTATATCGTGTTGGCATCATGATATTTACAAGAGCAGTTCCATGGACCAACAGCCACCCGAAGCTAGAGGCAGCAGCCCCAGTTCCAACCAGTTCATTCCCACTCAGGTGCCATGCTCTGTGCTGGGCCCAATTAAAGAATTACTCACTTAAATTGGTGTATGGCTTTAATTTTAGAAGAAAAAATATAAATTTTGTCTAACGCGTTGTCTGAGACTAATTCACAAGGGTGTCGGGTCTCCTATAAAAAACCGCCCGTGCCCAGGGCACCCTCCTGGAAAGAGAGCCAGGGGTGCAGGATAAGGGCACAGGTGCCCCCAGGGCTCCAGAACTGCATCCTCTCAGGAGCTGCAGACAGGAAGCGCACCTCTGACGCGGGCACAGCCCCACATGTGATGCCACTCAGGCGCATTAATTTATCTAAAGGCCCCCAATTACATGAAATTATCACCCCCATTAAATTGCAGCCTCTGCCATTAAATATCATTAGGGCTAAGTTGGTTCTCTGATCACATCCTGAAGGAATGGATTTCCCGAATAAGCGCCTCTCAATTAAGAGAGGAGTCCAATATCAGAAAGCCTAGAGGATATTCCCTCAATAGTCACTTAATTACCCTGTGTGCAAAGCTTCCACCAGCTGAGCACAGACTGCGTGCAAAGCAGTGGCGAGAACTCAGCCAACAGGCGGCGGGTGGGGACGGGGGGGCGCGGTCACAGTTAGGAGACTAGGGGAGGGCTCTGCAGAGTTGTACAGAGCTGTTCTGACTGTTCTGAACCCCCTGTGCAGGACCTGCTCCCAAACAGACGACAGCGAGTCCCGAGGCGTCTCTCCCGCGCACTGTTCGGAATTGGTGTGGAGAGCAAGCTCAGCCCCATCAGGCTGCTTGTCAGGCCCCAGATTCGAAGCCCGTGCCGTGTTGCTTTCCCAGGGAAGGGGACTGCGGGGGAGCCCGCTGCTAACGGCCCCCCGCGAACGCCGTACCCGCACTCCTCTGGACTGCTTACGGCGCGGGGCACTGCGTCTGGCACTTATATAGTACGCACGCAGTACTTTCCAGGAGTGATTCCATGATGAAGCTGAGTTTGAGATTTTAAACCTACAGATCTGGGAAGTGTGAAAGCTAAGCCCCTTTCTGGAGCAGTGTAACACCAAGATGCTCCCTGAAATGCCAAAACGCTCACTGAACTTTTTGGCAAAGCTACAGAAGTGTATTATGAAACAACTTCTCATAATACAGACCTGGATTCGCATGAGTCTAACAACATCTCCCCAAACAGAGTTACTCGTTAAACCTAGCGTAATACATACAACTGGCTTATGACTCCTGGGTATTCCACGGCACATCAAACTCAATTTTCCTTACCAGGCTGCAGAATTTTCCTTTCCAATCCGCAGCTCCTCTTTACTGACCATCTCTGTTGGTGGAATCACCACTTGCCCAGAGCCCAGTCCCAGAAACCTTAATTCCTCTCATTTCTTCCCCTCGCCCCCTTCCCCAGTCCTCCTACCTCCCCTCGTCCCCATGCAGGGAGGCACTGGCCAAGAGCTGCTTTCATTCGTGTCTCAGAAATTTCCCTTAGTCCGTGGCATCTTTTTCCATTCCCACCACCGTCTCAGTTTGGAATAAAATCATCTCTCACCAGGACAACGCCCTGCTCGCCTCATGCTTCCCTTAGCACAGCCTCCCGCCTGCGACACCAGAGCAGTGTGCGCAGCTGACAGCAAAGCTGCAACGGCCTGACCACATCCCCCTCCAAACTCTCAGAAAACACCCATGCCTGAGAGATAGAAACCCATGCTCCTGGTCATCGGCGCTCTTCCCAGTCCTGCCCGGACGGGCTCCAAGGCGTGCCCTCTGCCCCCGGGCCCAACATGGCCCTGCCCCCGCGTGGCACCAGATCCTGAAGAAGGCAGAGGCCAGGTCTGCCCCCGACCTGGGCAGCAAACACACGCGCTTCTTCTCCCAGCTTGTCGTCCCAGCTGGCAACCTTTTCTGGAGACGTGTTTTTAACATGATGTTCCCTTCCCTTTCTTGTACTTACTTTTAACGGGGCATTCGTTGCTTTGTGTGGCCTTTTTTTCCCAATTGCTCATTCTCAGGCAGCTGGAGAACACTCCAGACCTGACCTTTGATGCCAGACAGGGCGTGTGTGTGGCTCTTGGCCTCACTCCCTGCTCCCTGGCCCACCAGTGTCCTGGACGCGGTCCTTCTCGGACATGTAGTCGGAGCCTGGGGCCGGTGCACACGACCCCCGGCCCACGCCCTGCACCTCAGGCGTCCTAGTTTGCAGGCCCCAACCCACGCTCAAAGGGAACGTTTAACGAGGTTTGATAAACGTATGCCCCCATGAAACATCCACACCCTTGTTAAAATACAGCCCTTTCCCCATCCCAGGAACTCGCTGTGCCTCCTTGCGTTCAGGGCCCACCCAGACGGTCGCTCATCCCCTTCCTACCAGAGTTCTGCCTCTGCCAGGGCGAGGCCCTCGCACCCACTTCCTCCCCTCGTCGTAACACGTGCGACATTCACCCATGTTGCTCTGTGGCTTGGCAGGTCACTCTTTTTGTTATGGAGCAGGATTTTGATAGGAGGGTCCTACCACTTTCTTCAACAGTTCACCTGTTGATAGACCTTGGGTGTTTCCAGTTTGGAGGGACTGGGAAACATGGTTTTTTTTTTCTAAACCGAGAAAAACAGAGAGCATGGGTTCATTATGATATTGTGAATTCAAATGAAAAAGCACACAATTTTACTTGATTTATTGATTTTATTTTTTTTATCCTGAAAAATATCTGGTTCCCTAATGTCATTACCAATATTATTTCCTTACCCTAAAAAAATTTTATATGTGTAACTATGTAATTGTTTTAAAATAACAATGCTGACATTACTAAAACTAAAGCTGTAGAATGTAGTTAAAATATTTTTAATGTGTATTCCAGGTACAACCCACACAAAATGTGTGTACAGTTAACTTCTATGTTGTTATATGAAGTAATTTTTTCCTATGTGATTTTTTTCATCCACTTGACATAGAGTTAGGATCATTTGTTTCATAGTGTCTCTTAATTTTTTACAGTTTATTTTTACTTAGGTAATATTTAGTTATACAAAACACTTACTTAGTTCCAAAGTCAGATCTATATAACAAGACCTATTCAGAAATGTTTAGTGTCTGTCCTTGTCCATACTTTTTCCCCCATATCATTCTACTGGCTCTTTTAAAAATATATCATTCTATTTGGTTTTTTTTTTAATAACCACTCTCTTCTTCATCATAACACTATCTGCAGAAGTGTGGCTCCTACTTCTTTTCGCGGCTGCTTCATTGCGTAGATGTTGCATCACAGCTCACTCCACCAAGCAGCCCACGGACAGACGTCCGGCTTGCCCCCTAGACTTGTCCTTAGGAGCTATGCTTCAGTAAAGAACCGCATAAATATTCACATCTTGCCGGTATCTTTGGGCCTCTCTTCCTGATAGGGTACGGCTGGCTCAGCAGGTAAAGGCACAGCCCCCTGTCCAGCTACCCCCCGCCCCAACTCCACCTCCGAGCGCCGTGCTGTGATGCCTCCCCACCTGCAGGGCACAAAGCACACCTGCCCTGCAGCCTCCCAGTCAGAGGGCAGCACGGGGCAGAAGGCGGCCCGCAGTTGTGAGTGCACAAAAGACGGGGTTTACTCTTGTATTATCATGTGTTAAGTATTGCCTTGTTCTCCATATGCACAGCTGAAAACCTACTTCTGTCCCACCTGTAAGCTGTCGGACTGTGACGTTAACTGTTCCTACCACTGAGAAATAGCACCTCAGTGTGCTGTGAATTTGCGTTTCAAGCAGTTTTGATTTGGACCCAAATCATTTTCTTCCCTTGAAAGCTCCGTGCGCATCTTCGGGGGCTCCTCGCCATCCCAAAGCCCTGCTCTCCCTCTGAGGGCAGTAACTTGGGTCCCCTTCCAGAACTCTCCACTCCGTCAGGACTGCACCCTAAGGGAAACTTTCCCACCGGGTTACAGCTCTCTCGCCCTTCCCCGGTAGGAGCAAGCTCGCCTCAAGGCCAGCTGTCCAGGAGCGACGGGGTCCTGGGACGGAAGTCATGGGAAAGGCAGCAGATACAGCTTCTCAGCACTCCTTCCAAAAACGTGTTCTTCAGTCACTAGAGACGGCACCACTCTCACACCTCTGGTTTGCACCTCTGAGTCCCCTCCCTGCTCAGAAAGACCGCTGTGATGGAGTCCACTGTCAGAGAAGACGTTGTTACAGGAGAACAGGTTGCCATGTTCAATGATCCTCACACCTGGACTTTGAGCTCAAGGCCCTGGCATGGTGACTCTAAAGGAGGTAAGCAAGGGCTCGTGGCTATGTCAGCTGTGCTCAAAAGGACATCTCCTCGAGGACCCCATTCTTCTTTCGGCCACAGACTCAGGTTTATTTGTAAGGGGAAACAGACAAAAACCAGCCATGGTTATCATCAGTGGCAACTGAAGATCACGGTGGCAGAATGAGAAAAGTCCTCCCGGCGAATGAGCAGTTGGCCAAAGCACTGCCCCAAAACAGAAGCCAGCCTTTCCCCACGTCTCTGCCATCTCTTTCTGGGAAACTGTCCGCGTGGCACGGGTCTCCCCAGGAGGGGGCCCGAGTCCTGGAAACTCGAGGAGCTCTCCAGGCACTGACAGGAACTGACCAGGCTGACCAGACCCCCAAGGACTTACCCACAACCCCTTGAGCCAGCCGGCGCTCTTGTTCACTGCTCTGTCTCACGCTGTCCTCTTGAGAGGTTTAGGCTCTGAAGCCAAAACCCTCACCCTTTCCACAAACAGGCTTTGTAATATTTCAGTGTAATTGCCCCGAGCATGCTGGGAAATGGAATAGCAGCCCACACCCAGTGGTCTACTTAAAATGTCAGCAAAAAAGGCAGAAATTCACTCCCAGGGTGGCAGGGAGCCATTCCAACTCTCAGGACAGGACTCAGATATCTTCTAAGAATGAAACAGAAATATCCACAGAGTGCAGCGGGGTGGGGGTGGGGAGGGGTGTAGGAACAAATGAGAGAGCAAGGAGAGAGGGCCCACGCTGAAACCCAGAGCGCCGCACAGAGAAGTGCCGTCATAAAAACCAGGATCAGGGAGTGGGCCGGCGGCAAAGGACTGCTCTCCCACTAAGTGATTTGTGGGTGGCGGCAGGGCTCCAAATTCTTTGTGGCAGTGCCACGGAGCAAAGAATGGTTTGCACCTCGATTGGTTAAAACCAAACATGACACACTCTCCACCCAGCTCCCAAGGAGAAAATACTTTCCTTAAAATATTGCTGGTGGGCGGCTGAGGCCTTTTTTTGGTAGTTGTTCAGTGTGATCGGTGAAACTAAAGAACACCCACAGATGGGGTCATGCTGAGCAGCTCTGTTCTCACTCACCTGAGGTTTGGCACTGGCCAGCAGGGCATCTAGGGCCCCAGCAGCCATCACCAAACCCCAAAGACTGCTGGTATCAATACCTTCTATTTGCCATAACTAGGACATCCTGACAGTGGCTTCTCATAGCAGTAAAGTGGTCACCCTGTGGTCAGCTCTATTTGGTGTTACAAGACATACAAGATAAATACCAGAGAAGCCTGTTAAAATTCCAGCCACCTGGGCCCATGATGAGTGGGTCGATGAATCACGTTGTCATCAGCATGCACAGTTAAAAATTACATCACCTTATAATGAGTGGAATGTCCTCAAACCTTGACAGGTAAGAAGAGGGCCTTAACAGGGAGGGACACTAATGTAGGAAAACTGGGAAACGGCGCCTTTCAAACCTTAACATGCGTGCACATCGCCCAGGTGTCTCATTCAAGTGCGAATCCCCACACAGCGATGCAGCAGCCCTGGAGCAGAACCTGAGACCGTGCATTTCAGACAAGCTCCCTGGGTCTGCCTATGGGTTACGGCGCAGCTCGTCCACTGGGACCCCCTTTGATGAGCCAGGTTGTACAAAGCATCAGACGCCAAACTCAAGGATGACAATAATTGTTTGACTCAATGTCGAAGTGCTCATAGGAGTGTGTATTTCAAAACTGTAGCCATCGCTCAAAACAGTCATTAAAATTTCTTTTTAAAAATATTTTATTGATTATGCTATTACAGTTGTCCCATTTTTTCCCTCCCCTTTATCCCCTCTGCTTTGCACCCAATCCCATCATCACCCCCACCCCCCTTAGTTCATGTCTATCAGTTGTACCTATCAGTTCTTTGGCTTCTCAGCTTCGTTTTAGAATTTCTTTAGACACAACTGGGGAATGCAATCTAAAGTCAGGGTTGGTACTGTAAAGTTAACCCTTGCTTCTGACTCAGGTTAATAAAATGCCCCATTGACTAACTCAATTCATCCATCGTTCTTGGTGCCGAAAGATTCATGAATTCAAAAGATGGGCCCCTGAGCCCCCGGCAAGCTGTGGGGGACCCCGGGTGCTGTCCTGAGGGTCCTACAGTGATCTGAACACAGAAACCCTATTTGTTGGTCAAAACTTTGCCTGGGTCATGAGCTCTTCTACGCAAAACATTAACAGCAACAACAACATTGCTAGTGCTCGGGCATGTTCTTGAAGCCCAGTGACCGCTGGCTGTAAGCATGCCCTCAGAGTGCGTTCCTGCAGCACAGTGAGGTGCACCCCTGTCTCTGGGCAGCACCTGGGAGCTCTGGGGGACAGGGCGATGCTACGCCAATGAAATGATGACTGTACTTCATATTGACTGGTGTTACATGCGTGCTTATATGTTATACATACATAAAGTACATTCATGTAGGGTTTCCTGGGTGTCTGGGAGTTCTAAGAGCTGTTTTGCACATGTGAACTCACGTGATCTTCCCAAGAACTCTATGAGAACGCTCTCCCCATGCTGCAGTTCAGGAAAATGAAATGATTCCACACAGCCAGTGAGACATCAGACCCCCACCCTCAGGCCCCCTACACCTGGCTGCTGCTGTCACTACTAGACGGTTTGCTTGATGTCTACGGGTGGGAGCCAACATCCACCATGACTTGTAAAACATGGGACTTTTGATCAATTTGTAGCAAGATCTGTCCCCACCCTTGCAGCCGTGTGAGCATATGGCCACATGACAGCACCGAGTGGGGCCTGGCCCCGGTCCACTGGGGCCCACAAGGGAGCACTGAACTACACGAGAGGTGCCAGGACACTGGGGCCAACATCATTTGAAAAGCCTTCGATAAGTACCATATCATGGAATGCTTTTGTGTATCCAGAAGGAGTCGCTTCCTATCATAGTTTTTAAAAACGATGGAACCTCTGTCTCGAAAATGGCTAAAAAATACTAGGACTGGTTGCTGAGAAGGCGGCTTTAGCAGCTTCCTTTGTTAAGTGGCATGACCCGCTCCAGGTCTGCGAAGATGAGCTGGGTGCTCTGGCCGCAAGTTCAGACTTCGGGCGGTTCCCCTCAAGTGCTCGCTCGGTGTGGCACCTGGGTGGGTCTGCCGCCAGGTGCCAATGTCGGTGAGGCAAACGCAAACAGAGAGATCGGCACTGTCAGAGGTTTCTTCTGGAAGCAAAGCAGCTGTGGATCCATGTATATACTAAATGCCCCCCGAGGTGCTAGGGAATGTGTCACAGCGAGCTGCCTGTGTCGATGAAAGGAGCCCTAAAAGGCGCCGGCGCTCACATGGGCTGTGCTGCCTGTGGGTACGCTGTGGTCGGCCCCTGCTAACCTCAGGGGCTAGGTGCCATTACTATTTCTGTTTCTCGGTGTGTAAACTGGGCAGAGAGGTTCTATGATTTGACCCAGGGGTCACGTGGCAGGTAAGCAGTGGGGGCAGGATTCAGGTGTAAGCCATCTGTCTCCCCTGCCCCAGCTCCTGGCCCCTGGTCACACCGCCTTCCATAAAAAAGCCGCTCTCCTCCTCTTGCCCCAGAGGGGTGGGTCTGCCGGCAGCCCAGAGGCTCTTCCTCTCAACCCCCAGGGAGAGCCTCCTCGGGGCCTCTGCAGGGTCAGGGGTGCCAGGTAAAACGGGGGACGAGATATCTCACAGAACACACACTAAAATATTATTCTTCGTTTGTCTGAAATTCAGGTTTCGCTGGAGTCATGTGTTTGTTTCATCTCTGCAGATCCCCGCACAGCCCTCATCTGACGTATCGTACTTTCTCTGTCGTCGTGACCACGTTTGTGTCCTGCTCTGAAGATGGCACTCAAAGAAGCAGGGGCCTTGTCCCTTCGGCTGCTCGTTCTCTCCCTGCAGAGCCAGGCGCAGCACCTGGTGAAGAGTGGGCCTGCGACGATGACGCTGGCTTGCAAGCGTGCGAGCCTGTGCCGCCTGCTGCCCATGTCAAGGACGCTGTGCCTCCCCCACCAGGCACAGGAACGCTCATTAGAAGTGAGGCCAGGAGTCCCTCCCTTCCCACGCTTTGGACAAGTAACTCAGAACCACACGCGCTGTCTTAATTTTCTAATTCAAACTTAAAGTAGAAAAAAATGCCCTTATCAATCAGGGCTATTTATATTTTTCTGTCAAAAATTTTCTCGAAGTGAAAAATATCAATAATACATATCTCCATCTTATTTTCCCTCAAACCCCTATTCTCTCCCGGTATCTTATCAACTTGCTACAAATTGATCAACACTTTCCATTAACGAACTTTTAAAGTAAGAAAAATGGCTGGTGGCTACTTAAAATGAGAATCCTCGTGTGGAAACCATTGATTCTTCATCGCAAAACCCTAAAATGTTGCCCAATGCAAAATGAAGAGACTTTAATATTTCCCACTTAATAACAATGCACTTTCTCATAAGACGCTATTTTACAAGGACAAATGAAAAGCAATCTGCTTGGAGGTGCGATAAGCCAGTTCTTCCTACGTGATGGGGAGCTTATGGAATCATTCAGGGTGCAGAACCCCGTTTGAAGAATCACTTGAACTAATGTCCACAGAAATGACTGCTTTACACATGTGGCAATTTCATTTTAAGGTATGGTCATGTCGTCATCTATATGCAAATGTATATCTTTCCCTGAATGGTCATTTTTCTGCCATCACTAAGGGTGAGCCCCTGTCAGGAGATGCCACCTCTGTCTTAGGGACAGGCAACATGCGAGTCCCCCGTGAGGACAGCAACACTCACTGAATATGATGTGTGGGCTGTCCTTCAAGTCAGCTTTGCCATGTAGACCTCATCACATTCCTTAACCTCTGAGCTCGGTTTCCCCAGCTGTGAAATGCCTATAAAAGTAACTACTCCACTGAGCTCATGAGGACTGCAGGAGACGCTGCGCGTAAGCAAGGTGCCTGCTCCGTGGCAAGCGCTCAGTAAACGCCAGCTTCCTCCTGCACTCCAGCCCGTGCGTTAGCAAGGCTGTGGACAGCCAATGTGCAAACAGGACTGCGTTGTCCAGTTCTTTCTTAGAGATTCCAATTCATGTTCGGTCATTGACGCTAACACACACAAACGTTTCTAGAATAAAATACACACATCATCAGATGTCACACATGCTATTGCTTTACATGCTTTTTAAAATGTCCTTCAGCTTTTTCAGTCTGTTATTTTTTTTAATTAATTTTTTATTGAATTTATCGGGGTGACACTGGCTAATAAAGTGATGTGGGTTTCAGGTGTGCGACCATAGCCACGGGTTTAGCCCGTGCACTGGTGTGTCTCAGAGCCCTGGCTTTGAGCTGAGACAATAAAGATGCACCCAGTGTCACTGCTCGGGAACCAGAGAGGTGCATGCAGGTGATGGGCAGGGTCTTGGCTTAGCTTGTAAGAGGTGGACTTCGATCATCTCAAAGAATTCTCAACTTCTATCCTGTCAAGGCCAGGACCGTTCCTGCCTTTTCACCCATCACCTACCCCCAGCTGACGCAAACCGTAACAAATCATTGATCACACAATACACAGGATGCGATTTTTCAGACCAGAACTCCAAGGCCCATGAAAATGCTGTGTTTATAAAAGTCATGTGCGCTGATTCACAGGCTAATATCCTACCATCTTAAACTGCACTTAGAAAATTCAGGTAAGAATTCTGCTATTCTATATTATATGTATTTTCTACAGGGAATATGCTATCTTAACAGTGCTATTGTTTTCCACTATATAAATGAGATTCTAGACTTCGTGACTTTGTGACCACACAAATTTGTCAATGATAATAAACCGAAAACTTGGCTGTTGAATCCTTCATGTTCTTCACTGTTAAAATAAAATATAAACAACCTTCAAGCCTATTTATTGGCATTCTTTCCTGACGTGTTAAAGAACTATTAACAGTTTGAAGGACAGAGATGTCTAGGTGGTGCTAATGCGTGACAGGTGGAACATATCTGACATTCAGGCGGCTTGTACCAATGCCTGTAAGTCACTTCAGCTGAAAGCCTCTGTGTAAGGTGAACGTCGGGGGCAGGGGCAGGAAACAGACCGCGGTGATGATGGCACTGGAACGCAAAAGCGGAAACTTACACACGTGGCCATTTGAAGGACTAACAGTTGTCCCAATTTTTCCCCCATTGCTCTCCACCCCTGCTCCCACTATAATAGAACAACAGTAAAATTTAAAAATAAAGTAGAAAAAGGAGGACTAACATTTTAATTAACTAGAGTCCTCTCAAATTTGGAAATTATTTTGGTATCAGGTACAATTCTCATGCAAAATATGACACCAAAGCCAGTCCCAACACATTGAGATATTAAAACTGCTCAAAACTGCATAAAATAGACACATTTGTATGCACAGAGAACACATACAGATGCCCCTCATTTTGCTCGGCCTTTGTGGCTACAGTCAAGTCCTCGGTCGTCCCGGAGGCCACCGAAGGTAGTCACATCTCCCTCTCTGGTCTCCCAGAGCAGCGTTTCTCAAACTATAGCCTGTGACTCATCAGACAAACCAAACAGAGTTAAAGGGAGAAAGATAAATCTGCAATCCTAGGTGGAGATTTAACATGCTGTCTCTGTAAATGATAGAACTAGACCAAAAAATTAAAAATCAGTATCGAGAAGTTTTAAATAACATTGTCACATGAGCTCACTTAACTAAGCACCATAGCTAAACACTTCAGAACAGACATTCTGTTCTTTCATTCTCTTAGGTGCAATGAAATATTCAGCAGGAAAGGTATCAGTAAACTTCTGAGACTACAATCTCTAATGACAATGGAGTGAAATCAGAAACCAGCAGCACTGAGACATTTAGAAAATCTCCAAATACTGGGGAAGTTACCGCACTGCTTAATAACCCATTGATCAAAAAGAAAGTCAGACACTGGAAAATACTAGGGGAACCGACTGCCCTGTGTTGCAACAAAATAAGTCCATTTCCCATTGCGTGTATAGATGTGAAGAGAAAATGTAGGTTTTTAAGTTTTTCCCCATTTATACCATATGCTATGAGCAGTGACCCCTCAGGTTACTGAGTTAGTAACTTCCAACTAATGCACACCTCTTACTTTTTTAAGGAGAAAGGATAAAGCCTTCTACTTAGAAAAACAGAACTTGCAAATTATAAAAACAGTAAGGGAGCAGCGAGTCAGTTCTCATGTAGTGACTTCGGAACTGGCTTCTCTGCAGGTTCTATTTACACCGCAGGGTTTAAGAGAGCCCGTGGGAACCTCGCTGCATTCACGGTACAGAATCTAACATGGGCATATGCAGTTTACCGCCGTTCCACCCTGTTCTGCAGAAGCCAGGCCTCGTTCACATAAACTTTTCGCGGTCCCTCACCCAGTACCTGGCACAGTGCGGCACCAGGGAGAGGGAGAGAGAGGCAGGGAGGTCCAGCAGGGTGTCCAATCTTTTGGCATCTCTGGGTCACACTGGAAGAAGAGTTGTCTTGGACCACACATTAAATAAACAAACACTAACGAAAACAGATGAGCAACAAAAAGGCTTTCAGTAAATTTACGATTTTGTGTCAGGCCACATTCATAGCCAGCCGGGGCTGCATGTAGGCCCTGGGCTATGGGTTGGACACCCCTGGATGGATGACCGCGGTGCCTCTCTCTGAGTCAGCGGGCAGCGCTGGCTGGCCTGGCAGCTCCTCCAGCCCGGGAGGCGGGCTAAGCAGAGTCTCAGCCTCTCGCCAGCCTCAGTTGCTAACAGCACCGGCCAGGTGAGGTCTCCAGCACTGGTTTGCAACTTCCCTGGGCAACTGCCCGTAGCTCAGTCTGTGTTCCTTCCTATTCTTACTAATGGAATCTATAGGAGGCAAAAAGAAAGTACAGCCAGAAAGAAAGAAGAAAGGGAGGGAGGGATGGAGGGCTGTGTGTTCACACAGTCGGGCTCTCACTTCTGCCCAGCGAATACGCTTGGTGCTCAGTGCAGAGACCCACAAGCACCGTAAGAGGCCAGCTTTATTTTTCTAGGTGACAGGTCTGCCCGGTGCTTTTTCACCCTTGCTTTTATTGAAACAACAGTTATTACTGATGTGTATATGCTGTGCCCCCCACAGGACCGCTGGGTGCATTTAGGAGACACATTCAGGTAGCAGATTCCACGCTGTGATCTAAGCTCCGGTTTTCCCTCCGTGGCTAGTCTAGTGTTTTGGACAAACAGGATATAAAATATCCATCTTCAGAGAAGATAGATTTTAATGCAGAAAGATGTGTGTTTGGGGACAAACTAGCCTTCCAGCAATCTGGTTTCATTGTTTGTGTTAGAGCAAGAATTCAGGTGGCATGCGTGGGTTCAGATACTTTAAAAAGTGCCATCCTAAACGGATGGGTTGTATTATCCACCTGTGTTCAGAATTTCAGTTGAAGCGATGATAATCCCTATCGCCTGCATCATTTTCGTGCACCGGGGAGCTTCGTCTCTACGCAGCTCCGCTACCCGGAGCCCTGAGGGGTCAAAAACCGAGACCAAGAGAACTCAGCGGCTTCCAGAAAACACTTACCGGGGAGGCGCAGGTGGGTCCAAACCTGCATTTCCCATGCGCCCCTGGGGCTCGAGAAGCTGGCATCGCTCTCGACGTTGGCTTTTGTGGGGCCGGGGAGCCCCGCTTCCCCCTCAGGCACTTGCATCGCCTCCTTGAGGACTGCGCACCCACATCCTCAGCATCCCCTACTGCTCGGTCACGTGAAGTGGCAATACCACAAGGCATGGGTGCTATTAATCAAAAACAAGAAGAATGGCCGTAGCTTTTTGAGTATTTTATTACAAAAATACTAAGCACTTGAGTATGTTCTGAACCACACGCGTTTATAAAATGTGTTGGTAGTAACAGTTATAAAGTGAATACATGAGTATTATACTATATATAACCTATCACTCTGCTTCTTATCACATGAGTATGAGTTCTACCAAACAATCGCTTTGTGTTTTTCCTTGTCAGGGGCTAGGATCAGATACCTCTCCCCTGGCCAAGACGTGGAGGTGCCCGCAAAGCCACCCAGACAGGATGTCTTTTCTATCTTTTATGCCAAAGCCAGACTTTCATGATGCTTGGTCTTAACAACTTTTTTATAGGCACGGAGCCTGGACTATATTCATCTCTGGGCCTCTTTACTGGAGTTTTATAATTTTTAAGAAATTAACAATACAAACCATGCCCTGTCAACGTGGAAGAAAACCACCTATGGTTGTAGGGAGATTCTGGTTGTTATCAAAAGCAAAACACAAAATTCTTAAACAATGATTCTGACATGGTTTGAAAGACAGCCAGGACCATCTTTAATTTTTTTTTTTTTTTTAATTAAAAGGTAGTCTGTTTTAGTTCCTTTATGGTACCTCACACCACAGAAACCTTATCAACTTCTGTGGGTCTCACCCCTTATCCTGGCCCTACCTGGACTGCAGGCCGCGCAGGAGCAAGCCTGTGTGTTCCATCGACTGCGGGACCCCCAGTGCCTGGGCCAGTGTGAGACACACGGAGGATACACAGCAAGTGTCGCCAGGTGGGAGGGGGTGGGAGAGCTGGGCGAAAAAGGCAGAAGGGTTTAAGAAGCACAAAGTGTCAGTTATAGCAAGAGTCCAGGGTATAGCGATAGCATGGGGGACAAGGACAGTGACGCGGTGCTAACTACATGTGGTGCTGGGTGGCATCCCTTCGTCAGGTGCAGAGGTGGCTTGCCGCTCTACTGCACACCTGAAACTAATAAAACACATGTCAACTGTAATTAAAAAAAATTAAAATTAAGAAAAGAAACATCTGCTAATTGAGTGTGGCTACTACTGAAGGAGAAAGAAGGGAAGGGGGGGGATGAAAAGGAGGGAGGGGAGGAGGGAAGGAGAGGAGGGGTGAAGAGAGAAAAGGGGGCACCGGGCCATGCTGCATTCTTCCATCACAACCAACCATCTGAGTCAAGACCTTGAAGTTATGTGTGCAGGTGACAGGCTAAGTTTGACATTCCCTGCCCCAGAGTTGAACGCCACACCACGGACAACTGAGGAAAGCTAGAACTACAGCCAGACAATTCTGCTCACAAGACGGCCAGTGCCTCACCCTACAGTCACAGAGCCCAAGGGGGGCTGGGCTGGCATGCTCCCTCCTCTACTGCCCACTGTAAGCCTCCGCTGGGCAGAGCCCAGGTCTGGCCCCTCTCGGGCATGCCCACTCCCTGCCAGCCTTGTCACCTTGTCCGTACGAGTTGCACATGTGGCTCCACAGAATGCCCCACTCAGGGCCACCACAGCCATCAGAGTAACTGGGCCCCTGCAGTCCACAGTGGCCTGCTAATGGCCGTGTGTGACTGTGGGGGGTGGGTCCCCAGAAACCCCTCACTGAGGCCGCCAGCCTGGCTTGGGGCCTCGGTCCCTAGAGTTGGGTTCCCTGCAAATGGGTGGGTCCACCAGCCCTTCTGTCTTCCAGGCACCTCTTCTCGCACCCCTGGGGGCCACAGCGCCATGGACCGAGAGAGTTGATCACAAGGAGCCCTCACCTTGACCTCCTACGGGAGAGACTTTGAGAGCTACCCTGAGGGTAAAGGGTCCATCTCTTCATTTTATTTTTTATTCTTTTCACTTATGGCCCATCCCTTTAAAACTGAAACACAGTCCAGCCTAAAATGTGAAAAGAACGACTGGCCCAAAGATGGGGAAGCAACACTTTTATTGCCAATAGCAACTGGCTGCACCTAAAAATAGTTGTTTTTAAGGAGAAATATTTCAGATGAATTTAAAAACATAAGCCCGCATTACCGAACATTACAAACTCTATGTCCCTGGAAGGCCTTTCTAGACTTAAAACAATAAATAAATAAAAGGCCCTGACCCCCAGTCTATGCCCAGGACGCATTCCTTGACGATACACACTCACGAATTTGCTGAGAACTGTGCAGCTGCGGTTAGTCCGGTGTCCCCTGGTTAAGTAACTGTGGTTTTGCTCTGATACTTTGAATAACACATTTTTAGCATATCTTCCATTTTTAAAATATATTTTTGCTTTCTTGCCACTCAAGTGTTTGGAAATGCTTCCCTAAAGATCTACATCGATAGCATTGAAAAAATAAAAAATAAGTGTTTGGGACCAGGAATGAACCTTAATGGGGCACAGTCCAAGCTTGGAACACCCCACGAATCTGTGCTTCATTTATTTTGTCATCGAACCCTTCCGGTCCAGGCCGGCCCTGACGGGTGCTGAGATACCCCGAGTCCCGAAAACACTGCTGCAGTGGGGATGACCGATGTTCTCACCGTCCTCAGCAGCTACATCTATCAGCCTATAGGTAACACCCTTGAAGACTCCTGACACGTTTCCTTACTCTCTGAAGGGCCCCTCTTTCCATGGGACACCCGCCCAGAATACCTCTCAAGTAAACAATGTTTTACACTGTACCCTTCACAGGAAGAAATTCTCAGTTTGTTTATATTCTGGTTTCCAAAAGTTTCAGTTTGTAAATAAGTGTCTTTGTTGCCTTTAGGACAGTGTAAATATTTTGCCTAAGAAAAACGCAGCCTAAACTTCCACCTCTCCTTCTGGGGCCGGGCCCCTCGCCGCTGAGGACAGGGTCAGGGCACAGCGCGCCCATCAGCCCTCACGGCCTGACTGCTGCCGGAGGGCCTCACCCCGCCTCCCGGGCCGCGTCTCACAGAGCCGGGGCCAGCGTGCTTCAAACCGGGCACGGGCCGCACGTGAGCCGCAGAGAAGCCGCCCTGTGGCATAACACCTGGGCCGCGGGCACGGGAGCCCCGGGTCGGAGTCCCAGGAGGCCTTCCGCAGCGGATACGCATCTTGTTACGGAATTCCTCGCTGCCTCTCTGCTGCCTCCCTAATGACCAGTTAAATGGGCTCCCTCGAGGACGCTTGAGTCAGCGCCAGCTCGAAAACTGCTGAGGAAACATCCTCTTTTACTGGAAATGACTTCCATCAAACTGCCTAGTGCCATATTTAGCCTCATGGCTCAGTAACACCCAGTGGAATGGGTTCGGTTGGGAGGGCAGCAGGGCCTGCACTGTGAGAAAAGAACTTGCTTTTACGTGGCCCAAGTGGCCGCAGGGCCGGGAGCTGCTGAGTCTGTGACAGACTGTGGCCAGAGGGATGGCATGGCTTCACTCTGTCCACAGAGACAGTGGCTTCGTCCTATTCTTTGTGTCCCCCAAATCGGAGGTGCGAACAGGAGGCCGAGTGGAGTCCACTCACACAGCTGCCCACCAGGGGGACATCGACAGCCACCAACCCTGCTCACTTGAGGTCACCAGGTAGGTGGCGGGCAGACTCTGTCTCTCCACCCCCATTTAAATTTAAATCATAGAAAACTGACACGAAAACGTCTGGAGTCAGAAAATACATTTCTGCTAAAAAGCAGAGCTACAAAATTATAGAAGCTTAAAAAGTGTACTTATGTATATGCACACATATATGTAGCTTAATGTAAACGTTTAAGTGTGATGACATAGCCGTGGATTTTAATTGCAATCTTTCCCCCCAGTTTTTCCCTTGGCTTCTCTCTCCCTCCTCCTCTCCCCACTTCCACAGCCCACCGGCCCATATTAATTCACGTTAACAACACAACTCAGGTCCTCCCACGTTCCTCATCACAGTCAGATAACTGTATATAGGCAACACGCATCCACGCACATCGATCAGTCGTTTCTGTTATTGTCTGAGTTCCACAAACACAGGGTCATATTGTAAACACATCTCTGCATCTGGCCTTCTCTCCCAATAGGGACCCTCTGAGCCCACCACTGAGGTGCAGAGCCATCACCCGTAAGCCTCCTGTAGGGGCCCAGCAACATAATTTGCACTGCATTGCCTGTATCTAAGTATCTCCCAGACGGGCAAAGCCTGAAACTGTCCTGCTCTTTTGTTACAGTTTTCCACAGGCAATCAGAACGAAGCCCTCCCTGGAGCCCCAGCACCAGCTTGTCTCCTGTTCAGGGCGGGGGCAATGCTGTCCACAAGCGCAGGTTCGTTGGTAGTCAGGTACCAAGAGGAAAACGGGTCAGGATGCGGCCGCCACTGAAAAGATGTTCCCAGGGGGTGGGTGCTCGCCCTGCCAGGTAGGGCCCCACGGGGATGCACCAGGCTGGTCAGGAGGTATGTGGCACATGGGGCAGCACGGGGAAGATCATGTATTGTGGTTTCAGGGCAAGGAATGGCTGCAGCAGGATACGCAAGCGAAGCTGGTTTGGGATGGAGAGTGTGAGTGACTCCACCGGCCCTGGGCTGCAGGGGCTGCAGGGGCTGTCCTGAGCTGTTCGGTGCCTGGCCCCAGCGTGATCAGGGTAGGGGATGCTGACCCAGAGCTGAGTGCCATCTCCAGGAATTAGCCCTGGGGGGGAAGTGACCCCACCCCAGCCAATGAAGCCCCAGGGGTCGAAGCATGAAGAATACATGAAACAAGAAAACACGGTCACTGCAGACACCTAACACACTCCAGCGAAGTTTAGAAAATGACGGGTACGTCGATCGAGAAAACACGGCATCTTCTGCCCCCTGCGGGGGTGGAGGCGCAGCTCCAGGGCCTCAGCTGGACTGGTGCACGGGGCGCTGGGTTCAGAGGGGTGCATGGGGGCTTACTCCACAGGCGAGGCAGGGAGGGGGCTTCCAGGAGGAGCTGGAAGCTAAGAGGATGGCATCAAGGTCATGCAGAACCAGAACTGGGGCAGGGAGGACGGCCACTGCCACTGGTCTGCCCAGCTGCAGCCCTGTCTGGGGACGCCCAGCTGGCCTCAGCCCCCGCGCTGCTCTGGGAGGCGGCTGCGGGAGTTACAGCGGCGCCCGGCACTGCAGGGACTCCCTTCCCGGGGCTGAGGGGCCTGCTCCGGTCAGGCCTCTGGCCAGCTCTCCTCCCCCACGGAAGACGCTCTCCCACGTCTGCCTCCCGCCACCCCCACCCCTGCTCACGCGAGGGGAATGGCCTTCTCCCTGCTGCGCCTGGGGAGGTGCCCCTTAGACGGGCACTGGGACCTTCGTGGTAGACACGCCCTGCCCCAGACACACGGGAATACAATTACTCTGTGCCACGAATAGTGGCTGCAGTCGTGCTGACATGCCTCCATGCATTTCTGAAAAGGACATTGGTGAGGGATGCTTTCTCAGGAAAAGAAACAGTTATAGGAGAGTGTGTGGGTGAAAAACATCAAAAGAATTAAGGAGCTGGGGCTTCTTCTTTTTTTCCCCATCGGACCGCTCCCTATGTCCTCCCTGGCCACTGGCTGACCCTCAGGTGTTGCTGAGTTTGTGTTCATGGAGGAAGAAAACACTGAGCAGAAGACCAGCCATTGGGTTTAGTTCAGTTAAATCAAGGACGTGAGTCGATTCTATGCCGGGGCTGGAGACGCTAAAATGAACGACATGGTCCCTTCCTTCCAAAAGCCTGCCCTCTGGTGAGGGGAACACAACACAATGCAACAACCATGGTCACATATGGAACACCACCCAGAACTGTGAAGGGACGAGGTTGGATCCCCTTGCAAGCTAACGAGTGAGCCTGCCACAATGTCATGGATGCTGGCAGGAGACACGGGACTCCTAGGCCAGAGACAAAAGACTTGATGACTCGTAACACAGCAAACAGCTCCCTTTGCCCCTCGAGCACCACAGAGGCAATGGGGAGCCAGGTGGGCCCCGCCCACAGTGCGCGTGGGCAGCAGCTGAGGAGCCCCAAGCACTGGAAACCGAGGTCATTTCCAAGGGTCACACGGAAGCCTGCCTGACCTTCTGCCCCACTGGGAGACACGATGCCTATTATCCGAGGATAAGAGCTATACCGACGTCCTCAAAAAGGGGGTCCAGAGAAACAGGCAGTTAGTGTTCTTCTCACAGGACGAGCAGAGCGATGGGTACCCACGGGGGGCTGGTACCCAAGAGCACTGGCGACCAGCCAGAGACCGACCTCAACACGTGACCTTGTCGGACGCCATGCCGCTCTTGGTTGGCATCACCCTTTCCATCCTCCAGGTGAGGAAACAAATGTGTGCTCCACTTCCAGCTCAACGCCACAAAGACAGGTGCTGACGACGGAAATGGGACTGAGCTCTCATCCCAGTTCTTGTGTCGTTTTGATGACCCATTTGGGCAAGAGGCACCAAGGCAGAGTAAGAAAACCCCGTTCCTGGCACAGGCCTGCGCACTGGCAGCGGACTCGGACCCAGGGTCAGGTCCCAGGGAGCCAGAGGCCCACACGACGCTGAAGATGGGGTCCCCACACCACCTGCCAGCGCCCCAGCATTCTCTAGAAGATCCTGCTTTCACATGAACAACCATGCTGCTCTCTGTTCAGGTATTCCGCCCTGCCATGAAAACGTGGCAGATCCACTGCTTCGGCTGTTATCAGCCTTTTGAGTTCTCATGTCTTGCTGGGCACTGTTCTCAGGGCTGGCAGTGAGGGGCCATACTGAAAACACCTTCCTCCTCGAGGGGTCTGCCCATCTTCCTGTGACAGGAGACAATCAGCTGTCTAAAAAAACACATGTTTTCCAGGTTCACGAGCAGGAGTTTTGCCAAAGCAGGGTGGTATTTATTACTCACCTTCCCAACCCTGCCTATGAAGAGAATTAAGGCAGGAAGGTCCCAACCAGGTAGACAGGTGTCATGCCCATCCACAGGTAGTGACAGAAGTCATAAAACAAACCTCGAACTCACAGAATGAGCCAAACCGCACAGGCACTCATTAGGAGAGTTTGGTCCCCATTAGGGATGCAAGATGACCACAGCCTCACTGTGATATTTACCTGAAAAATACCTTGAAATTTGCAGACTGAAGAACTGCAAACACAGGTGAGCATGATGTGTAGCTTGTATTTCTCCATTAGAAATGCTTTACAGTCCACGTAGGGCCACGTTGGCATTGTCTGCCCTTATATCTTACACACTTTCCATTCGCAGACACACCTTCAAGATGCCAAGTACCCAAATGTTTTAACTTTGGGGTTACTTTTTTGAAATCCTTTGCACGGTTTTGACATTTAACAAAGAATAATTGATGGTATTGGCTGTGATGGCCTTCCTGAATCTGGGAATTCTTATCAACCTAATCCGAGGAACAATGACTTATTTAACAAATGTCTTGTTTTTATATTTTGCATTAATGGGACCTATGCTACATGCAACTAAGTTTTAAATTAATCTAACCTTATAAAAATCATTTAAACATCCTGTCCTCTAGCTCTTCCTCTAAAAAGAAAATGAGGATTCTTGCCCTGGTGGCAAATAGTGTGCCCAACTTTCGACACTGGAGGGTGGCGCTGTCACTGGATGCCAGGATATGTGGGTGCGGGGACACAGCGACTCACCCCTATTCCGTCACTCCTTTCCACCAAACAATAAAAATAAAATCAAAACTTTCACTTTTCTCAATGACCAAGTGTGCGGGGATTGAAGTGCTTCCTCCCAGGCCTGACCTTCATCCTAAGCGCAACCCTACACTCAAACACCTAACTCCCACCTCAGCTCCAAGGACCCCGCTCACAGGCCGCCTCCAACTGGCAGGTAAGATGGAGTGTGGTCATGGGTTGGACTGTGCACCCCCCCAATTCATATATTCCAGTCCTAACTCCCCCAGGGCCTCAGAATGTGACCTTCTTTGGAAATAAGATCATTGCAGGTGCAATCGGCTAAGATAAGGTCAGTCATTAGGGAGGGCCCTAATCCAAGAGGACTGGTGTCCTTGTAAAAAAAGGAAATCTGGAGACACAGGGAGGACGCCACATGAAGACACAGGCAGAGGTTGGTGTGATGCTTCTACGAGCCAAAGAGCCACGGGCTGACACCAAACCCCCAGAGGATGGGGCAGCTGTGGAGCAGAGTCCCCCACAGCCTCGGAAGGAAGCAGCTGCGGTGAGAAGGCGACCAGGAAGTGAGTCCCCTTATTTCGAGGGGCCCCGCTGACTCATTTTAGCCTTTTCCAGAGGCTGAGGGAGAAGGCGGAAGCTGCTGGACATTCCACGCAGGCTGGCCCCCCAACTCTGCAGTGTCCAGGACAAGGCGGGGAGGTCCCTTTGCCTGTATCTAAGTAGCTGCATGTTACACATCAAATCGACAAGCTGCTGGGTAAGTGGGTTTTATCCTTCTACCTTGACAACTACACCTTCACAGTAACGATGTAAGAAAATACATGGCTATGGTCTTTCTGTGACTTGTCAGCAAAATGTAATACTTAATATTATTAGGGATAAATGTCAGTAATATATAGTAATTAATATTAGCAGTGTTCTGCTGGTAGATTAGCATTTTTATCAGGGTGATAAAACTTAAATGTACATAATTGATTAAATATTATATATACTTATTCCACAAAATGTCATCTTTTTTACTTTCATTTCAAATATCATTATCATCAAAACTGTCATATAATTTGCACTGTATTGACTGTAAGCCAACTGGACAATATAGCTTTTTAGAAATTTAAATTTGAAAGAAAACCTTTCCTCTGTTCAGGCAGCAGTAAGTGAAATTATAAGAAAAAGTTAAGTTTTAAAACAGTACTTAAACTTGGAAACAATGCATGAATTGTATATATTGTATTCAAACAGAAAATATTACAAAATAATTTCATCCTATAGATCACTATCACTTATATTCCTATTAACACCATTTCTTAAAGCAATATCTAAGTAATATGGAAATATCTAACAATATGTGAAAAATTAGTAGCATGCTTCTCATACATGCTATCAAACCTAGACATATAAAATCTCAGGAATAATTACAACTGTTTAATGTTGCAAGTATTTCTCAGCTCCTATGAATGACTGTTGAGAGCATCATGCTAAGTCACTGATTCATGAGTTCCCCCAAAACTATAAATGGAACACAAAAGAGGCAAGAATATGGATGGCTGGAACTACTAGAAAGTGAAAATTTGTTACGCAAGGACACACTGTCACCATGATATCTAAGAGACGGGTGGACAAGCTCATTAATTTATTCTTCTCCCATGGTCTCTCCAAAGTGGAGTCCATCTCCAGCAACAATCATAGCAACAAGGCCTGCACGGGGTTAACAGACAATTACAGTGTATTTGGGATATACTTATACTAGAAAAACTCTTATTCGTAGTTTATCTGAAATTCAAAGTTGGCCAGCTGTCCTGTATTCTCATTTGCCAGAAACAGGCCCACACTCTTTCACGGCACTTGAACTCAGCTACCTTTGGGTTTGCTCACACGAGACGACAGGAGGTGGAAAAGCATGTCCCTGAGACCTGAACGATGCTAGTCACCAGAGCGGATTTCTAACGTCACAAGGTGCCCTCACCGGTGCCAATGCAGGGTCCGTGGAGACAGAGGTGTGCACCTGTTCTTTGAGGCGGGTCCACGTCTGCCGCCACAGGGACCCAACACACACCTTGCCAGCCCCCAGGCAGCCAACTCCACTCCCCTTTCATTCATTGTGTCATCCATAACTCTCTCCAGGAGCCCTTGGGGTCATGCTGCCAGGCACGGAGAGGGGCAGAAGAACAAGAGCAGACACTGCAACAATGAGTCAGAGAGGGGCCCACCTCACAGCTGCCTGCCGTCTAATGGACACACGGGCACATCCCTGGTGGTGGCAGCAGGAGCCAAAGGTGGTAGCTGCAGGGTCACTCCACGAAGGAGCACCCTTAACTCACCTGAGATGCAGATAGGTTTCACAGACAGAGGGAAGAGAACAAAGGAAGTTCAATGCCACACTGAAGACGTGCTAGGAAATGGGGTGGTGAATCAAACCTCACGTGACTTAGAGGTAAACTTGACAAATCGCAGATGAAGTTATTATTCTCACTTTTTCTGCAGTGATAGAAAAGCTGGTCATTTCTCCTGTGGAGAACTGGACCATCACTGCCTGGTAAAGACGCTCACGCACACTGGTCAAGGAGCAGGCTGGTCGCGTTCATGGGCCAGGGGTTCAGGCAGCTGTGTTTTTCTGGACATACCCTGAGCGCTTCCAGGCTGGGGGGCCTGCCAGCTCTCTCCTCCATCCGCCGCCCACGCCACAGATGGCACACGTGCCTCTGGCTATTAAGCTGGAAATGCAAGCTGCTTTTTGTGGTTCTCAAATGCCCTCCAGGAGAGAGTTTCCTGGAAGTTTCAAGTCCTATTTCTCATACCGCCTCCATCTAAATTGACGATATTGACGGCCTTTTCATCTAATGACACTAGTATTTTGTGCCTATTTTTATTAAAAGGCTCCATTACACAGCCCGTCACGTGACCGCTAGTTAATGTTGCCAGCCTTACTGCGCCCGCTCTAGGACTCCTCGCCTCCCCCACGGCGAGGACGGCGTCCCTCAGGGCTGGGTCTGCCGCGCTGCCTGAGATTGCCTGGAAGCCCCATCTGATGAACGACTCTGCTGACAAGCAAAAGGGACAGGCAACCAAAGTTCTACCAAAACTGGGTGCCCCACACTTAGAAAAGGACCTAGACTGGGTCACAAGACAAGCGGAAACTGGAGACAACCGAAAAGCAGGACACAAGCAGGCAACGCTCCAGAGGAGACATTAAGGGAATGAAAAAAATGGGTGAAAAGTGGGGAAGTGATGGGAGAAGCTGAAGGATCCCCCTTCGTGTCACCTGTCATTAAAAGACGCACCAGGCAGCCACCATGGGCAGCACCAGTCGGCCTCCCACCCACTTCTGAATCAGAACAGCTCACAGTGTAATAGGAAATTCTGCTGAGGCCTAAGAAGAGTCTATCCGGCCCTCGCTAAGGGCAGAAATGAAAGGAAGGGACAGATGTTCCTGTAACTGCAGAGTGCACGTGGTCACTGCGCAGCCAGGTGCCTGAAGGGCCTGTTACCATAGCGTGGCCACATTGCATGGACTTCCCTCTAGTTCCTACCCCACAGTAGTTACTCCCTTTGAGTTCTAAACCACTGGTTTTACTTTATTTAGGTCATTGGGAACATTTTTTGTATTTCTGATAATTACTCAGAAGTTATAAAAATGAATTGCACAGCAGCATGCAGCCGTTTTATGCAATTAGAAATGACTAAATGGAAGGCAGGGGCTCCAACAAGAAATGGGAACGCACTCTGTTACCGAGGCTCATGAAGACAGGCTACTTTTAGTGAAGAATTGTTCGCGGAGGACCGTGGGCCAATAACGATATGCCCAGACCAGATTAACAGCAACTGCATTGCTAATTTCATTAGCATTTGCATTATCATTGTGCATTAATTACTACAGTGAGGCCACCAAAGACTACTATTCGAATCTGACAGCACCAATCCCCCGGGTGCCTTTTGTGGTTGCTGAATGATTGCCGTGCAACAGTTTGCTGCTTTTGACAGATAAGAAGCAACACCGGTTTCCCAGCCTCGCCAGGGCCCATTGCACAGGCATCATCGAAACTAAACCAGACACCCCCAGCACTCTGGGGGACGATGCTGCACGAAAGAACCAAGGACCGAGTGAGGCCCCAGCCAGCACAGGCTTGGGCAGGGTTCCATCCTGGCTCTGCTGGCAGGTTTTTGCCCAAATGCAAAGCAGTGTTCAAGTGGAGGAAGCTAACCCAGGGCCTTCTCTGACAGTGCGCACTGTCTGAATAAAAGTCCGTGGTCAGCGAAGTGTGGGAAACACTGGGTGACAGAGAGACACGGATCCCACTGTGGACCTTCTCACAGCCTTTACTATGGCCCCACAAGAGGGGCAGAGAGCTTGCAGAGTTTCCTAAAATTTACTTGACCATCTAATCTTTTTTCTCACTGTATAGCTTCTGAAATTATTAATTATAGGAACAGACTTTTGAAAAAGGCCAAATTAGCAGACTATATATAACTGTAGCCAGAATAATGAAAATTCTATAAAATAAACACCAAAACATATCATAGAAAACCTCTACTGATTTCTGAGAAATTCATTGCCATTAGAGGCTGCACAATTTCCAGGTAACCCTCCTGTCCACATTGTGAGAAGAATGACATGCCATCCCCGAGGTCTTGGCCAGTGCTCAGCCCCTTGTAGTCCCCAGGACGCTGCTGTTCCTGAGCTCCAGGTCCCCTGGACTAGGGACAATGGGTCCCCCTGCCCCACACTGTCTCCTTCAGCCCATGTTAACCCAAATGTGGAATGTCCCCCCTCCCAGGTGTCTGCCCAAACCAGACCAAGAAGCAAGTAAACCCTCTGAGAGGCTCTGTCTGGGAGGCATTTGGAAGGTACGCAGTGGCAACGGAATTGCAAGCAGCTGCAATTTGAGTACTAGACCCAACTATGCTTTCCTTTTTTAAGCTTTACTGAGGTGTAATTTACGTACTGTAAAGGTCACTTGTTTGAAGTGCAACTGAATGGTTTGTAATAGATTTGTGATGTCGACTTCCTCAGTTGGTTACGAGAGGCTGGGCTCCAGCCTCCCACCAGGCTGCCAGTCTTGCCTGTCCCCCTGCTTATCTGTACCCCTCTAACCCCCACACTCAGTTCCTCCTGTCTTTTGCAACTCTGGTGTTCTCACCTGCGGCCAATCCCTTTTAATCCCATCTTTCAACTACAGATAACCTATCACAGTACCTTTCTAAATAAAGACAGATCTCTTCCTGAGAGACATTCAGATGTCAGGATTTAACATTAAATTGAGAAAATCAAACAGCAACTTGACTGTGCTGGCCCAATGCACCTCCCTTAGGGAGGCCATGCAACAGAGTCCATCCGCCCATTTCTGGAGTGGCCGCTGAACTTCCTGTCACACAGCACTGTCCCGCCTGCAAACAGCAGCCACTATTTCTCACTGCCTGCCCCCCAGCCCACCCCCCTCACCTGGGTGCATCCCTCAGATCCACCTTCAGTTCAACCCAGAGAGCCTGGCTCCGACCCCCTCATGACATCGGCCTGGGCTCCACCCCAACAAGCTGGGAAAACGGAATCCACTCTTCAGCCACAGGCGACCCCGAGCCCACAGCGCCAGCGAGTACAGGGCTTCCGGTGAAGGCCTGGCCCCCCAACAGCTGCTGCCAGGCTTTCTGAAGTGAAGGTGAGCCGGTGGGGGAGAAGCTAGAGGAGAGAAGCCATGGGTCTCGGAGTGCCGCTCCACCGCTTTGGACGGTGCGCCAGGCCGGCTGCGGGCTGGGAACGAGAAGAGGCCGCCTCGCCTCCAACAGCCTTGCGGGCTGACAAGGACACAACCTTGGCCCCTGCCCTTACGGCAGGCGGCTCCATCACAGGGTTTGACCGTGAGGCCACTGTCAGAGCACACCTAGAATTTTATCCAGAAAATCAGCTCCACCCATTTCTAACCACTGTGAAATCACTGCAATAGAACAAAGTGGCAGACACGTGCCTCTCTCCCAGGTGTGCCCTGTCTGTTCCATCTACGCATGGGCCGCATGGGCCACACAAAGGCAAGTTTTCTTCACTCCACCTGGAAGCACTGGGTTTAAAGAAGTTCAGCTTTTTCTCGTGTTTCATCACAAAATCTCATACTTTAGATCTTGAGCAAACCTTCCTTTAACACTTAGATCAAGCAGCTGGATGCTGTCCACGTGCAGTGAGCCAATGCGGACAGGAAGCAAAGGCGGCGTGAGGGCCTTCCAGGCACTCCCACACTGCACGTCACTGCCTCACATCTCAGCGAATGACCAGAAGGCGAAGGACTGAGACTTTATCTGGGAACCAACGTCAACCAAGACGCGGCGCCTGGGGCAGTGCCCATGCGCCACTGCCAGGGGCCCCCACCCCCCTGCTCCTTTCCCACAGAGACACCATATTTAGTAAGGCACGTGATGGGCCAGGATCTATGGAAGGTTTCCCGACCACAGTTCCCTCTCTGCAGCTGGGCGGCTACTTTGCACATGGGCCTTTGTATCTGCAAACTAGTTACTAGACTATTGCCATCTGGGGTGAGGGACCTATTTGTGAGGAATTCAAATCTGTTGAGAACTGATGCTTTTGTAAAATATAATTAAAGTTAATGACAAACCCACAGCCAACGCCATACTCAATGGGCAAAAACCGAAAGCGTTTCTCTTAAGATCAGGAACAAGACAGGGATGTCCACTTTCACCACTCGCATTTGACATAGGACTGGAAGCTCTAGCCACAGCGATCAGACAAGAAGAAATAAAAGGTATCCAAATTGGAAAGGAGGAAGTAAAGCTGTCATTATTTGCAGATGACATGATGCTACATATAGAGAACCCTAAACACTCCTCCAAAAAAATATTAGAACTGATAAATGAATTCAGTAGAGTAGCAGGGCACAAAATAAATGTCTACAAATCAGTTATATTTTTATACATCAATAATGAACTATCAGAAAGGTAAACTAAGAAAACAACCCCATTTACAATTGCAACAACAAAAATAAGGTACCTAGGAATAAATTTAACCAAAGAGGTAAAAGACCTATACTTAGAAATTTGTAAGATACTGAAGAAAGAAACTGAGGAAGATACAAATATGTGGAATTATATACTGTGATCATGGATAGAATGAATTAACATTATTAAAATATGCATGCTACCCAAAGCAAACTATAGATTCAGTGCAATTCCTATCAAAATACCAATGGTGTATTTTACAGAACTAGAGAAAATATTCCAAAATTTATGTGGAACCACAAAGACCCCTGAACAACCTCAGCAATCTTCAGAAAGAGGAACCAAATTGGAGGAATCATGCTACTTGATATCAAACTATACTATAAAGCCACAGTAATCAAAACAGCATGGTACTGGCATAAAAACAGACACACAGATCAATGACACAGAATAGAAAGCCCAAAAATAAACCCACACCTTCACGGTCAATTAATATTTGACAAAGGAGGCAAAAACATACAAGGAGTAAAGACAGTCTATTAAAAATGGTGTTGGAAAAATTGGACAGATACATGCAAAAAAATGAAACCAGACCACATCCATACAACATACACAAGAATAAACTCAAATGAATTAAAGTTTTAAATGTAAAACTTAAAACCATGAAAGTCCTAGAAGAAAACATAGGCAGTAAAATCCAATGTTTCTCATAGCAATATTTATTCTAATACATCTCCTCGCGCAAGAGAAACAGAACAAAAATAAACAAGTGGAACTATGGTACATCAAACTAAAAAGATCTGCATGGCAAAGAAAACCATCAATAAAATGAAAAGACAGCCCATTGAATGTGGAAACATATTTGCCAATGATACATCTGATAAAAGGTTAATATCTAAAATTTATAAAGAACTTGTAAAACTCAACACCAAAAAAAAAGTCCAATTAAAAAATAGGCAAAGGACCTGTATAGATACTTCTCCAAAGCGGACATACGGATGGCCCGGAGACACATGAAACGATGTTCAATGCCAATAATCATCAGAGAAATACAGATTAAACCCACAATGAGATATCACTTCACATAAGTCAACAAGCAAGAAGCGTTGGTGAGGATGCGGGGAAAGGGACACCCCCATTCATCACGGGTGGGAATACAGATTGGTGCAGCAACTATGGAAAATAGTAAGGAGTTTCCTCAAAAAATTAAAAATGGAACTGCCTTATGACCCAATGATCTACTTCTTAGAATATAGTTTAAAAAACCTGAAACACTGATTTGAAAGAACATAAGCACACCTATGTTCATAGCAGCATTATTTACAATCACCAAGGTAGGGACGCACCCAAGTGCCCGTCAGTAGATGAGTGGATAAAATAACTATAGCACATTTACACAATGCAATACTACTTGGTCATAAAAAAGAAGGAAACCTTACTTTTTGCAACAACATGGACAGACCTAGAGGGTATTATGCTAAGCGAAATAAGCCCGTCAGAAAAAGACAAATAGCATATGACTTCACTTAATATGTTGACTCTAACGAACAGAATAAACTAACAAACAAAATAGTAACAGACTCACAGCTGTCAGAAGGGAGGTCTGTTGCAGAGCTAAATGAAATAGGTGAAGGAATGAAACCACCCCCCCAAAAAACCCTCAGAGACACAGAAAACAGTGTGGTGATCACCAGAGGGGAAAGGGGCCACAGGGGGAGGTGGGAGAGGAGATAAATGGGGAGGGAAGGAGACTTGACTCGGGGAGGTGAACACACAATATACAGATGATGTGTTACAGAACTGTACGCTTGAAGCCTATATAATTCTAAGAACCAAAGTAACCCCAATAAATTCAATTTAAAAAATGACAAGAAAACAGACCGCGCATCTGGGCCCATGGCAACGCTGTGTTGCTGAAAACCTCCTGAGCATCGAATTCTCGACCTCTGTGCTTCTCTCAGCACAGACTGCCCCACAGGATGAGAGAGGAAGGATGTGCACCACCTGCAGGTCACACCCTGATGGGAGGAGCGGGTGCCCCCTTGCCCTGCCACAGTCCCCTTCTTGTTGGTTAAAAGGCACCTGGGCCGTGAGTCACCTGAGACCACACAGACACGATCAACGTGCTAGGAGGATGGAGAAACAAGATGGGAGGAGTCTGGACTCCACTGACTTCACTGAGCCAACTGCCATTCCAGCTCAGAGTTTCACACTTCTGTCTGGTTCAGGTCACACCAGCTAACCCGTATCTGTATCAATATATGGACTCAAGACCAAACGGTCATTGGAACATCTCTACATATACAACGTGTGAGTACACAAACAAGTACTAAAAATGTTTCCAAGTCCCACTTGACTCTATGCCTAAACGTCTGAGTAACACGCTTTTGAAATTCGGACTGGTTTGGCCCCGCAGTGAAAACAGAGTCAGAAACCCGCTGCCTTGCTCTCCATGCGGGGACAGTCCACTGGCTCTCCTGAGCTCTGCCAGCTGCGGCACGAAGGCCCGCCTTGGAGACAGGAAACAATATATAATCACCTGTGTCCTTAAGAAAAATGTTTGGGAAGGAACTATCATAAAGCAACACATGGTTTTCTTCAGGACTTTGGAAGGAACTTGATTATCTCTTTGTATTAAATGTTAAAGCAAGTTTACAGAAAACAGCCCATTTGCAAATGTTCCAATCGCCTGCACACTGACCACTGACAGGGTTGGAAAAGGTGTTAGATTCAGGGCAGAGAAATAATAAAGTCAATTTAAAAGCATTTTACCTGTATTCCAGAATAATGAGTTATTAAAAGAAATTGTCTTTTAAAAATCCTTTATGAAGTTGATAATGTAATAATTGTATTAACTTGGAACCAACTGCCTTTTACTCGTGAGTGTGTGTTTAATGAGACCTCATTTATCTAAAGCCTGGAGCAGCGCTTTCTGCGCAGGGCCCAGAGCTATCAAAACGCGGACTGCGACCAGCACAGTCCAGGGATTATCTGTGATCAGCCTGTGCTGAGATAAATGCAAACACTTGGGGTCAAGCACTTGGAGACATTTAGAGCAACAGGACATGACCATCAGGTCCAAATGCATGGCCCACTTTCTAATAATTCATTTTTATTATGAATTACAAAAGCATCAGTTCTAAACAGATTTGAACTTTTCTTTTTAATGGCCCTTCACCCCGGATAGCAACTGGTCTAGTAACCAATTTGCAGATTTATCAGGGAGCATTTCAGATTAGCCCTCAGCTTCACAGATGCCTCAACTCTCACACCACAGCGCAGAAACGCGTGAGGCTACGGGCGCTGGCTCAGGGCGGCACCCACGCTGCACACCGAACAGGGGCTCATCATCCCACACGGCCCACTTAGCAGCACGGCGAGAACATTCTCATGGGCAAATTTGCAAAGCACAGATTTGTAACAACATAAGAATTACAGAGTAAGATAACAAGAAATAAGATTAAAATGATCTCATAAGATAAAACTATTCATATTTGTGTGAGTGCATCTCGTCATAGAAACAATAGCTGGCACGTCTTCTCCACTTTGTCTTCAATCCTAAAACCAGGGCTTAGAATTTGCACCAGGTGTTAGCAGCTACACCTCTGGAAAGAGTTCCTTGTTAATGCCAAAAACATTTCGACTTATTTCTCTAGGGAACAAAAAAAGAGAGAGAGAGAGACAGAAGTGAAAGTATACACTTCTTTCAACTAGAAAGCTTTATTTTGCCCCTGGAGAAAGGCAGCTTGGTTACGGGTCCGAACGAATTGTTATTATTATTTTATTGAGCAATAAACCAAAGTGTGATTGTGCTGCCAGTGACTCGGAGATACGGTTAAGCCTGGAATCACATGGTTGAACGACTGGCTGACCCAGAACCTGAGCCATTCAAATGGCCCAGAAGACAAACGAGCCGGGAGCGAGAATGTCTCGCCGATGCAAACCCAATTAGCGTCAACACCAGCCTGCGGGATTTATCGGTTGCCTGGCTTCTGAAAACGGTGGAGCCAGCTCCTTTCCTGTGCCTGCAGGGCACATTCATTAGATGGGAAACACAGTCTTGTTAACCACGGCATTCGGCCATGGAAACGAGGGGTCAGTGCTATGCTCCTTGAGCCTCCTACAGAGCGGGGTCTCGACGGAGGGAAGGCAGGTGGGAGATGGCCGGCCTTCTGTCACGAAGCCAATTAGCTGTCACACAGTAGGGGCTTCCTGACTTATGTCTTCTTAGAGTTGCCGTACAGGACGGAAATAATACTTCCAACTGTCACTCAGTTCATAAAAGAACGAAGAGAGAGAGAGAGGATGTGGGAGAGCAAGAGAGAGGTTTTCACCACAAGTTCACTGGACTCCCAATTTTCAGTTTTAGTTTTTTAAGAAAGAATGATTCGTGGGTGCTGATTCAGCTTCAACCACACTCACATCCAATGCTCTTACCCCCACAGCTGGCAAATCTATGGAACAAAGCAGCATCCGCGGCCCGCTAAGTCATCAGACCTACAGTTTTGGCTTTTGTGCTGTTTGCTCACACCCACCAGAAGAATGCCACTGGACCCATCTCCCCTCAGCCCCTCAGTGCGTTGCTTGGCAACGGGAGGGTGCCACTTCGGAGCTGACTCCTGCCGTAAGGCACAGTGACATGCCTCCAGTCTGAAGCAGAGCAGAGGTGATGACGCTGAGAGACCCACGTCACACAGAGCTTTTGTGTGAACAGATTTACCCCCTGGGGTAACCAAAGTGTAGCCTGGGGAGTTGGTTTGGCTGAGTAAAATGAAAAAAAAAAAAAAAAACAGTGCCAAACCACCAAAAAGCAAGGATTATCAAGGAGACCATTTTCCCAGCCAAGTCTGATTCTGAATTCAAACCCTTAGGACTCATATAAGGATTTTACAGTGTCCTATCAATAATCTACCGAAATCAACCCAAAACGTGGCAAAATATTGAGGTGAAATCTTGTCTGCATCAGTGAAGTATCTCAAATACTTTTTCTCTTGTAAAGAAAATGTTATTTGTTGGTTAAACTACGAATGCTAGATGCAGCGCACAGTGGTTGTGGGGAACACACAAAAAATTAGTCACTGAGTCAAGGGTTACGATGTGTCTGGCCTCGCTCAAGGGTAGTATTTCTGTGTGGTCTGGCTTATTTTCTGTTCCCATTTTTAATAGTTACTGGTGCATGAAGAAAAGCCAGGGGCGGGGGGGAGCGGTTAATAAACAGGGTCACAGAAGGGAATAACAAAAGAGCCCTGTGAGAGAGCAGGGCCCATGGACTCTCTCTAAAAGGTGGTGTCTGAGCTACCTTGACTCCCACTATCTTCCAATGTCTGTGTTTTCACTTATCCCACGGGAGGAATCAAAATTCACAGATGATTGCTGACCATGAATCTTTAGAGATAACAGAGACTGACGTGTGATTATTACGCTGAAAAAATATGTATTTTCTGGCCACCCTCAGCCTGCCATGGCATGGGGCTTCTGGAGGGCACAGCAGGGACCGCTGAAAGGCAGGGAGGACAGCAGGGACGGGCTGAAGATGTCAGTAGAACCAGGCAGCAGTGAGGGGCGGAGGAGGAGGTAGAGGGGCCGAGAGCAAACGAGGTGGCCCCCTGGAAGAAGTTCGGGCATGGATAGAGGACTTGGGGCCCTATATGTACCCTGACCTACCTACGGCCCTCCCCATACTCTCCCTGACTCCTGGGCCTCTGCTCGCTCTACGGCATTTTTTCTTTGCTGAGTTAGATGTTACCAACAAAATGCAGGGTTTCAGTGCTGATTTTTTCCAGACCATTTGCTCATTCTTGCTCTGGGCGCCCTTGTCCATAGTTACTGTCAGCTGAGATGAGACGCGCTGCCCCGTTACTTACCAGTGTGCAGGGTGTCTCCACACATCGATCCCAGCAGGAAAGTGGGTGGGCTTCTGGGGCAACAGCCTCCCTCCTAAAGGCAGGACTCTAGGCCCGTGACGCCACCCAGAGGGATCTTCAGGAGCTCACCTGGGTGCGCAGGCAGGAGTCTGCAGGGTAGAGGGTCTCAGAGTCCACTGGACACATCACAGGCAGGCCATGCCCGTCCTGCATGGTAAGAAAATGGTGCCATGTGTCTCCTCTGCCTCTTCTCACTAGAATCCACTCAGACCCTATAAGAGAAACCAGGGATCAGTTTCCCCTGTGACCCATGTCCACCCTCTGCCACGCTGGCCGAGTTGGGTCCTGCAGCCGTGTGGAGAGTGAGACACAGTTCAGCCCTACGGGAGGCGCTGCCATCAGGCTGTCCAGCTGCCGATGGGCAGAGGTGTGGAGGCATACTGGGGGAGAGGAGACAGGGCTAGAGGGGCTGTCTCCAAAAGCTACAGACACGAAAGGGGTCAGAGCCTCGGCTAAATAAAGTGCACCTTCTCTTCTAACATTTGTTTCCCCTTGGATCAGTCTTGGCAAGGGTCCCCAAGACAAGAGGGAGCCTCACTGGGGCCACTCTGCAAATTCATGAGGCAGAGACGACACGCCAGCCAGCCATATGCATGATTATTACAGGAAGAGGGAAGGACTGTACCTATTTAGCATCTCGTGGTTCAAAGGCATGTTGCTGAGACACCAGGAGGGAAGAAACAAATGGGGTGGGGGAAATTTTCTAATCTTAATAAAATCTGCTGGCCTTTTCCAGTAAGGACAGGATTGAGAGATTACATGTCTGACCCTTTAATGTCGTCAATGGGAATGAGAGAGATCTCAGAGAAAATATTTAGAAAAAGAGTCTGTGTTATGCCTTGCCAGTGTTACGCCTTAATATATTCTCTCATTAGCAATAAGCCAATTTTAGATAAGCAATGTTTTCTCAGCAGGCAACTGCAAGTTAATAAGGTACCCTCAGCCCTCGTTAGAGTTCTCAGGCTTGAGGCGCGTACTGAAAGCGACCACGTGGCTTTCCCGGCGCCCAGAGCGCACCTCAGTGGGGTCGAAACGGGTGTGTGCCGTACAGTACAGAGCAGCCTCCTTCCACAGTCCCACCTGTTCCTTCTGCCCAGTAGCGGAGGGAGACGAGAGCACAGCAGTTATTCACGTTCTACCTTAGATTCCATCGAGCCCCGGGAGACACGCTCTGCCCCAGAGCCTGCCCTGACACCTGGGGCACGGGTGCCTAACATCACTTTGTTCAACTGCAAATATGTTCACTGACACTGCAGTCGCTATCAACCAGCTGAAGGAACTAAAAGTAGATATCCCTTCATCGTTCAAAAGAACATGCCCAGGGATAATCTGCCAAATGAGCGCCCTTGAGTGATTCTGATTTTGATTTACTTCTTGTCTTTACAACTTTCATATTGACCTTTCTTCAACAGACATGGAACTGAAGGAGCAGTGTGGGTCTTTTCATTCATTTGTCTGTTCTAACCCTTCCATTGGCTGTCTGATACCCATGAGGCTTCCTGAAATGGCATGGCCAGTACCAAGGTGGACATTGCCAGCGGCTGCTACCCGAGCAGCAGGTGTGGGGTGAGCCGAGGGCTGCTCGGTTCCTCCCAGAGCGTCACTCTCAGCCACACTCCAGCAGGGTGGCGCCGGGGTGCGGTAAGAGGCCAGTAACCAGACCCCCGTGGGCCTACAAGATCAGGGCGGACTAGACATGAGCAGCCCCGGAGAGAGAGAACGTGGCTGTAATAAGCACTGTCTTGGCGTCCCTGGCCTGGATAGCTGAGTTCACACCTCCCCCATTTTTCTGGAGCCTTTTCTTTTTCCCCTCTTGGAGTTATTTTCGCTTTCTTTCTTTTCAAGCATTTTTTTTTTCTCCCTGCGATGGAAATACCACGCTGCAGGCTCTGCTAACAAGTCCTACATGCTGAACACCTGTATGGTGTCATTTGCCGACAGGAAGAAGTGCTCTCTGCCTGCCTGCCTTTTAGCATCTGATGTTTCCTTCTTACCTGTACATCAAGCAAGGACAAGGGAGATACCCAAGCCCCGGAACTGGGTCGTGAGGCTCTTTATTTAGTCCAAATATTTGTTCTATTTTTTGCTTTATTTGGTTAAATACCCAATAAACCATGAGTAAATTCTTTAGGGTTAGTTTTGTGTTTAAACCAAAAATTAAAAAAAAAAAAAAACAAAAACACCAGTGTGATCACAAAGAGGACTTTTAAATGTATCCCTGAGGTGGGTAGTGCCGAAAGAGTGTGGTCGTCTGCTCCATGGTAAGTCCCTTAACTGTCCATAAAATGTGCAAGCTTTCCTCTCACATCACTTGGCTAAGGTTCGAATTCTAACCCAACAATCATTTGTTTTACCTCCATAACTTTATGTTGACGTCAATGAATAAGCACGTGAGTGTCTTCCAGCCCCTAAGTCTCTCCTAGACAAAACCAAAACAGGAAGACACAGAGAGAAAGAAAAACGTCCCTTTGCCTACTCCTGACAATATAAGGTAAGGAGTTCATCACCTGCCAAGGACAGAAAAGGCAGGTTAGCCAAGATGACTGAGAGGCGGCAGGAGACATCATTATATCTTACAGAATAGCTTCTGATATGTTGCATTTAGTGGTTTCCAGGCCAAGTGAAAATTCTCCAGTATCCTCTTAATAAAGTTTCACGTTGGCCCAGTTCAGAGTAACAAGTCATGGTATTTTGTCTGTAGGTGTTTTTTTAATGCTAACCTACATTAACAGCATCATGCATGATTTACAATAAAACCTTAATGAAATGCTCAGAACTGTTTAAAAAGCTGCAGCAGGTTTTTAAGGAAATTGGTTGTCTGTATTTACTCTTTGAATTAAGTGTTAAAGGAAAACAGAATAATAATATATAAAACCCAGGTTTCCTGTAACAACAATAATTATGATAACTAACATCTGTATATGGCTTTACAGTTTGCAAAGTGCTTTCTCATACATTACCTCATTTAGTAGAGTGGAAGCGTTTAATGATCTCAGTCCTCAAATGCATTTCGTTAATAGTATGTATATATATTCTATTAATAAGCACATTTAGAAGAAGCTCTCTTCATAAGCACTCCACACTAAGCCTGAACGAAAGGCTGATAGGAAGATGTCGAAACCCAGTATCAACCCCGTAAATCAAATAAACATCAAATAAAATCTGTCAAACACTTCATAATGTTCTGCGCGCGTCATCAAACTCAAGGAGAATCCTGCTGTGTCCCCTCCGAATGACACAGAGATCCAAGGTGTGAAAGCACGCTGTTAGAAGTTTCATTAAAGCCTTATTTACTAGTTCAGAACGAATTTACATTGATCCTTTAAACTATTGCTAACCACAAATGCATTAAACCTAAACAGTCTTCATTTACTGAGAAATAAATGTGTCAGCAGAACCACGACTTTTGTCCAATGTTGTTCCGGCATTTAATTCACAAAGGCTCAGTGTTAAGCTTTTTATTGCTTGTTGTGCTAAAGCATGTTCGTTTAATTGCAAATATATTTCCTTCCTGCATCATTATCAAAATTGTTATCTTAAGGAAATATTGTTTTTAAATAATCTGCTGGAAAACCAGAGCAGAACATGGGCTTATTCGGAATAATTGTTTCCTGCTACAGATGAGTTAGCGATTAAGTGGTAACATTGCTTAAACAACCCTAGGAGGAGGCGAGGATGGAAGGCGTGGGGCTCTGCTGATCCAAGTTACAAGGAGCTTCGGGAGTTTCTGGGGAGTCAACGTGTACTCACCGCTGATTTGATCGATACCTCACTGTTTACATTTTGAAAGAACTTTGTTAATGGTTCCAGGCCTAATCTAATCAATAAATAATTGCAATATATTTTGTAATTTTGCAAGATATAAATTGTGTCAAAATGAACTTCATCTTTCCATCTTTGAAATTCAGACAAATGTCTTCCTGGGCTTGACTTTGACCTTGACCTTTTCCCATATGAGTCTGGGGGAAAGGACTTGCACCCTGGTTTGAAATTAAAGGAGGCAAGCACTGTGATGAGCACACCCACACTCAAACCAGCAAAACAGAGGCCTTGTAGTAAAATAACAAAAGGAAAGGTAATACATGACTCCAGATACTCCAGATTCACATGCAATTTTTAATTTGTTTTTCAGTAGCTACACACAGCAGGCGCAGTGTTTCCGTTTCAGGGAGTGGAAATTTATTGACAGCATTCCCAATTCTTCATTAGTTAAGCCCCGCCATGCAGGCTGCATCATACTGTCCATTAAAAGGAACTTATTTAAAAAAACATATTCACTATGCAATAAATCTTTCAGTTCAAAAGTATTCAAATTCAAGAAAAGAGCAACTGCTTACTGAGGAAATAATTATGGAAAATAATTTTTGGAGTGTTCATTATTTCTGAGATCAGTTATACTTATAAAAAGAGAGAAAGGTACAATTTCTAGAAATTAGAGCTAAGCTTCCAATGGGAAGCAACCAAAATAACTCAAATTTACAGTTAAGGGGAAAAAAAATACCAGTAATTGCCAGGTTATTGTTCCATTCCAGAAGAAGTAGGAAGCCCTCCATGTCCCTGCTCTACCATGCATTTTGTCCCCATTTATTTCACAGGAAAAATGATCAAAAAATGAAGGACAAGGTGGGACCAAAAATGGCCAATGAGCAGTGAGCCATATTGTGCACAACTGAGACTGGGGAGCAGGCGTGACAACATTTGGTGACAAAAGCCTGAGACAGGCAAACACTGAAGCCCACCTCCATTCAGGCTGCCCTCTGCCCCTCTGCCCTCCATGGGGTCTGGGGGCAGCGGTAAGTGCAGCCCCTCCCAAGGTTCAGGTGCACCCACCCCACCCCTCATTAAGCTTCCTGCAGTTGGGCTTCCCAGCTGCCTGTTGGGGGAGCAGGCGTGTTGGGGTGTTTGGGGGTTCCTCCCGTGGAGTGAACGGAGCCAGAGGCTCCACGGCCATGAAGGAGGTGGGTAGCAGCTATTAACTGTGCAGACAGAAAGTGGGGGGTGCTAGAAAGATTTCCATTTTCGGCAGGAGGCTGCACCTCCGAAACCTGGTTTGCAAAGAATGAAGATGTTACCTGACGCGACACGGGCCTCCGCCCAGGCCTCCGCCCACACGAACCTTTCAGCGCGGTCTCCTCTCCCTGCAGCCTCTCCTCCGTTGTCACCCGCCTCCTCTCCAAGGTTTCACGTGGCTATAAACATTGCAATTCTTGAGCACTCGTGTGCCCTTCCACCGCCTTCAGATCACTCTCTGCTCACTCACCTCCACACACCTCCCACCTCCTGTTGTTTGACCAAAGACGACCTGTGGTTTTCTCCTAGTTTCCACCATCCATTTAGGTACTCCAAAGTGTTGGGTTATTGTCTTAAATGCCTGCTTGGAATGAAGACCAAACTCCTCTCTGAGGTCAAAGCTCAGCTTTCTCCTTGCCCACAGTGACCTGCGATTGGGCGATCTTCTGGCCTCCATAAAAGCACCCGGCATGCACTAAAGCAGATGCATGGTGGTAGCCCTGCTCTGCGCAGAGCCGCGGAAGTGCTGGGCTCGGGTTCGCCTTCTCTCCCTGTGCTCTCGCCCTGGCTCTCCCGTGATGCCAGGTGCATGCACTTCTCAGAGCCTCCCTCTCTGGTATGGAGACAAACAATAGCAGTATCACCAGCTTCCCAATCCTCCTGCAAGGAAATAATTGTTCAACAAAAACTTAGGACCTTCTGGAGATGACAGCTGAGGGAAGACACCCGAGGACTGTCAAGGACTTAATTAGAAAACCTGAAACAGTCCACATTCTTCTCATGAACGACAACGGGAATGTGGACATCTGAGGTCTTGCCTAGATACCAATGCAGATGCCTCAGACTGGTATCTGACAGTGAAGATCAGACCGACAAGCAAGTTGTGTTTAGCCCACACACGCTTGTTAGGTTTTTATGTTGATTTGATGGCCAATACACACAACTCCAGTGACCTGACCACGGGGACCGCACTCTCATGCGGTAACAGAGCAGTCACTGTACTTGTCCTGTACAACACCTATGACCAGGTTTCCAGGAGCCGGGCCTGCGTCTCTTGAATACATAACCTGTGTGATCCCCAAGGGGACTGAGTGGTCCACCCCTCATCAATAAACTTTTTAAAACTCAATAAAGTTTTTATGAATAAAAAATCAATAAATTTTTACATGAAGTGTTTTCAGGCTTTAATTTTTCAACATGCTTTTGTGTGCACCCTCTTTGTAGCCTCACGCCAACCGCATCCCAGTCCAAAGGCCATGCCCGTTTCCTTTTTTCCGATGATGAAGCAGAGTCGGTCCGTTTGCAGACCTGGCATCTGAAAGACACCATGAGCTCCACCAAGGGCGTTAAATGCTAACCTGTCACTTTGCAAGTGAAGGGCCACGGGCTCCTGGGCCAACCCAATGCTGATCCATAAACAGTGTCTTCATCCTGAGGACTGAGAACTGAGCTTAAGCACAAGAAATCGCCAGCAACACCACCTTCACATATTTATAAGTCTCTGACACATGGGTGTGGCTTATGTCTCCATCAATTTGATAACTGCTGGGAGTTCGATTTTATGACTTCAGATGCTTCGACTTGCGGCTTTTTATTCACATCTAGAACACAAGTACCTGATTCTAGATACAGCCCTATCTAGCATCTTCAGATATCAGTACTAACAATTTTAAGAACACACAAGCAATAGGGTGAAACATATTCCTCTGGAATGAAACGAGAAGAAAATTAATAATAATAAGACCAAGGTGATACATTAGAGTAGCCTCATTTTGGTTGCTTATGTAAAGAATAAGCCATTCATTAATGCGTATAAACCATATTTATACATTCAATCACTCCCACCTTCAACACACTGTCCTACTTTTTCTTTCCATATGTTATTTCCATGTGATATTTCTTTACCCCAAGTAGGATTCATTGGGAAGGCATGTTCTTTGATAAAACAAGGTCAATAATATTGTCATTTTCAACTGTGAAATCATTTTCACAGGTCCAAGTTGAAATGAAATCAATTATGAGAACAAATAGCACTGTTTTATCACTAATGAATGGATTTAGCATTATTTTCCATGTTCCCACCACTTAAAATGGGAGACACAGAGCAAATGTGGTACCAACAAAGCTCAAGTAGTCCACGCTAATGGCAGAGATACTTAAGGATCATCCGCATGCAGCTAATACAGACCAAAGTGGTTTATTACCACTGTTTTGTGATTTACGACTCACATTATGACTTTATTTTGAAATGGTTGCATAAAATATTAATGTGTGGTGAAAGAGCACACAGCCAGGAGCAGGGATGCTGTTTGATCAGAGGTGAGGCTGCCTGGTGCTTTGCTCCTTGTAAATACCCTGAACTCAAGTCCCAGTCCCCTACTTGCCCCCTTCCTGTCGTCAGCCCCTCATGTTCGAACTTTCAAGGTGGGAGAGCCCTACTTTTGTTCCTCGGTTATAGGTTGTATACTGTTAATTTTTAAAGGGATGGAATAGTTTATAACAAATGTGAATAATTTATAGCAAATGTTCTCAGCATTGATTAGTGTTCTTTTGAAATAGAACGTCTTCTTGATACTCATGATTCCTTTAATGCCTTGTGAAAAGTCAGAAGACCTGTTACTGAACTCCTTAATGGACAAATCAACTTTAATTTTAGTCATATGTAATGTGAAAGATAAGTACCTATAGTTTTGGTGGGGGTTTTTTTCCCTTGCTTGGAGTCTGTCAGGCATTAACACGAAGCATCATCTCAAAAGCAATCGAAAGCGGAGTTAACAATAGGACCCAGCCAGCCTTCCTTGGAACATACATTTAGTCAGATTTCTCCAAACTCAGGAGTTCACGGTTTCTGTAGCTTTCACTAGGCTGCACTCTGGGTCGTCCGCACCTCACGCTTTGCAAAGATCCAGCCAGGGGACTTAAGTAACAGAGTCCACAACAACTTTACTATACAGCGTACTGATTGATACAGAGTTCCTTATTTCATTTAAATTTGATCAACTCTATCTAAAACATCTTTTTGAATCATCCGAAGAGCTAATATAATCTTGTTGCTATTGTGTCAGACTCACCATCTATGATTTTTTCCTGTTATATGTTGTTAAAGGTCAACTGGTATAAATGAAGCAAAATAATATAAAATAATAATCATTAACACTGTGCTTCCTGTGTGTGTGACATACACTGTCCAAGAGTTTTACATAAATTAACTCACTTTATTCTCGCAGCTACCTGTGAAATAAGTACTATTTTAATGCTTGTTGTGCAAAGGGGAAACTGAGGCACAGAATCAGTGAGTTGCCCTGCAGACATCACCAGAGGACAAACTGAAATCAGGAACTTAAGACTGGCCTCAGAATCTATGCTCTCATCAGAACACTATTGTTCCTGTCCTCTGCTCAGAAATATTTAGCTTCAAAGTTCTTTGCATAAGGACAGAAAAGAAAATGACCCAATGACTGGGGCGTTAAGAATATAAAGCCTAAATTTATGAAGGACCAATGTTAAGAATTCAGTTCAAATGATGGAAAGAGAAAGGAGAAGAAAGGACTGATTTTGCTTCAGGGATTCCTTAAGGTGTCCTTGAATAAGTGTCACCCAATGGACAGATGGCCACCTCTGACACCCTCCGGGGGCAGTAAAATGCACATCGAAGGGCACTTAGGGAACACGTCGCTGTGCTCCCAGCTGAATCCTTCATTCCTGGCCCATCCGGGGGAGATTGCTGAGCCTGTCTGGGCTAGGATTTCCATTTTCAAACTGAGGTAGTAACACCCACTGGTAGAAAACCGTGTCATGATTAGAGATAATGTGGAGTGCCTGGCACTCAGTAGGATATGTAATATTTGTCTTTATTGCTTTTGTTCTATCCGTTGTTATTCTTTCTGCTAGCCTCCCCTCACCAGTAGTCACAGCATGAATGTTGGGAACTCAGCCCTTTCCTAATGTTGGCCCTTAAGGTCTTTAGCTCGTTGCCCTCCCCTCACTGTGCCCCGGAACTCACGCTGGAACTCACTGAGTTGAGACCATGTGCACTCTTAACCTCCAACGGGCACTGAGCAAACCAAGCAAGAGGTGCTGAGCGTGCCGCACAGGGAGCCTGTGGGGTCCAACACAAACGTGTCACCTCCTGGGACAATCCCTTCAGGGAAGACACCTCCCTCTCACCTGTGTGGTTCGACTTGTGAATAGCGACCACTGTTATTCCTTGTCTGTGAATGACCAGTCCTTTCCTAGCAAGATAGAGGCTCAAGAGAACAAACAGAACAAAAACCAAAGAGGAAAGACTGGGAAAAGAAGACAAATGGAAGATGAGGGAGAGAAAAAAATGAAGAAAGGAAAGAGAGGAGGGGGAAAGTGTCTTCCAGAGAGAAAGCGAATCAATAGTGGACATCTCTGCAGGGAGTAATTGTGGTGGAAACAGAAGGCAAACAGAGCTGGGGCCACTTCTGGTTGTCCAACCAGTTAGAAAAGTAGCGTAACAAAAGGGTTCTGCTGCCAACTCTACCGAGTCCCCCCAAACTGAAAAGGGCAATTCCACTGCTACTGCCTTTAAAAAAAAAAAAAAGCATGTTACATTCCAAGGGCTGTTCAGCTTTGTAACTTAGTTGCTGTATGACAAGGGTGTGAGGTTTAAATGCTCTCCCCAAGCTCTGGAAATAGAACCCTTTAGCCACCTGAAGGCACCATTCTCAGTGAATGATTTGTAAGGTTGCCTACATCTCTGAGACATAAGCATCATGGGAGAAACATCCTGATTAGAGCAATTATCAAAAGGCCACCTGATTTTTTCTTTGTATCTACCATTTTGGTTTTTTTGACCCTGTGTCACAAGAATCATGGCCACTTTCTTAACAACTTCTGCTGTCTCCTTTCTCTCATCTTTCTCCCCCAATTTTAATTCTCCCAGAGAGCCACTTGGAGCCAAGGCCCACGGTTGTGGCCGAGACCCCCTGCGCTCCCTGGGCTCCCCAATGACCTGACGGTGAGTGGGTGAGTGACAGAGAAACGGGCCTGTGCGGCTATTACAGAATGCTCTAGAATGGAGATTTTTAAGGCCAAAAAGGACTATTTTGTATGGATGGCCAGGCCAGCTAGGAGGAGTGTATCTCTCCAACACAATCCCTGGGGCATCACTACAGCTACTGACCCCCCAGCGGTGTTTCAGTTTCAGGGACCAGCAGACTATCCGTAAACCAAGTTGTCCATGAATCGCCCCTCCCAGTAAAAAGGGAGGAGTTGGCAAATGTATACAATATACTTGAGCCTAGTTTTCAGTCTCATTTTTGGTTATTAAAAAACAAAACTGACTTCTGTGGAAGGGAAAGGCCCCCAGGGTACTTGGAATATCAGGCATCTCAGGTTCAGAAAGGAGTTCTGAGTTTCAGTTTCAACAAAAATGTTCTTACCTAAGTAGGCAGCTGCGGGGCGGGGACAAGGAGGAAGGGATTTACAACATAACTCTCCTGATAAGAAAACAAGACCTAAAGTAAAAACAAACAAGACAGTTTCTAAACCTCAGAGTAAGGAAATGTCATTCTCACTTTCAAATGTCCCTGTCCATTCCGTGAGAGATAACCTGTCTTCCCTCGAAAATTCCCTTTGAAAAAACTCCCAAAGACTCTTTCTTCATTCTGTGAATAAAGACTATATCGCCATTCATTTGGGTTTTTTAAAATGTATTCGTGTGTTTTTTATTTAATTGTTTATTTATTTGAATAAGCCCCTCCAGTGGGTTAGTTAACATATTTTGGAAGGCCTACTCTGTACCAGGGTGCTGCTGTGATGGGCAGGAGATGGTTCTCGATCTCCCGAAGTTTACATATGAGTACTGGAGAGAGAATATTTTTACAATTATTTCCCACATGTTTAAGTTTTATGCACTCTTGTCTACACGATATATTTCATGTTTTAAATAAAGAAAATAATTAAAGCCACCACGTGAGTAAAGAGATTTGCAAAGAGAAAGGGGGAGCGAGGAGCTACGAGAAGAGAGGCCAGGGCAGCGGCCCCTCGGGGCTACCAGCCTGAGCAAAGGCGCCCAGGGAGGCGGGCTGCGCGCACACAGGTTAGCAACGGTCTGTCCGAACAAAGGCGCCGGTGTGCTGTCCACCCTAGGGGGCCATTTTGATGGTGGACAGCTCAGAGCCAGTGGGGCGGCAGCGGCAAGCCCTTTGGGAGATGCGCTTGGAAAGGCAGAGCTTCCCCGGAAACGTCCTTTTATAAACAAGCAGGTCGTCCCCCCAAATGTAACTCAGCGTCTCCGTCTACCTCCGGTGCTGGAACCACTGAAACTCCATGGGGTGAGTGTACAGGAAAAGTTTAGCGCTCACTTTCAAATACTGCCCCAATAGACAGGAAATGTTTTTTTAAAAAAGAAGAGCACATCATAGAAAAGGCAAAATGTCTACAAAAACATGGGAATCTTATCAAGTAAAAAAAAAAAAAAAAGAAAGAAAGAAAAAGAAAAGGATAAAAGTCAGCCACAGCAATGTTAGCCGGCAGCTCGTCAGGAAAAACAAAATCATTATCACTGGCATCTGACATCACTAAGAGAATAAAGTTAAGGGAGTTCTATTTATGGCTTTAAAAATACCACAATTTGGATAAGAGCCTTAACAGAAAAGCGCTGCTTATGTCAATGAACTTCAAGTATCAGACCCGAGGCCCGGGATCTGCCCGGAACTCAGAGAACCTCACCGCCGACTGGTGCTGCCTGGGAAGGGGTCGTGTGGGGGACGTTCCTTCTGATCTGTGTCATTTCTTTGTCTCCCCTGGTTGCTGTGTCTCTGTAAATTCTTCATAACACCCCCTCCTCACTGCTATTCAATTAGCTTTCAAACGGGGGAGGGAACCTCCCTGCCAAGGCTGCCACTTTACCAAGTATCCTCGCAAGAGCTCGCAACCAGCTGCTTCAAAGTAACTGGCATCTTAATGTGCAGAAAAATTACTTTTCTAATGGCTGCCTGGAAGATTTATATCCCTAAAATGTAATTAAAAAGTAGATTTAGAAATATGCTCAGCAACCAAAAAGATTAAATATTAATGTGGAGTGTAATTAATAAATTATACATCTCTTGATTACTAATGGCTTATTGACTGTAAAAGCATAACATTATGGAATATTAGGGCAAACAAAAGCTTTTGGGGAATATTGCTAAGCTTCGAGGAGGAAGCTGTTGCTCTCGAATTTTCAGCAGGAATCCTGATTTTGAAGATAATATAAAAATTGGCCATTATCATTTTGCACTCATGCTATATGTTACCAAGTGGCCTGTTTTATATAATGAAAACTTTGTAGTTCCCTGAATCATTTTCTTACTGCGTTAAAACAATTTCTATTGCTTTCTATAGGCTTCCGAGTTGAAGTGAAATCCTAACTGTAGAAGTATTTCTGTCCTCCTCTATGAAAATAAAATGCCTGACGCCACAGCAAAGGAGAGCGGGGAAGAGAAACATGTGGCATGGGGTGAGCGTATACAGGGCGGCACTTCCGCGTCACTTCTGGTTGCAGAGTGGGACAAAACTGAGCAGAAACAGTGGGCTTCCCAGTGACTTCAAGAGACGCTTTTAAGCTCTAATTGTCCCACATTCCTTTTGAAGTTTTCGAGACCTTCACCAGGACCTTAAGAATGTGGGAGTTGGAAAGTGTTGTGGAGGTCACGTGGTTGACCGGCTTCATTTGACACATCAATCTGGAATTCTCCTGTCACAGGCAGCGTGACCTGACTCACACGGGATGTCAAGGGCTGTTGGTAGCAGACTGCGGAACGATAGCTCAGGTCGCCCCACAACATCAGTCCAGAGTTTTTCCCTTTGCTTTACAGAATGGTCAGATACCTTATGTTTCTTCACCTACAAATCTTTTCATGTTCATGTGTTCTTGTAAGAAGTTTCATCAAAGTATACACAGAAGCGAGCTATGTCCAAACACTAGAACCAAGCTCCAAATGGCTAGCTCTTCATAATTCACTCATTAACCTCTAAGATCATGAGTACTCTGGGCCAAAGAAGTTTCCAATGAAGAAAAACTAGCAGACAAAGAGATGACCAAGGACCTCCAGTTTGTCTTATTTTATTCTTCTGCAATTAGACACCTTACACCCCTTCAGAAGTAAGACGTAATAACTCTCAAGCCAGCCCTCAGCACAAGGAAAGGGGGGCTGCCTGGGCAGCCTTGCTTAGGCAGTTTTGCTCAGGAAGCTTCCCGGAGCAACCTGGTGAATGCTGAGGGGAGTTTGTCTGATTCCTCCAGTCCACCACTGGCTGGGCCGGCGCTCAGCCAGGCGGAGGACTGGCCTCCCAGGCGCCAGGAAGCCCCGGGGTGCCCGGCCTTGGCTCTCCTCTCAGCCTCAGTGCTCTGCCCCCCAGCTCCTCTCCCTTCGCAGGATACGAGCTTGTGGCCTCTGTGCCCAACCACCTATGGTATGGGTTTATCTATTTTATGCACATTGTTATCTACCAAATTATCCATCTTATCTGTTTTCTGTTTTAGAGAGGTCTTGACCTCCACGAGGGCAAGGACTTTCTCTGCCCTTTGACACCAGAGTCTAGCACCACACCCAAAGGATGAATGTCCACAAAAATCTGTTGAGAGATAAAGGCAGCCACAGCAGGAAGACTTCCAGAGAAAGCTCCAAGCCGGCTCTTGCCCTGCTTGGCCGTGGCCGTGGCCACACTGTTCTTCCGTTGCAAAATCGGGGTCTCCCCCACTGTCCCCACATGACCAAAGGTGAGGCAGAAGACGCAGGTCCTGCGTCATTAGGACGGTGACTGCCATCTGCACGGGAAACTGGGAGGACAGGGTGGGGACGATAAGCCCCAGAGAAGCGCTTCATCTTCAGGAGCAGCGGGGTGAGCGCTGGATGCGGTCTCGCTTCACCGAGGGTTCTTTAAAACGGCGGTTATAATGAAAGTAAAATACATAAAATTTTAATTTAAAAAAGACCAAAGACGTGTGTCTGCAGGCAGTAAATTACATACACAGGTCAGGTGTAAAGAAAAACATGGAAAGATTCTCTCTGTTAGAGTGTAGGTTTAAAAAAATTTACCGTTACATTACTATTCAAACTAAACTTAAAATGTACCATAATTAATTACATACTCCAAGACAACAAATGGAGGTTGACTGTTCTGGACAGAGACTCCAAATATTTTAGCCAGTGGAATCTCAAAGTACAAAACCCTTCCTAGGACAGAGCTGGGTGGCATTTTATCAAGCATGTCTGTGGTTATCTGGCTTGACTTTCCTTTGCAGTTTCTGTTGGTAACATGAACATTCTGGACCTTAATTACACACATCCACAAGCCTTTTTGACGATTTCAAGACCTAACAATTTCTGGAAGACGAAATATTTGTGCTAACGCATTTGGGGAAAACGTGTCCTGAAGTGACACGTGGCTACGCATCGTCCTTCTCCAGGAAAGGGAGTACTGATTAAAGACATAGTAGCAGCCTAGACTAGAGACTGATGCCGCCACACGGCCAGCCCCTTACATAATGTATGATGTGCCTACTCAATTACCTTCAAACTGCAAGACAGCCCCGACTCAAGGGTTTGGGAGGTGGTTGTGAGCCGTGTTCCGTCTCACCTCACTGTCCGATGCCATCATCCTCTAACACAGAAGCAGCACCCCATTGCTGTCCTGTCCCCCGTGATCACAACCACACGTGGCCCAAATTTCAACCAGGCCTCCGTGTTAATCACCTGAAAACTTATTAGCAAAACCAGCAAAGGAAAGTCATCCTTCATGGTTGTTGATGGCTTGTCGGAAATGCAGTTAGTCCAGACCTCAATCTACAAAAGTGATGACAGGAGAAATCTTATTTACGCCACTTAATGTACTCATCTGCCTTGTGCAGCCTGGAATCTCTCAACAATACGTGACGCTGATAACTCTACGACGCTTCCTGTTTTTAGGATGAGTAAGTTTCTGTGATTTGGTTTTGAAATAAAATTATTTTTCCAGTAACTCGAGCACCTGTCAAACAGCCCAATTTTTAGGCTTGTGCTGCAGAGCTCGAGAAGCAGAGAAATGGAAAAAAACAAGAAAGTCTGTCATGTTTTCAACTGTTACATAATGTTTTACATACAACATCAGTAAAGATATTATTAATTTTCAATCCACGTCCATTCATTCTTGCCTGTCGTACGCAGGCAACTTAATAGCAAAGATGACTTTTACTTGAAGTAAGCAGTATTTTCTACCATTTTATAATCAAATCTTACTCCACTTCTTTCTGTGTAACGTCACCAAATTTACAAAATGAACGTGGATCACACACAGACTGAGCTCTCAGTGAGCGAAGCACTCCCTGGTAAGTCACAGACTTGGGCTAACATTTTAACTCTTTGGCAGTTTCTCAGGGGCCATTTAGCATATTTAAATAATAAGTACGGAAATCAACATCAATTAATATTTTCTCTGTGCCCGCAGGGTACTTGGCACCACGCGCCGGACTCCGTGGGAAACAGTCATTAAGTGTCCCTGTTCTCAAAGGGCATTTTCCAAACAGATGATAACACCAACCTCATTCTTTTACCAAACCACAGAGAGCAAACAGAAAAATGTAATTTTAGCCAATTAAGAGACATTGGTTTTTTTAACGGATATTTTACTTCATCAGGCTTAAATCTTTGAGGTGGTGCAGGAGGGGCCCGGGAAAATGAAGGGACAAGACAGAGAATGGCTGACAGAAGGAACAAAGCGGGGACGCGCAGAGGAGGCCCAACACACACCCCGCCCCCAGCCACCCGGCGAGTGCAGCTCACCCGTTCATTACCCCCTCCGCTGGTTCCGTCTGTGTCCTGGGCCCTCGCTCTGTGCCATCGCTGCCCTGGGCCCTGGGACAGGGGCGTGAACACTGCAGTTCTTGCTTCAGACAGTCGATGGGGACTCTTGATCCCCAGCTCACTGGGTTAGTGGGAAGAGTCACGGAGCCGAGGTGTGGGCTACCGTTCTAGCAGTGCTTGGTCCATGTGGCCTGCGGCACAAAGGCTACAGTGCTTGTGGGAAGGGGCACACAGGCGGGCGTGCAGTGTGATAAGGGAGCATGGAGGATGCTACAGAGGGCTGCACAGGGTGGGGCCGGAGAGGAGAGGCGGGCAGAGGCAGCAGGGGCTCCAGAACCCTGGCCCAGTATCTCGGCATTAGCCAGAGGCTGCTCTGTGCAGGGGGAGTCCGCTGCCTCCCCAAACCACATGGCCCGGCCAGGGCCACGTGCACTACGACTGAGGGGCCTCTTCGCTCCCAGGCATTAAGCCAGGAGTGGGACTGAACAGTCACCGAGAGTGGCTGACCGTGTACCCCAGGGGAGCGGGCACTTCGTTGGCTGTAGTTTCTGTGCCAGGGCTCTGCCCTGTAGCATTTCCTTGTCCCTCAGTCCCACAACTGCCTCGTGGACTGAGACAAGGACCCAACTTTCTGTCAGGCCCTGACCCTGCCCAGAAAACCCACCTGGGCAGGGCCCTCCAGCGGGAGGGAACACCTCACTCCCAGGTAGCCAGGTGTGAACCACCCGTGGGCCAGGTGTCCTCAACAGTGAAGGGAAAGCAGAGGTCGGGCTCTGGCCACAAAGTGCTGAAGAAAACCACTAGTTCGGCTCCCGTTCCACCCAGGACCGCCTCAGGGGGAGAAGGGGAGGGGCGTGGTCCAGAATGATGCAGTGGGTTCATCAGTGCGACGCACCCACTAGAGGAGGTGTCGGCTGCGCAGTAAGAGGCAGAGACCCCAGGCAGTTGTGGTTCCTGCATCTCCTCAAGGAGCCTGCTGTGGGCCATCCCACACCAGGGCTCTGGTGATCCCAGGGTCCCAGGACACTGCTCTAGCCCCCAGGCGGCGTGTTCCGCTGTGCCAGGCAGATGCACAAGCACTCACAGTCAACAGTTACAGGGATGGTGCCATCAGCACGCGAGAGCCCGCCTGTCCACAAAGGCGGTGCCAGAGGGGCCTGGCAGCCCAGACGCGGCAGGGCCAGGGGCCTGGAGGAAGACGTAAGGAGAGGGGCGGAGGACCTGGGTCCTAAGAATGGGAGCAGCAGTGAGAGGAGGACTCCTGGGCAGGCCACCGCTGCTTGGGGCTGACATGCTAAGCCGCCTGTGGAGGCCTTGGGCATTGGACACAACCTACCAACTCCACCTGGGTGGGGTGCTCTCATTCCCAGAGAGCAGGCCTCGGGTGGGAGAGGGAGTATGTCTGTGCCTGAGTCTGAGAAGCCTCCTGTACGTGGCCTTTTAGGATAAGCGTTGCGGGGGCGGGGCCCCAGTTTCCCAAGAACCCTCAACACCCGGGCTACAGGCCAACTACAGCACCCTTCAAGAGCGGGGATCTGAGTTCAACCCTAAACTCTGGAGCCCCCTCCTCCCATCTCTTTTCCCAACCTCTCCCCCACCCCAAGGTCTTGCCCCTCCGCTTTTAAACTTCAAAAAATATCCAAAAAGATCTCATTACCAAGCTCAGTGCCCAAGAGGTTTTAGAGGAAGTAAAAACGGTGTTATCTCTCTGCCATCTATTAATTGTGAAAATAAACATTAATTTGGTTCACAAAGGTGGAGTGAATTAGTCTTTGGGTTTTTTTTTCCGTAAGTTGGGAGCCTCAATAATGCCGTGATGCAGGTGGGGCTTGTTTCAGTTCTTTGGTTATATGGAATGAAGTAGGTGAAAATTATGAGTTTATAGAAACCCCAAAGGAAACGAATAAAAGACGCCCCTGGTGCCTGACCATCAAACCACAGGTGTCTAACTCCAGCTCCTAATAAAGCACTAAGTAGATAACTTTGGCAAAAATCGTTTAACTTCCACGGGGTTTCATTCTGCCCATTTGTAGAAAGGAAGAAACAAGACCCATCCTTCTTGAGCAGGCGCAAGTGCGACAATGTGAGGGAAGACCCCCGCACGCCAACAGTGGGCAAAGGCGGGGGACAAATTCGGTGACCAACTCCTTTCCTAATGGATGAAATGGGCAGCATGAAATCACAAAGATCCAAGTCCTTGTACACTTTCTGAGGATGCGCCTGCTCAGGGACTTTGGAGGCCAAGGTAGGAAAAAGGGAAGGCCCACGGCTGCAAAAGTAACGTGCAAATCTCGAGAAGGCAATGCCCTGGGGCACTGGAGGAGCTCGGATTAATTCCTGGGCCCCATTTACTCCTCACAGCAGCACCCGGAGAATTCCCCAGTCCCTAAAGGGAACGGCGACTGAAATGTACAAACTGACTTACCAACAGAAATCACGGGTTACACCTGACCTACGCTTTCTCCGAGTAATGACCCCTGTCATTTTTTAAGTACTGACCATGAGCCAGACACTCTGCCAAGGGCTTGCCACGTATTATGCCGTAGGATCTCCTCACCAACTCCTACACATTAGGATTATCATATTCTCATCACTCCCACCTCACAGGTAAGAAAACTGGCTCTCGGGAAAGCAGTCCCTCACTCAAGTGCACAGAGCGCGTGTGATTTAAGCCAGACTCCGTCCTTCTCTCAGCTCTACCCTTTCCTCGGGACAAAAGGTCCACACTTTAAGTAGTGACGGGTCAGAACACTATCGCTATAACCTACAATTATTGATTTACCAAGACAGTGGAAACGATGTCCCCAGCAGCCACTTCCGAGCCTGTGCCCCTGACCGTGTGCAGGCAGGAGTGGGTCACTCTGAGTGACCTCGTCGGTCTAACTGAACGGTGGCGATCCCCATCCACTTAGCCAGTGATTGGTTTCGTGGTTGCCGTCTGACCTTGTTCTGACCAAAGAAATGCAAGAAATCCCTTCTGGATTTCTGGGAAAGATCTCCCTCGCTGGCAGTAAGCAGAGGAGCAAGCCCTTCCGCACCAGCTCGTCCTGCTGGCTGCTACGCGGTGGCTGTGTAAGGCCCAGTCCATGGCCGAGTAGCCACGGGCACTTGTGTGCGTGAGTGGGTGGGGGGGACACGGCTCACGCTCTAAGGCTGTCAGATGAGAAAGAAAAAATTTAGGATCCTGCGGCCACTGTGAAGCCTCAAACCCCCGGGACCGCCTACTTCCAGAGATGCTGTGATGCACACAAGCGCTCTTAGGGTTGAAGCCGCTGCTAATGCCTCCTATTGCTCCACACGCACCCCGAGTGATGAGAGGAGCAGAACATCAAGTCGAAGGACATAAAATTTGCGCGTGTTCAGGCCAAATGAGTTACCTGCTCTGAACATGGTTCTCGTGCTCAACGTCTCCTCAAAGAACAGTCAAGAGTGTCCAACCCACGGCCCGCAGGCCACAGGTCGCATGCAGTCCAGGGTCATAAATTTACTGAAAGCCTTTTTTGTGCTCACCAGTTTTTGTTAGTGTCTGTGTATTTAGTGTGTGGCCCAGAGATGCCAAAGGTTGGATACCCCTTCATGTTTTAAATCAATCATGGTTCTTTCTTTGCTTCTGGAGGGGAGGAAAAACTTCTCTACCCTGTCATGTTTTCTGACTGAGACGTGCAAGTTAAACTAGCAATAGATGGTTTAAAAAGAGAAAAGCGTACACATTTTATATGATGCTAATATTTCTTATATTGACACAAGGGCTTCAGAGAAGAAGTGACAGACCCAAAGAAGCAGTTAGACTCAGGGACGCATATACCATTTTAACAAAAGGTGATGAACTTGTGGAGACATGACAAGGCGAAGGAAAAAGATCTGGGCTGTTAGGGGTGGTAAGTCGTGGGAGAGTGAGAAGGAAACGCCTGAAGGAAACCAGTGGAAGGGGACTGTTGCCTTAGGAAGGTCTGTTTGCACGGACGCGCCTGGGGGTTGGCACCCATGTCCTGTTATAAGAATGTTCTCTTCTTTCTGGTACCAAGAGGGTCCCTTTCTTGTGTGAAATTTAGGTCCTGCCTTTAGGCAGAAAGGGTCAGCGTGGAGAGACCTTCCTGCGGCTGCTGCCTCTCCATCACCTTCAGCTCCAAATAATTCATTTGCCAAAGCAGTATATTTTGGGGTGACATGTTCTGATCCCCTTCACTTCCCAACAAATTATATATTATTTTTCTTTTACATTTAAAAATATATGTAACTTATTCTTTATATTTAAATTATGAAAATAAAATACTTAATGTTGTCATCGTATAATACTACTACAGGGGATACTAGTATTTAACCCCAAGGCAATTCATATTTACACGTTCGATATTAACATGAAATCGTTATCATAACTTAACCACTACAGAAACACATAAAGCAAGGTTGAAGGTGGCTGAAGCATTACAGCTAATACTTCTCTTAATAATTATAAAACTACATTATGTTTGAGATTCGTCTATGTTGTGTGTATAGTCCATCCCACCTGTGGACATTTAAGATGTTTCCCCTGTATGCTGTCATGAAAAAAAAAAAGCTATAATGAACACCTTTCACCAGGACGCTTTGTAGAGCTAGCTGAGCACAGGTGCAGAGCGCATTCCCAAATTCCTGAAGGAACGCTCTGTGTCACCCTTCAGAGAGGACGCACCGTGGGCCCCGTCCGGCCAGTGAACAGTCCAGCCGGCCTCGGGCAGCGTCGGGGGTGCTCTTTGTGTCCGAATCACAGAAGCCTGAGGCAGCAAAACTGATTTTACACATTTCATTCTGACCAGATATTGAGAAGTACTAAATTAACTTTTTAAAAACAAAAAACAAGAGAATACTTTTCAAAAGAAAGATATAATTTCACGAGACGAATCTTGCTTCTCTGAAACCCTTCACTGAAAGTCGCCGCCTGCTTCATGCGGCAAGCATGTCTTCCGGCAGCAGCAGGCGGCTGCCAACAGAGCCACGGCTTGTCGTTTCTGCATTCTGTCAAACTGTCCAGCTGCAATGGAGACGTTTATATTTTTTGAGCCTTCCATTTTGAAAAAAATTTGACCTAAAGTTTAAAGAACAGTGTAACTATTACACTATTATTATATCATACCAACTTTTATCCAGACCCCGATTCTCTCTCCCTCTCCCTTTCCCTCTCCCTGCTCCTCTTCCTCTCGGGGCCACGGCCATGCTGGGAAAGACACTGGTCCAGGAGCAAGGAGCCCTGGGCTTTCGCTCTGGATCTGCCTGAAATAGGCAGCAAGACCCTGGGTGTATGTTTTGTCCTCCTTGGATCTCCGTTCTTTCATCTCTCGAGTGCCACTGAGGCCATGTGCTGTCCCCTAGGTGACTGTACAAACGCTATGAGGAAATAAGTGACAGAGCGGAAGACCTAGAACCCATCAGGAGAACAGGAAGGAAGCAAACCGGACGGCAGAAGCCATGGATGCTTAGAACAACAGGGGACAGTCTTTTTAGAATCTTTTCCTAAACTCTAGGAAAGTGAAGAAAACAGCTCTCCGCTCTGATAGTAACTTGAGAAGAGCCAGGCCCGACTGTCTGCTGCTGACTAAACATCACCACGAAGCACAGCAAACCTCATTAATTTCCCCTAATTGGTTGGAAAGTTTTGGAATAGTCTGAAGCAGAGAAACATTTTCACGAAATTCAGCTAAGTTCAAGTTCATACGGCATAAGGGTGACAGTGACCCGAGGAGGGGAGAGAATGGAAATTAAATTAGAAATAAATTACAGGCTGCTTAAGAATTTTAATAATAGGTAAAAACCATTAGGAATTAGAACATTCATTGTTTCACAGAAACATTTAAATACAAAGTGGTTTTACAAGTATTTAGAAACATTTGTTGGACCTCTGCCTTATGAGACCATATATTTCCCTTGTTTATATTTTTAATCTGCTTGGCAAACCCGTCCTCCACTTCTAGCCCGAATATATCAACAGACTTCACCAGCATTTTAAATTTATCCCAGATTCTGAATTAGTAGATTTCTCATTGGCCAGGGTCATACGGTTCTTTTCTTAAACTCCTGAGTACTTTCATGTCCCCAGGAAATGCACCTGTCAACATGGCATGTGCGTCCACTCATTTTCTTAAAAGCAGGAACTAGGTTTCATTTTTCACCCTTGATTCCAAAGCGGTTGGAGAGCTTGAAAGAGAAAGGGCCCATCAACAGGGGAGCAAATAAATCTAATCGCGGTGAAAAGGTGATGAAAGGCTTGGGCTTACATTTCCTCAATTTGTTCTTAAAATAATCCAAGACACGCTCTTTGATTGAGGACCAACTCTTGATTTTCCAAGGCCAGGATCACAGAGGTCAAGAGCAAAAGGCACAGCTATTTTAAAACACAAATTCGGGCAATTAGTTCCCACCTTTTCCTCTCGATGTTTCCGAAGATGTTAATAAGTAGCTCAGTTGACATCTTTGAATTCTGTTTTGATCCTGTCCCCTGCCTACCCTCTAACGGGACACTATTGAGAGGAATGACGTGAGAAAAGTGTAACTGAAAATAGCACCACCAGCCACTACAGGTCCACAGGTATTTCTAGTAAATTGGACAACTCAACTGGGGATTGAAAGGGGGAAAAAATAAGTACAGGTAACATAGGGAGGAGGCAGAACTAAAACTGGGGAGTTCGACAAATGTTTTCATGGCCACACCAGTCTCTCCAAGGACTCACTGTCTATACCATGGTCCACACAGGATACTGAGCACCTGCTATAAGCACTTCGACTCCCAAAACCCTCCCTGGGCTCCCCCCTCTGGCAGAGTAAAGGAGGCTGGAAATGCCAGACGATCAGTGCCCGTGGGTCGGCTCTCAGCCCAGAGCGAGTGGGGATATGGGGGACACAGCTAGCTTCCTCCCCTCAGGCAAAGCAGCTCTGAAAGCATCTTCTCCTGTGTCTCTCGTGAGCCTTGCACATGAGGCCCTCTGCCCTGGCCCACCCTTTCCAGGTTGTCTGCAGGGAAACAGCCTGGAGAGACAGAGAGAACGCGTCCCTCTGGAGCAAAGCCCGGCAATGTTCACCACCCACAATGGAAGATTCGGGAACCCTCGGGACAGGGCTCCACCCGCCAACTGTGTAGGTAAATTAGGGCCCATCGGCACCGGAGCCGGGGGCCTAACAGACAAGGAGAAGCAACACCACGATGCTCGTCCTGCCTGTTCTGCCCTCAGTGACAAAGTCCTTCGCCTCTGATGCAGGGATCTCAGGCCTTCTGCTGGCACCTGTGAGGCTGTGCCGGGCCTGTCAGCCCGGCCACGCGGTGGAGCCTCGGGCCCCGTGGATATCACGTCACCAGGGATGACTGACTGTAAGACTGAATGTGAACTTGGCCCAAGTTAGAAAAACAATTTTCTAATGATGTGCATTTTAACACTTTGCTATATAGGGGTAGGCAAAAGTAGGTTTGTATTTGTAATACAAATAAATAATACAATAATTAATGAATAACGATATAAGGAGAAACTGTTCTGCGGACTCACTAATGTAAACCTACTTTTGCCCACTCCTGTAGTGTTCTGATATAATCCTAATTAAAATGGAATGTTTTCAGAAATAGATCCCTAGTGTGTTTCTGCCCCCTCCAAAACACTTGAAGTTGAACCACTCATGCCCCCAGCTACTGGCAGACATACCAGGGGCCACACATTCAACACACTCATTCTCTCAGGGAGTGAAGCTATTCAAAGATGCGGAGGCAAGGACGCGCCTTCCTGAGAGTGAACGCAGCCTGAAGCGCTAAGCCTTGGGATCTCTAGGTGCAGCGACCAGGCGCAATGACGTCATTGCTCCTGCTTCTTGCTTACGAAACTCTGGGTCCGTGTGTATTTTGGTTTTTGTTGTTGCTGCTGCTGTTGTCCACGTATTTGTTACAACATAAAAACGTCAATCTCATTAAGTGTGCATTAAAATCACAATGGAGAAAAATAAAATTGAGGGAAAGAAGAAAAGCTATTGAAACTTTTGCAGGTTGAGAGAGAAGGGCAAACAATGTGGCTAACACTGGAATTAGCAATAAATTTGAAGTCCGAACGGTTTTCACATCTATCCACAGAGGGAGAATAGGGTGGGAGTATCCCATACACAGAACAGAAAGAGGAAGTATTCAGAAGTTCATTGGTTCTCTGTAGCTCGGAGGAAAAGAGCTTTATTTTGCAGATCACTGGAAATGAATTAGGCCCTGTTTTGGCTTAAAATTCCTGGTTTTGCTTTCACTAAATATATAACACACATATACACTGTAACATTATATTGTTCCATTATTATGTAATGATACACACTGGAATTATGTTGGAATTATATATGCAACATGTATATATTAATAACATATGCAGTTAACTCCAGTAACTTCAGTCATTTCCGAAAAAGCTCTTTCTAGACTAGCCATAAAAATAAAGGTTTACTTTACTATTGCTGGCTGTCTACATTGTACTTACACTTCTATAGTCACATATCAGTTATAAAACATACAGTTAACATAACATCAAAAAGTATAGATTAGTAAGCTTCACGACAGTTACAGTAATCCTTACGTCACATCAGAGACGAAAAGACCCAAAGCCAGGGAAATAATTTCACCCTGGCTTAATGTGCTTTTGAGATTAATCTAAGAATGACACCAAAAGGCCAAGGTAAGAAATGCAGGCAGTGAACACAAGCAAACTTGGTTTTCTAAAGAGTATTTTAATATTAAAAATAAACATACTTGTGTGATAAAATGGTAGGCATTAAGCGCCCTAAAACACTTCAGGCTTTTTGCCATCATTTTGTTTAAGAACTTTTAGTTTCAAACTGAAACAAAATGAGGTTTCTTCCCTGAAAATAGAATAGTCATTGCCCAACCTGGTGTCGACCCTCGTTTTGTCAGTTACTCAGACAAGAGCAAGCATCTTCAAATAGGCGGCTGCTGCCTGGGCACCTGTGACACTCTTGGTGCGTGTGACAGGCTTGGTGCTCAGTGTGAGGAGTCAGTGAGGAGCAACCACAGTGGACGCCCCACGCGAGCCCCCACTCTGACACAGGTTTTTCCCACGGTGATATATATATATGTGTGTGTGTGGCTTCTTTCCCCAAAGGCTCTGCAGGTTGGAATTCGTTCCGATTGGAGAAACTGAGACCTGTTTTATTCACCATGTCACCTCCTTACTCTCACTGTGTGAGGAGCCTCTGTCCTGCTCGCTGAGTGGGAAGGGTGCGGATGTTAAAAGCTCTTACCCCCACAGACTTCTTTTAGAACCTCTATCCCTAACTGAGTTGCTTTGTTTCCTGAAATTCCTTCAGCCGCTGTGAGGGCAATGTGATGGTCCCAGATCTACTGTTTCACTGAGCCCAGGCCAATGGAGGCCAAGGTCAAGAGTACCTCCAGATTAGCAGAAAGAGGGAGGGTGCATTCCTGTGGCCCAGCCCAGATCCTGAGGACGGGAGACCAACCAGGGATTGAGGACCAAGCCTCAGCTAACAATGAAGTGAGCTCCTCCACCTGGGTGTCCTTAAGGCCGAGGACAGACCTTGAAGTGCCAGCTGATTCTGTAGATGAGTTCCACACTTCAATTTACGAGAGTGCTCTATGAGTGGGCACCAAAGGCAAACAAAGACACTAAAAGAAAAAGTGCTGCAGGTCAACCCATCTTATGATCATCAGTGCAAAAATTCTATGCAAGATATTGGCAACCTAAATCTACCAGACTATTAAATAAGCCCATTATGGCCATGGATGGCTCATCCCAGGACACAAGGTTCGGTTAACCATAGAAAATCTGCAAGTATGTCTGACACCGCATTACAGAAGAAAAACTAAGTGATCCTCACAATATGCAGAAAAACACAAAGGTAAAATTCCCTAACTTTCAGGATAACAAAACAAATACAATACACGAATTAAGGATGGAAGGGTCAATGATCTGACTAATGGAAGCTACCTACAACGGTGAAGAATTAACGGCATTCCCTTAAAAGAAATAAAACAAGTCAGGAACAAGAAAGGATGCCTATTCTCACTGTTTTTATTTAACATTGAACCAGAGATCCTAGCAGGCACAACAAGGCATGAAAAAGAAATAATCAATATAAGCATTGGAAAGGAAGAAATAAAATTGTCATTATTTGTAGGCCACAGAATTATTTACGTAGAAAATTCAAGAGACAACTTATTAGGAAGAAAAACAGAGGTACAGAAATAGACCAAATGAACAGATAAAGCTGCAACAGACCAACATACCCGTGGTGCATCTCATATACAATGGAGATAGTAATATAAACCTGGAAGGAAGAACAAACTATTTAAAAAATGTTTCTGGGCCAAATGACTACCCATTCAAAAACACTTCTTTTTCTCATGCCAGGTACAAAAATAAAATCCCGGTGGATTTAAAACCTAAACTTTTTTTTTAATTTAACATTTATGGAAGAAAAACAGAAAACAGTTTTAAAACTCGAGAATAGGAAATAATTTCTAACCAAGGCACAAAAATGACAAATAAGAAAAGAGTGATATGTTCTTGCTATGTTAAAATTTAAAACCTCTGTATGATACTATAAGCAGGGTGAAATCTATAAGCCAAATACTAGAGATGACCTGAGCAGCACAAATACCTAAAGGAAGCTTTCCTTTATTTAGGTCCTGTTGGTCAGAAATGGGTCACATGGCCACCAATCATTGCTCACACACAGGGTCTTAGGGAAGACCTGTCCTCCTTTCTCAGGGTGGTGCCACCTCAAACCTCAACCGAAGCAAAGCACTTTTAACAAGAGAGTAAGGGCTGGGGTTTTGGTTATGTGAGCAACTACTGCAGCTGCCAAAGACAGCTCACAAACGACTGACATAGAGCAAACCAGAATGACCACTAAAGCAACAGGCTTCACTTCATCAGTAATCACAGGAATACAATTTGAGGGTGGGGGGGAGGGAGGGAGGCAGTGAAAGAGAGAGATCGCTACACAACCATCACATTGAAAAATTCCAAAACATACAATACCACCAAGTTATTGGGGTTTTATGAGGCCACCCCCACGTAAATGCCTTGTAAGCCTCTCAGTTCAAAAACCAAACTGCATCTTCCAAACCCTTTCTTCTTCTCAGCCCAGTCAATGGCCCCAACAACTTAAAGGAAACACCTGAGTCGTCCTTAACCACTGCCCACTCATACCCAGGCACCCTGACATCTCTCTAGATCCTTCCTGTTTCTATGCCTCTAGAATCTATCTCCACTGTCATCTTAGCCTGTCGCTCTGTTTCCTCCCATCCAACCATTAATCAGCAGGAAGGGGGCTATGTCTCCCATGCTGAACTGCTTCCAGTAGCCCTGGTTATATAAAGATCAAGGTGCAGTCCCAAACGGCACACCTTTTAATGATCTGCCTATACCTCTTCCAGACCCATCTACGACCTCCCTTGTGTTCCACACTTTTCTATTGGTTCAATATTCTTCTCCCCAAATATATTTATTGAGAGTTATTGAAGTGAGGATCTATGAGCAGCAAATTTCGCCAGCATTAGCAGGACATTATTTTTATTTTGCTTTCATCTTTGAACGGTTGTTGGTTCCAGGTTCGTGGTTATCGTGACTCGGCACCTTGAGGGTCAAGGGAGGCCATTAATGACAGTGCCCAGGACAAAGAGCAGTGATGTGGTGCTCCCCCCACCCCCAAAAAATCCTTGGCCTCCTATCTTCTGTCTGGGACCAGCTTTATCTATAAAACAGAATCTGGTTCACAGTGAGAACTTGTCCACGAACCCCCTCCCTTTTTTCTTCTCTGAGCACACAGTGCCCTTCCAGGGAACCAGCGAGGCGGACACTCCTGCCTACCTTTTTAGGCCAGGGAAAGCTTGGGAATATGTTTGTCCCCTGCCATACTTTAAAGTAAAAGCCTGTGATACCTGGCTTTCCATTATTTAAGAAAAAAGTTTCATAAGTTAAATAAATATCTTAGAGTTTCTATTTTAATCCGGCATGTAAAAGCAAGACATGAGACCCAATGCTCAGGACACAAAGGCTAACTTATTTTTGTAAAATAACTCATTTCCCTTCAGCTGGAAATTAGGTAAATGCGTGTTATTCATTTGATTACCTGTGCCCTCACATTGGCAGGACTGAAAAACTGCTTCACATCTCTATTACACCAATATTTGTGGCTAATTTAATTGATTTATGCCAAAGATGCAGGTGAAAATTGTTTTCAGTTTTACTTCATTACAAAACTATTAATTTAGCAGTTAGAAGAGAAAAAAAAAAAAACATGTTTTGAGAAAATAAAAAGAGACAAAAGAGACCCAGGGATCCACTGGCCAAAGAAAATCTGAAAGGCTGACGTGAATGCCCAGGCTTCTGATAAGGGCATGAATTCAAATCCAATTTCTTTGAGAGGCAGACACTGCTTATTTCTTGCAAGAGATACATTTGACCTGAAATGCATAAAATGTAGACAGTCACATTCGCAACAACTTAAAAATGTTAACAACGCGTTTCCTCCTTAGTTAGCATTTTACATGCAATCTGATGTCCGCCGCAGAGCGATGTAAGTACCACCTGCTATTTGCCCTTTGGAAATGCAAGTGTGTATCAGTCTTGTTTCAGCATGAACTGACGAAGTTCCCCTTTGAGGGCAAGAGCCATGATTTTTGTTGTTGCTGCTGTTGTTCTTTTCTAATTATTAAAAATATCTCCTAACACCTGCATGGTGCTGTGTTTACATTCACACAACAGATTTGAGGTCTCCAAGTGTCACCCTTCCTGCCACCACCAGACCTCTGCACATGGTTTACCTAGAACACCCCTCCCGTCCTCCAAGATCAGAGACAATTAAAACACAGTAAAAAGATACTATGAGAAACTTCACACCAGTGAAGTTGACAATTTAGATGAAATAAACACATCCCATGATATCACATCTTACAAAAGCTGACACCAGAAGAAAGAGAAAACATACTTTAGAAATTGAACCTGTAAAAACGTCTTCCCACCAAGAAAAAGATCCAGACAGCTTCACCCATGCGCTCTTTTCAATGCATAAAGAACTAACATCATTAGACACAAAGCCCTCCAGAAAATTTAAAAAATAAAAATTTTTTTTAAAAAAAGCTCATCTTAACTGTGATACCAAAATCTTCAAGGGCATTCACAGGGTAAGGAAATTACAGACCAAACTCACTTATTAGATACAATATCCTGAACAAACTACTTGCAAACTGAACTAGTAATGGATAGAAAAGGAAAATATACTATGATAAATTTGGTAGTACCCTAGGAAGGCAAAGTTGAGTAAATATTAGAAAATCAATTAATATAATTACCACAAAAACAGATTAAATGTGAAATCATCATATGATCCTTGCAATTAATACAGAAAAATGATTAGATAAAATTCAATGTTCACTCATGTTTAAAAAAATACTTTAGCAAATTAGGAACAAAAAGGGCCTTCCTTAACCTGTAAATAAAATTTATAGCAAATATCACACTTCATGGTGAAACACTGAAAGATCTCCTTGGTGACTCAGAAACAAGATTCAGAAACATGTTATTATAATTTCTATCAACATTTTAGTGTACATCCTTGCAAGTGCAAGAAGAAGAAAACAAATCAAATGCATAAAGAGTGTTATGAAAGAAATGAAACTTTCTCAGAAAAGCTGTTATGTAGGGTTTTAGCATCTATGTTCATGAATAAGTTTATGTTGTAACTTCCTTTCTCATTCTATGTCAGGTTTAGTCAAGTTTATGCTAGTTTTCATACACATTTTCAAAACTCTGGAACAGTTTATTTATGTATTAACCACGTCTTTTTTTCCCCTCACGCTTTGCTATCGGGGGCGTCGCTGACTTTGGACGGACTGCCCATCGCAGGGCTGGTCAGCTCCCAGAGGCAGTAAACACTGAGTGTGCCTTCTGAATGCGCACTGGCTGGTCCAGAGCTCACACCCCTGTTCACCCCCTTATCAGGCTCCCCCATCCCAGGCCCCTCTCCACCTGCCCTTACGGCTCAGGGTCATTTACCAAACAACTAAGGGCAGCTCCTACACCCTAGAGCCGAAATCAAGCAAGCTGACCCATCTGACACCTGCCTGCCACTTCGCCCATCCCTGCCCACAAACCTCAGTAAAGGTTCCTGCCACAGTGGTCCCATTCCCTGTGCCTCATGACCATCCCTGGCACTCCCCTAGGTGGCTCCTGCTGGGATCAGTGAGCAGCACAAACCATCTTTTCAATGGTGATTGTCTCCTGACCTGTTGGCCTTGCCACACCTATATAAACCTCTATTTCTAAAAATATATATAAAATTAGAATTATTGGTAGAACTGCCAATAAGTTCTATGAATAGCCTGAATAATTTTTTTTCTGGGAGGTTTCTTAACATTAACTTTTATAGAATTATTCAGATTTCCCATTTCTTCAAGTTTTATGAAGAAGAATTTTTGTTTTCTAAATACTTTGTTTTTCTAATATTTTTGAAGATCTGTTTTCTAACACCCTTTCTCTAAAATACTTTCTAATTTCCATAATCCTTTCCTCTACATTCTAGCCCTGGGAGGTTTCCCCCACTACCTTGGCCTTCAAACCTTCGAAATGCGAATGATTTCAGTGTAAATGAACGTCCTACCTGATGCTGGTGTCGGAACAGACCGTAAGTCTTCTCAAACTTCATTTCCGACCACAATCCTGATTTCTGCTCACAACGTGCTCTCCAGCAGGGTCCTTACTGCCCCCAGCAGGCCGTCGGGGGTGGCGTGGTCACACTGCTTCACCCCGCAGCTCAGTTGGCAGGTGCACCCTCACTGGACTGCAGTCTAAACGGCTGTCACCCCTGCCAGGACACCTGCCAGGGCCTCCCTACCTGGCTTCCTGCTTCTCCTCTTCCAACAACTCCTTCCCTGCAATTCCCCGCAGAGCAGCAAGACCATCCAACGGGGCCGGGCCCTCGCCATCTTAAACCCTCCAAGTGTCCGCCACCCGCGCCATGGCAAAACTCGAACTCCTCTGGGGCGGCCCAGGGGGAGCGGTGCTTGTCTACCTGGCATTGCTCTGCATTCCCCTCTTTAGGTCTCGGTGACACAGCCCTTCCGCCTCCTCCTCCAAACACCTCGGGGTGTCCGCCCCCACGTTTCCCTCCGCCTGGGAAGCCCCTGCCCCAGAACTCCACTGGCTCCTCGGTCGCCATCTCAGACAGGCCTGTGCTGGCCTCTCCGCCTAAAGTCAGCCCTCCCTGCAGCCCCCTTTCTCCATGACGCTGACACCTCATTTTATTTGCGTTTACTGTTCCATCCTGCCTGCTGCCGTCCTCGATGATCTTACTTCTTTTTGGTTTACCCCCTTGTAGCTTATTTCCACGAGCACCGAAATTCTGCCTGATCTTTCCCTACGGTAGCCTAAGGGGTACGGGGCACGTAGCAGGCACTCATTAGAACCGTATGAACGAAGAATTAAGAAATGGGCATGAAAGCGCCCTAGCAGTGGGCTGTGGCAGGCCTTTAAGGCAGCTTAAGAAAACAGTGAGCAGCCCATGCACCATGGAGCCAAAGTTATTTAGGGGATGGGAGGAGCTGGTGGGGAGGCCTGACCGCCCCACGGAGAGTCCGACGGTCGGCGCACAGACCCCCTGAACTGCTCAAGCCCAGGGAATAAGATTCAGCATGTGGCTAAAGGCCACAACACCACCCCCCCACCAGCCAGGAGGTTCAAATGCACACACGGAGGACACCATAATAAGTGGCAACGTTAGCTCTAGGGAAGCATTTAAGGGAAATATCACCAAGGATCAATTTGGGCATTATCTGAATTCTGACTTCACAAGGGAAAACAATTTTAACTCCACTTAAAAAGATGTCAAATTCAGGCAGTTTTACAACAGGAAATGGAAAAAGGTTAAGGCTTTAACATGATTCAGGTGTCATTTGATATATACACATAGGAAATTAGGTCACTGAAAATAATTTTTTTTAATCAAGACGCTCACAGCTCAGAATAAGGTGACGTCTCGCTCCATCCCAGCCCGCGCTCCTACAGCTCGCGCTTCTTAACACTGCCCCGCTCTGGCCACTTAGGAGCTACAGGCTTTCTAGTGGAAGTCCAAAGAATTCTGTGCTTATTTTACCATTACCAATATTCTGATGTCGTAACATTTAAACTTTAAAACACAGCCACTACCATGAAAATGAAACTGGAGTCTGCCTTCCGTTAAAATGGGGGTGACTGGAATAACACCGGGAAGACTCATTAGCATCAACGTCCCCCAGTCCCCAAAGCGAGCTTGTTCGAGGGAAGTAAGGCAGAAAAGCGCACGTGAGCCCCGACGGTCGCTGCCGCTCCGCGCCGGCCCCACGGCCAGGGCCCGACTGAAATCGCCCTGCCCGGGAACATGCCCTGCCCTCGCAGCGGCTCCCATGCCTCCTCTCCGGCTGTCCGAGGGATGAGTCTCGACTTGCACGCACGCTTCGTCAGAGGACGGAGGCCGCCTTCGCTCAGTTTCCAGCTTCTTAAGAACAGAAAGCCCCTTCCAGTTGACCGTGAACCCCCGGCCCTCAGCCAGGTACCAAACAGTCAAGGAAGGTTTAATGACAAAACAAGTAAAAAATTTTTAACTGAGGGCCTCCTTCACATGTACGAAGTCCTGCTGCTCAGAGTCACGTTACTAGTAATTTTATTAAAAGTCTGATCTACCCCCGCCATCAGGTGCTTCATGTTCCGGTTATGGAGTCTGAAGGGGGTGGAGGCTTTCTTTGCCCACCGTTCTGTCTTTGCCGCACCCCCACCCCCATTTAGTCAGGAGCCTGATAATCATCTGCCAGTATTTTTTCTGGCAAAGGAGCTTATAGTCCCAATCAGCACACACAGTCATCACAATAAAAAGTCAGGGAATTGCATCGCATCATCTTAACACCTGAATATTCCTAACATTCTATTCGAAATTAAGGGAAAAGAACCATAAAATTCCAAACTATTTTCTAAAAAAATAAAATAAGGCACTGATTGAAGAAATGGTTCAGAACATGCTTGGCAATATCTTTTTAAAGAAAGGAAAATTTTAAATGTAACATGTGCAAGTCACTATACTAATTTACTTATAAAATATATCCAGTAAAGAGCTGCTCCTAGGCATAACTTATACATTTAATATGTCTAGCTATAAATCAAAACCACTCACCATGGGGTGTTTCTAGTGAAATTGTCCCACTCCCCATTAATTTTGCTGACTGGAATTTCAGCCGAAGACGAAGCAGTTAATTTTTCAAGCAGTAGCGTGCACTTTCTTTTCTCTTCATGGAATATGGTAAGAGAAGAGTGGTTTCCACACTTCAGGCTCATGTGTAGAGACAAGAGAGTTCAAGTGTACCAGGCTAAAAAGATAACGCTCCCATCTGGATAGGTGTTTTTTTTCTTTTTTTTTAAGTCACCTATGCGCACAGCATACAAGTTGAGGATTTTCTTGTTCAAGGGAGTTACAAAATACACATATTTTTAAGTGGGAAATAACAGCCGTACCAGAGGTATAAAAACTATGTGATTCCAATGCATGAGATAATTGTGATTTGAAATATTACGTATCATTGACCCTGGAAGGATGATCACACCCATCACACACGTTGGGTTCTGGGCTTTGATTTGGATAACGGGGACCCTGTCATGACTGATCACCCAATTTCACCCAAAACGACACATGTGACTCAGTCTTCCCCCTGGGATGAGTCCTCCTCTCCAGCTTGGACTTCAGAAGCCAGCTTCCGTCTGCTTAAGAAGTTGCTTGCCATAACTGCCCACCTGACAGTCTTAAAAATTACTGTGAGCTTATCCACAATTTAAAATGTCAACGGTAGTGTGGACAGATCTTCTCTAACTCCAATAGTCATCAAGGGCCTTTTAAATACTGCTTACTAAATAGTAATCTCCTGTCTTTAACACTGGTTTCTCGAGCTTGTTTTCCTAAATCCTGTGAAAAGCATTCCAAAACAAAGTCTTGCGGACAAAGCGCACAGAAGCGCAACACAGGGACAAACCCAGGAAGTGGTCCTATTCTGCTTTCAGCATATTCACAATATCCTGTTCTCTCCCAGCTAAAGAGGGAAATGACTGCATATTCAGTTACCTTGAAATAATTAAAAGGCCATCAGTTTCCTGTCATGGAAGTGATATGGTTTAATTACATTCTATAAATGTATTGACCAAGCCATCGAGGGAGACTCTCCTGTTGAGAGGTTATTATCTGAACTACAAGCCAATGTGCATTGAGTGAGACAGAACGATGTGTGCAGAAATTGGGGGGTGGGGGGGGGGTCAGAAATGACACAGACTCTGAAAGGCAGAGTGGGTTGGAACCAGAAAGAGTTGAACATTCTCTTACATTTTCCTGGGAGAAAATAATAAGCTTATTCATAGGTATACAGATTTTACTTATATTAACAGATAAAAACTTCACTTGTAAGAACTTTCATCCACATCAGATTAACTATTGAAACTGGACAAAGAAACTGTCTGATAAAACATTTCTCAGGGTATCATATTTGCAGCCTCCCCCAATCCGCCCTAAAGCAGCTAAGAGGAACATGTCGCCAAGTGCACTGGGAAGCTAAGGGATTCACTCTGAGGTCACTCGGTCATGTGTCCACACCACCTCAGAGAGCTCTACACAGCAGGCAGCGTGGGAAAACTCCGCTGACACACTAGAAGGTCAAAATGTAGTGTTTCTACCCAAACATTTCACAAGTGGCAGCACACAACAGTTTTTAATATAGAGGACTTCATCAAAGTGAGGTCCTTAGAGTTTTAACATACTGTATTAGCACATGGATTAATAATTTCTAAAACAGGTTTTACCGTCCCTGTCCTCCACAGGTGGACATGCTGACTTACCAGTTTGCTTGGCTCCCCTCATCTGAGCCACCCATGGCTGTATGTTTCCCAGATGTGATCCCCTCCTCGTTCCTAAAAACAGACTCATCACAAACGTTGCGTTCTTAGGAAAGCCTGGGACCCAGAGCTGTGCATTTCTCCCACCATTTACCACACGTGCCACGATTACACTGGACAGCCCACTGCACAAACACACCACTGGATGACAAGGCGGTTCCCGGCTCAGAAACTAACCAGCTTTGGTAAGGAAGCTTCCCAACCGCCCCAAGCCTTGAGTTCTTTATCTGTGACTTTGGGATAATGACACCCAACTCAGCAAGTGGTAGCCACCCGCACACCCCACCCATGCCTTCACGCACTCCTGTCCCCCTCCAGGAGCCTCCCTGAGAGGCCCACAGTCAACCAGAGCGGCGAACGCAGCAACGGCGCATCCTGTGTTAGCTTGGCGCCCTGCTTGTGCTTCTCACACCCTACGTATGTGTGCAGCTCCCCCTGCGTGCTTTCTCTCCTTCTTGTCTCTCTCCCCAGCTTCTACACACAGGGACTAGGAGTCACATAGTCAGGGGAGGGCACATTCTGCAGTTAGGTTTTTTTAAAAAAAACAGCCTCCCAGGGATTATTCTAACGTGCAACCAAGGTTGAAAACCCGCCCTGCTACTCTGTGATCCCTGACGGACCCACCACCAAAGGAGCCCTCTTCGAATGTACTGAAGTCACTTGTTTCCTGGCATGTATATTCTGCTTTTTTGTGATGCCCTACAAGACCAAGACTTGTCTCCTTCATCTTTAAGTCACCAGGAACACAGCACAACGCCTTCCATTTTGCAAACCCTCAAAATCTTGATGAATAAGTAAATGAGTAAGATGTTGAATAAATGGCTCTATCTCCTACCCACAAAGATATTGGGAAGGTAAACTGAGTTTAAGGAGAGCATTTGTTTAAATAAATACACACCATACAAAGCAATGGTATTGCTAAACCTGATAACATGTATACATTCACTTGATACAACAGAAAAGCTGCAAACAAGAATGTTTAGTGAAAACATATCCATTCAGTTTTACTGAACTGATACTCACTCCTTCCAAGGCACACAGACCCACACACACCAAAATAAAACAAAACCAAACACCTTTAATCAGGAGTACTCTGGACCTGCCCACAAGCGACCGATGGTAGGACACTGAAATTCTGGAACAAGGTTGGCCCGAAAATCAACAGGACGCAATACAAGAAACAGCTATCTCATAAACTTTATGTACATTTAGATATTAATAATTATAAATTATATATATATACATAATGTATGGTAAAAGAAACATTTTGAATGAGAAAAGAGTAAGTTGTTTCATAAACAAGCCTCCTTAAGGCAATTGTTTATTTGATTTTAAAAAAATCTATTTAAATTCCCACATAAAAATCAGTCACCAAAATAAATTCCATAATCAAAGCAATGGTATTCCAAGGGAATTTTAAAATTAAATATAAAATATAAATATATAAGAAATAAATTAGAAAAATTTTTTTAATTTACCATTATTGGAAAAGGTACAACTTACTAAACATAGAATAAAAACATTAATACCTGGCACCACGTTAAAAATTTAAGCTTCTATTTATTCAAAGTAAATAAACAGAACAAAATTAAAAGGCGAAGGTCCTATCTGGGGAAAAATAGTCACAGAAAATACTATATAAACAAAGCATGAATATCCTTATATATAAAAAGGTTAATCAAATTGAATCTTAAAATGCTGAAGCTCCAATGGATGAACTGACAGAGGATGTGAACAGGCAATTTCCAAAGAGGAAATAAAAGCAATCAACAAATGTGTGGAAAATGCTTTCCTTCACTAGTAATCAAGGAATGGTACATTAAAATAACAATGAAGTAACATTTGACCCCTATCAAATTAGCAAAGATTTTTTTAAAAAAATAATACCATCCCCTACCAACGAGGGGACTGTGAAAGGGGTACTCTCAAATATTGCTGGTATTTTGGAATACTCCTTTGGAAAGCAATCTGGCAAAGAGCCTTCTAATGTTTACACTCTCGCACTCAGTGAGCCCACTTTTGAGAATGGGGCCTAAGAAACTAATCCTGAAGATTGAGGAGCATTATTTATAATAGCCAAAAAATCAGAAATAATCTAAATGCCAGGCAAAAGACATAACAATTACAAAAATGAGGTATATTCACACCACTCCTAACTTTAAAAAACTACATTTCTAAATAACATGCAGTATATAAACGTGTTATAATGTTAATTTAAATGAAAAAGTGCAGGACAGAAATAGTATATACATGACCTTTTCATTTCGTTTGAAAACAAACTGAGTAATGAGTAGAAAGAAACGCAAGAAAATATTAACAGAGTCTGTCTTTGGACAGTGAATCCATGAATGAGATGTATTTTCTTTTAAATTCAAGGACCTTCTAATTAGAAACTATCCTTTGTTGTCATTGTCAAACTCTTATGCTATGCCATATAAAACTACATTTTTTTAAATGTCCCAAATTAAGCTTTTATGTTCATACTTAAGATTTTCAGGAAATACTTTCTTCCGTTTTTTTAAAATGGCCTTTGTTTCTAATTTTTTGTTGCTGGGATGTAAATAACACAAGAATTACAGATTTTCAATTTCCCTTAAGAGAAATAGCAGACCACATCCCTTCCGGGACAACTGTGATCTGGTGCAGCATTTAAATCTCCATCAATTACACCACAACCCTCACCATAATTTTCCCTTGCAAACTGTGAAATTCAAATAAGCAATGTGTTTGGTGTTTTTTTTTAATTAATCTAGCTTTTAACATATATCTATCTAGAGATAAAAGCTAAAATGATTTCATGGTTTTAAAAGACTACCAAATATCCTATATAATTCTCTTATTAGCAATTAGTTTTTAAACCATTTGCTCATTGAAGGTAAGATACGATTTTTCAAATCATCTTAAGAAATTCATCAAATGACTCCCCACTGTTGGATTTGGCGAAACGGAGGTTTGAGGTTGAGGGAGACAAGCAGGACTGAAGGGCCCAGCTGGCCTGGGAGCCGGACACCAGTGGCCCAGCGAGGGGCCCGGGCCTGCGGGAACCAAGTCGAGCAGTCTGGCCTGGAAACCAGGCTAGGGCGCAGCTGAGAATGGCGTCTGCCTTGGGGGGTTTTAGGAAAAGAAACCAGCCTCCCCCGCCCCCTGTGCTCCTTGTCCTGTTAGAACTCTCCCCTCTGCGGGCAGGACCCACCACCGCAGACAGCGCCCAGGCCCTCTCTGCCCGCCAAGGAGCCCCACTCCCGGGCACCAGGAAGGGCGCCCCGGCCGAACGTGACATTGCCTCTAGGACATGGGAAAGACTTTGAAGAGGCCCTTGAACTTCTCTCACCTGGCTTCCAGCCATGTTGGTTCAGGCCAGAGACTATGGCCTCCTGACACACAGTATCCAGACAGTGTGACAAAAATTCCAAACTTCCAGAACTACTCTGCTCAGGACTGTGGCCACTAGGCACATGAAGCCACTTAACTTTAACTTCATGTGAAATAGAACTTAAAATCCAGTTCTTCAGTTGTTCAGTTTAGGCCACAGGCAACTAGGGGCTCTCATGCCAGACGACACAAGCCTAGACCGTTCCCAACACAGCAGAAAGCTCTCCTGGAAAATACAGCTCTGGAACACACTGGTTCTGCCAGTGACCAGGCCTAGGTCTCCATTTCTAAGTAAGACAGTAAAACTTAGAGCATCTGATTT
>PVJD01000732.1:0-131746 GCA_004026545.1 Mormoops blainvillei | reverse complement strand
GGCCACTAGGCACATGAAGCCACTTAACTTTAACTTCATGTGAAATAGAACTTAAAATCCAGTTCTTCAGTTGTTCAGTTTAGGCCACAGGCAACTAGGGGCTCTCATACCAGATGACACAAGCCTAGACCGTTCCCAACACAGCAGAAAGCTCTCCTGGAAAATACAGCTCTGGAACACACTGGTTCTGCCAGTGACCAGGCCTAGGTCTCCATTTCTAAGTAAGACAGTAAAACTTAGAGCATCTGATTTAAAAAAAAAAAAAAAAAAAAAAAAAAAAAAAGGAGTGAAAAGGCTTGAATACTGTTAGAACTTAATTAATTAATTAAAATTTGCCCTCAGTCCTGTTCATATAAAATATACCCCCGACTGTGGTCAGCGGTTACATGCAGACTTTGTCATTTTGCTTACTGACCACACATTCTCATTGATCAATTCTAAATTGGATTATTGTTAGTTTTAAAAGCGCCTGAGCAGCAGAAAGTGGCCATGGTGGCAGGCCAAGGGGAGATTGATAACAGAATAAACAGGGAAAGTGACAAGAGCCGAGGCTGAATTGATCACTGTCAGCGGGTCCGTGGTCAGCTGTCTGCCCTTTCGTGCCCAAAGCAAGCATCGGAATAATGTTTAGACAAACACATTTGATTTTAGAGGTAATGGGTATGTCAAGTAAATGACAAACCTTAGAAAGGTCAAAGGGATATCCATTTTTCAGACTTTTTCAACCATTAGTCGTTGATTTTGGTAGCGGTGCGCCTGCACGCAGAGCAGGGAGAGAAGGCTGCTTGGGTGGGCTCTGAGGGGCCCTCAGCCCAGCTGGTCTGGCTTCCTGCAGCTGCCAATATTCTCTCCACAGCAAAATTTCGATGTACGCGGCAAGTTCACCCTTTACAAACGGCACCTTCACTAGATGCAGAATTTCAGTTGTCTAAAGACAATTCAAAATGCAACGGTCTTATCAGTCCTTGGAAGGGACTCAGTTCGTTAGTGTCCACTGGAGTTACATTTATTTGCCTGTCCTCTATGATAAAACAAAGCACAGTGGATCCATTCCTAATCATCCACTAGCCTGAGGAATTTACAAGGGTAAAATAAGATATCGCAGATGAATCACAAGTACCTAAAATTACAGTTGGTACAATTTACAATTTTCTGGGTCTTTCTTTTTTTTTAAATTCTCACCTAAGGATATGTTCATTGATTTGGGGGTAGGGGGGCGGTGGGGAGAGAGAGAGAGAGAGGGACAGAGAAACATCAATGCGAGAGAGAAACGTCGACTGGTTGCTTCCCATATGCAACCCAAACGGGTCAAATCTGCAGCCTAGGTGTTTGCCCTGACTGGGAATTGAACCTGCAACCTTTTGGTGTACAGGACAACGCTCCAACTGAGCCACCTGGCCAGGGTTGGTCTAAACATCCTGAGTGAAAGCAATTCAGGGCTTGACAGAAATAAAAGTTAATTTATTTTTGTAGGATTCCATTTATATAAAATGTCCAGAACAGGCAAATCCATAGAGACAAAAACAGATCAGGAGTTCCCAGGGTTGGGGAGAAGGAATCATCCAAGGGGAGGGGGGAGGGGTGTGGCTGGTCACTGCTTAATGGGCATGGTGTTTCCACTTGGAGTAATGAAAAAGTTCTGAAACTAGATGGGAATGATGGTTGCAAAACATTACAAATGTACTTAATGTCACCGAGCTGTATACTTTACAATAGTTAAATGGTAAACTTTATATTATGTGTATTTTACCACAATAAAAGTGACCTCCAAGTATATTAACAGAAAAACAGCACACAAAATCAAAGAACTAACTCCCTCTTAACACCCGGAATTTAAGAACCTGAATTAGATTACTAAGTACAGTGCAGATCATCACATTAAAAATGACTGACAGGGAAAGTAAGGAGCAATAAAAATAACAAAAAGCCTAGACAAGAGACCCCGGGCCAAGGGGGCTAGAGGTGAAAAGACCAACACGGACGGGAGGCAGTGAGAACGTTCCAGAACAGTAGAGGCAGTCTGGGATTACCCGACCTATCGGCAGAGCCTCTCTGAAGACAGTCACACACGGTGCTTCTGCATCATCCCCACTCTTGCTCATTCCCACCCCGTCCTAGAACCAGAGGGGCATGAAGTGACAACTGTGAATAAATTGTGTACAAGGGAAGCTTAATCGGGTTTCATAATTTTCCCAAATTTCAGTGCACGGTAAAACTCCAATCATGATGTAATATTTTCCCCACAAAGAGGCAAAGCTGATATTTTCACCATTTGGAAAGCAGAGTAAATCGGTGTTTGTTGGAGAATAAAGTTAAAAGACACCTTTATCCGAGCAGAAGGCCGGCCCCTGGGGACAATGATCTGGCTACTACACCCAGTCATCTGCCAGAACCAATGAGCAGAGTGGTGGCTGGGGGACACTTTGCTTACAGGATCTCGAAGGAGCCACAGCCGCCAGACAGAGCCGAGGGTGCTGCCCCGAGACTTCTGCGAGGAAGGCACAGGCCCCTGCTCACTCTGTGGGCACAGGTCTGAGTCAGCAAGCAAACGCGTGATTTTCGAGTTAACGTGGGCATGCAGCGCTGTAACACTAATTTTATTTAAACGTTTCTAAGGCCATCGTTCTGGACTTTGTCAACTAACAGGCAGTAATAACTCCACGCACCTGGCTGCCTGAGACCAAGTACAAACACCTCACCTACAGTGAAAGCACCTTGGAGCAAGGTGAGACTGGGAGGAAAGACTAGAAAAGTCCCACCAGGACGCCAGCCCTCAAACCTGCTAATCAGCATGAAAACACCATCAACGATTCTGAAATTCCTTTCACAGTGCACACGAGCTGCACTGTGAGCTTCTTAAGGAGTCTGTGTAGGAGAGGACTGGCTGCACACCAGTGGGTTTGAATTGCAAATTGCTATCTACAGAGGGAGAATGATCAATTCATAAAGCAGACCGCCAGAGAAAGACCAGAGGGAGAGAAGCAACAGGGGGCAGATGGGCGGGATGAGGGGGAACAGAGAGGAAAACATTCCGTCTGTGGCTTGTCTGATGGAATAACGGGAGGAAAGGAAGGGACGAGGACGTGGACTGGCCGTTTGCACTGGCCCGACAGGAGCGCGGTCCACCTCTCCGCTGACACCTCTCTCCCCCACAGGTCTGTCCTGACCGGACAGGGTGGAGCTTGTCTGTGTCTGAGTCATCCCTGCAAGAAGCTGGCATGGACAGATGAGTGAGACATGCGGTTTGCTCACAGGTGGAGGGCCACTTGCAGTATCCGCTCCAGTGACTTACCCCAGACAAAAGGACACTTTGTCCCTAGGAGGAAGAACAATGGGTAGCTGTGCTGACCAAGGAGCCTAGCCCTGTCCCACCAAGCATGGTAAACCATGGGGGGGGGGGCTGGGGGGGCCCGCAGGGCTCCGCCTTCCCAGGTAGGAGGGGGCCTTTCTCACACGCCCACCTGCTCCCTCAGTTCTGGGCGCCATGGCCCTGCACACCCATCTGAGCACTGGAACAGGGGAATGAGGGCCCTCGCCCAAAGAAAGCAGGTGCCTTTTTTTGGTTTGATTTTTTGTTTTTGTTTTTGTATGTGTGCTCTGTTTCCATGTGCTTTCAGGTCCGCTGTCCACCCTTTAGAATGGATTCAGACTCTGCACTGTGGCAGGGCCCTGACTTTTCCCCACACATCCTGCCGAACTTCTAGAACCTTCCCCACGCAGGTTGCAGGCAGGAGGTTAGACACACAGAGCTCTGGAATTGTAAGGATGGGAAAGAAGACGTAAAGAAAGGCCTGGTGTTCATTCAGTCTTCTGGGACTCAAGCTCCACATAAATGTTCAAAACAGTGACTTCCTCCTAGAAAGGGGGTGGGGCCCCTCTCTGCACTAAAGCCAAAATCAAAATGCCTGCTGTGAGTGTGCATGGCCCAGGCAGAAACCCCTTTGTTCTCTACAACTGTCCCCTTCACAGGTGACAATGACTAAGGGCACTCTCTCTCTGCACTGATCTTTGGCACAGGCTTTATTTGGCACAGGCTTCTGTTAAAGAACTAAACCCTCAATTTATCACTATTTTGTATAAAGTAGCATAACTTAGGTCCAAGAAATTCAGTAAATGTCTCCAACTCTAAGTCAAAGACGGAAGGGCCAGTGAAGACTTAGAATTCCCTGCACTCGTCTATTATCTGGTGACCAGGTGACGGTTGGTTGGTTGGTTTGTTGGTTGTTGTGACACGAGGCTCTTTAGCTACAAATGTCAGTCTTAGGTGGTCAGAGTGACTTCCAGCTTTACAGGATATCACCTGGAGGTCGGCTGGCATAAATAAAGTTTTTAATTAAAAAATTTTTAAATTAAAAATAAACTCTAGGGTTAGAACTTTCCAGAAGTCAAATGCTCTGGATGCTAGCTGGTAATCCGAGACCAGTTACCTGCAACATGCTGACAAGGAGTCCCACCCGACCCACCACACAACGAGAGGACGGGTCGTGCTGAGAGCTGTAAAGCGCCCCGACGGGACATCTAACTGCTGCTGACATGGCGCGCCCAGTTCACGAGCATCCCCAGGAGGCTTGCGGGCCCCGTCCCTGTCACCTGTAAAGTGCCACATTCAGCAACTGCCCACCTAAGCCATGTCATGGAGCCCCCCACAGCCTCACCGTGTGTTTGCCAGAGGCAACATACAGGTGGGTTTTTGTCTGCAATATTTAATACCTATTTTTACAGAAAAATAGTATCAACGCAGCTTTTTCCAAATTAAAAAGGAAGTCAAGGTAAAAGCAGTTTTTCTAATTATACTGTAAAATTGATCTTTTTTTCCCTCTGGTGTACAGCTCTATGAATTTAAACACATGTGTAGTTGCCTAACCAACACCACAGTCAGGATATGAAACAGTCCCATCACTAGAACGTTCCCTACTGCTGCTCTTAAGAGTCCCATGTCCCTACCAAAGCCCCTGGAGCCACTGTCCTCTAACACTATTTTGATCTTCTTGAAAAATGTCATGTAAATGGGATTATACGGTGTGCAGTCTTTTGAAGCTGGCAGATCTTCATTCAGCGTAACATCTTCAAGAATCATCAAAGTCGCTCCATTTTTTTTTTCATTGAAAGTATTCCATGGTGTGGACAACCCACCATCTGTCTGTGAGGGACATCTGGTGTACTCCCAGCTCCTGGCAGTTATAAACAGAGCAGCTACAAGGATCCACGCACAGGCTGTCCTGTGAATGTAGGTTCTCCTTTCTTTAGAGTAAATGCCCAGCAGGGGCATTACTGAATCATTCCATTTCTTTTAACAGATAATGGCCTGTAAATATCGTATCAACATGACAGCAAATCTCCAGAATTTTTTTTTTCAGATCAACATCTTAAAACAAGGGACTAACACCATTCAAAAACTATGGTGCTCTACCCACTTGGAAAATTTGAGTTTTTGATGTCTTTTGTAGTATTTGATATTTTTGTGGTATTACTATTTTCCACAGATAGAGATGAAAATGTCATTGTAGTACTGTTACAAAAAAATAATTCATGCTGGCCGGATAGCTCAGGTGGTTAGAGCATTGTCCCCATATGCCAAGGCTGCAGGTTCAATCCCCAGTCAGGGCACATACAAAAAACAACCAATGAGTGCATAAATAAGTGGAACAACAAATCAATCTCTCTCGCACTCTCTCAAAAATCAATCAATAAAAAAAAAAGATAAAGTAAATTCAGTGATTCTACCAAGAGTTATTCATATTGGCTAAGAAATGTTCAATTTCCCAAAATAAACTAAAGTTAAGCTGAGTAGACAGGGTTTTCGGCCTCAGAGTCCGCGTTCACGCAGGCTGGTCTGGCACGGTTTAGAGCCACTGTGTTAACCTGTTGGAAAGCACAGTCGTCGCCGCTCACCCAGGGCCCTGCAGAGTGTGGGGGGGCGGTGCTTTCAGGGGCGGTCAGAAGGCCTGTACTGAGCATTTGTTAAACAGTCCTCAGGAAGGCCGCCCCCGCTAGAGTGCTGGGGGCCGATCCCTATCTGGCACCTCTCACCCTCAGCCTCCTGGGTCCCAGGGGCCCCAGAACAATCCATACATACTCCCCAGGTTGAAGGGGGTCGCATAATGTCAGTGTATTTACAATGCAATTCCACTCCTCCTAATCTATGCTCCATTATGCAGGCCTCTGAAATGGCCTGTGAAGAAGGTAAAGCCTCCAATCGATCCCTGGTCTCTACAGAGCAACTGGTGGGGAGCAACCCATAGAATCCTATGAGGGGAGAAAATATTGATTCTAGGAAACTTAATATTATTAAAAGACAGTTGTATTAAATCTCTTTCCTGGTCTTAGCTGAGCACTATTTTTTTTTTCCTTTCCCATTTTCAAAAAATCAATGAAGCTAATACCCTTGTTAGTTTTAGAGTTTCCACTACAGCAGTTTCTTGTCATCGTAGACCCTATGGGAGGCTTGTAGGCTCAGCACTTCAGGCCTCAGTCCCCGGGTGACAGATGATGGTAACACTCCTCTCTTTGGCCACTCCACCACTCCGAGGGGCCACGCCATATTTAAATTACAGTTCCCACGTATCTGTTTCCTTCACTGTACAAATGTCTCCAGATAATGCTTAGCCTTAGTTATAAAACGCCTCAGTGCTGACGATGAAGTTCAATACACAAATGCAGTTTTCGGTGTGAGAGAAGTCGACAGAAATAAAACCAACAAGAATCAACATGGGGAGGGGAAGTGTTTGCTGGAGACCACCTGCCAACTAAAAGCCCCAGGATCTGCTATTTTAGGTTTTAAGTCACATTAGCTTTCTGGTGGGCCATCCAAACATCAGCTTTCCTTTTTATAAGGAGCAGCTGCCTCTGATTTGTGACAAAATTAAAGTATTTTGGAACCTCTCTCCAGATATCCTAGTTCTGACAGAATGTCTGCTATGTCATTATCAAATAGAACAAGACTGTAATATGGCTCCAGAGTCAACGAACCAAAGAATGGAATCTTCTTCTAATTGGATAATATGAAACTTCTTGTAACTCTGATGCCACAGATTTGGAATTTGTGATTAATATGGGTTAGACTGCTAAGCAAGCATTTTCTTCAGAGATACTGCAAACAGCATTTTAAAAATAAGATGGCAGGAATAATGTGGAAACTATGTGAAAAACAAACTGTTTTCAAATCCCCTCTAAGTCTTCAGAGGCCGCAAGGAGCATGCAAACATTTGTGGTGCTTTTCCTAGTCATTTTATCACCCTTTCTTCTGGCTCCTCCTGACCGTGGCGTTCTCAGCCTCTAGGGGACCAAGTCCACCTGCAAATTCCAGACACTGTGAACTTCCTGGCCCCAAACTGGAATTGATATTTAAACCTTTTCTCACTGGTTCTCTTCCTTTTTCCTACATTCCATTAAAGGGCTCCCCACCTCCAGGGCCATCTAAAGAGAAAGAAAAGCAATCAGGGACCACGGGCTGACGCTACGGGGAGACATCTCTACCTGGGCTCCTCTCCCACAGGATCGAGCCTGTCGCCACCTCCTCTCAGCCCACCCGGGCCCTTGCAAGGCCTCCTGAAGGCTTCCCACATCCCAGGGTCTCATTCCCACCCCCTGCTAACAGCAAGACCCTGCTGAAAAACACAGGGTGCACTATGTCCGATCACACTGAAAAGGCGGTCAGCTTCACCTCCCCGGTCAGGCAACATGCCTGGTCCTCTGCACTGTGTCCCGGGAGGGTTCTGGACGCAAAGGGGGCACAGGCAAGCCCGAGCACGCACCAACACGGAAACGCCCGTGGCCTGTTGGGTGACAGTGAGAAGAGCCAGCTGGCCTGAAGAGGGGCTTTTCTGAGTGATGGTTAGTTATACAAGATTGGTATGGAGGTGAAGGGGGTCCGGCCCAGTGGGAACGTGAACATCAGCCGGAGCCTTGTTGACTTTATCCTGGTAGCTGTGGCATGTCCTGGGCAACAGAGGCGGATACAAGCAAAGTCCAGCTAGAAACGCCCCCTGCCCTCTCCTCCCCTGCTGCCCCACAAACAACTGAATGATGTCATTCGGTTACTAGTTATTTTTGCTAATGACTACTGCCTTTGTCTTACAATGGAAAACAAAAGAGATTTATTGACAAGTAATTCTTTAGGGGTTTCCCTTTAATACACTCTGAATTTTTAAATAACATCTTATCCTGGTTTCCCAGACAGAAATGTCATTCTAGGGAGCCACACTATGTCAGTAGTAGTGTGTAATTTAAATATGTTGGTCCTTGCTCTAGAGGCTAAAAAAAGGAACCGCAAACACCATCAGATAAAGTGCTGGTGCATCAACGAGGGGACTTAGGAGGGATGCACTAACAGGGGTTGCAAGCACACATGCCAGAAATCCTAATGCCATTCCCAGATATGCTAATTGCTAAAAATTAGAATACAATGTGTTAATACCTACTGATCATTGGTGTTGCCTTCTACCCCGCTCACCAGGGCACAGTCCTCAAAGCCAAGCGAATGTTCTCCCTAGATGCCTCTTAGGCAATTCAACCTTAAGTTGGCCAGAGCTGAATCCACCATTATTCTCGTCAAACCTTCTCCACCCCCACTAAGGGTACTGGTGTCCACCTGTCCCTCTACTCTGGAAACATTGTAATCATCCTTGTCTCCTTTCTGTCCTCTAACCCTTGCCCCCACGGGTTACCTCCTAATGTCTGCCTGAGTCAGCCCCACACAACGTTCTCACCATCGCTGCCTTTCCCTGAATCTCCCAACAGGCTTCAGCCACCTCCTAAATGTCTCCCACTCATTCAGACACTCCTGGATTTCCTCTCTAACTCCCTTCTGCCCTGGACAAATGCCCCTTACCCTCCTGGCTAGAGCGCAAATGCCACCTCCTTGCCCCCTCATCATTCCCCCCGTCCCCCATCTTCTTTTCCAAAACTGGACAGTTTTCTCCTGTAGACACCCTCTCGTATCTGTTCGTTCTTTGATTATAACACTTATCTTATGTCCATGATTTGATGTTTAAGATTCATTCTACCCTGATAACTTTGTGCATTTCTTGACATTCAACCTGGTGCATTTATTGAGGTTCAGGACCATGCATTATTCTTCTCTGAGTCTCTGGGGAGTATAGCCCATCCCCTAAAACACAGGACACGCTCTGAAAATCTTTGAACTCATGCCATGCCCTAAGAAAGTGACATATCTGATCCAAACTGTGAACCTCCTGATTTAAGCTTTTTAGATTTTGGTGACTGTATATCCTGCCTCCCCTAAATGACCTCTGTAGCCATTTCTATTTAGTCTTCGAGTAGAATCTGGTACAGGTCTCACCACTAGCTGGATGCCTACAGGAAGGACAGAGGAAGGGGCGGGTATGGTAAAGACCTCTATGTACTTCAGTACTTACCCTAGAGACAGCCCGTCTACATACTTGTAGAAACAAGCCACGCCCACCCCAGCACCAGCTGGAGAAAACAGAGACCGGGGGCTACACGGCTGATCATTATCTGTGGGTAACATTAACAGCATGGCCCTGGCAGCGATCGCTCCTCACGCCAACTAAACGGCCTCCTCAAACCCACACCTGCCTCGGGCACATCAATTACGCATGTTGAAAAAGCAGGAAATGAATGGCTCATGGTGTCCAGCATCAATAATTTAAATAAAAAAGTCATAAAGAGCCATCCTTCTTCCCAGAGTGTGAATGAATGCGACCCTAAGTGTATGGTAAAGACATTGTAATTGCCAGCAAATTAACTCCCCATGAAGATGGAGAGGGAATCTCTCTCCTTTACTCTTGGACTGTTTCCTTCCAGAGGTATTTTATTGTCCTACCTTCAGAGTGGGAACTCAGTTCAACTCAGTGCAGACTGCCTTCTGTGGTAAGGTGATCACCCAGCAGCCACACAGGAGCAGCAGCAATTATTGGCGCTGCTGACGCCCACCTGGGGCTGATGAGGTTGGGTGCTCTGCAGCGCTCTGCAACCGATAATACTCTCAGCAAAGAGCTGGCCCAGCGGTGAGCTGGACAAAGAGAAGGCAGACCTTCTCTCAGCCAGACCCTCTTTAGCACACTGACCCTAGAGAACAAGGGGTGTGCGTGTTTGACTCAACCCTCGGCAATGGAACGTTGCGTTTAGTCATCGAGAGCCCATCGGAGTAACTTCCTCGAACTCAAACCAGGGTCAGACTTCAGCTGAGTTGTAGCTGGCTCTCCTACCCTTCATCCCTCCACCAGCTCTCTGCAGTTTGAGAATGCCCTCTACCCTGAAATTTTCCCTGGTCCCTTTTGCCCAGAGTAATTTCATCAATAATCTCATTCAAAGTAAGATATCTTGGCATCGGCCCTATATGTCAACTCCGCCACTGGAGGAGATCATTTTTAAATCATTTAAGAATACGTCGGCATGTGTCCACCACCACTCGCTTCTATTCATCCGTTCAGCTGATGAACTGTGGATGTGTGCTACAACATGGATAAACTCTGAAACACCATGCGAAGTGAAAGAAGCCAGACACCAAAGAGCACACGTCCTATGATTCCGTTTCTATGAAATGCCCAGAATAGGCAACCCCCAGACACAGAAAGCCCATAGGTGGTTGCCAGGGGCTGGAGGGAGGCGGGATGAGGGATGGCTGCTTAGTGGGTAGAGGGTTTCCTCTTGGAGTAATGAAAATATTTTGGAACTAGATGTTGTATATGCATCCAATGCCACTGAAATGTTCACTTTAAAAATGGTTAATTTTATGCTATGTGAATTTCACTCCAATTTTTAAGAGTGAGGGCTATCTGTAGATGGTCATCCATGAAGCTCTTAGGGTGAAATTGCAAATGTAGTGGCAACAGGGTAGAGCCTTCTCAGGGTCCCTGAGTCACAGGAATTGGTTTGCCTCTGCCCAAGACACAGCCGCCTCAGATGGGAAGGGCTGCCTGTGGCCCATCTGGGAAGCCAAGTTTAGCTCGCAAGAAAGGACACAGAGTTGGCCTTAACACTTCACTGGCGTAGATCCATCCTTTGCAGAGAAAAATAATAGTTAACGAATGATGACTGGAATTGTTGTTATTATTACCCTTATTCTATGCTGACCTTTCATTTTCTGTGCCCTAAAATTAGATCGTATGCTGTTTATTCAGCTCTTGCTTGGGTTTTTTTCAAAGGTTGCACTGACTCCCTACTGCTGTGGCAGGAGAGCCAAGCCAAGGCAGAGACCTAGTGGCCACACACAGCTCACAGGACTGTTTTACCCTCGGACACAGACTGAGGCAGCCGGGCTGGTTTCTGGTTACTAACGACACGTGCTTCCTCTTTCTTTCTCATGCCCCGGGCTAGCCTGGGAACCCTACCCAGGGCCTGACCCAAGGGAGCCCCTGGTGCTGAAGCTCTAGATACGGAGTCTAGAAGCCTGGAACCTGAAGACAAGTTCACCTGACTCCCACTGGACCTTTGACAGGAACACCAGCCCTTCTCAGTGCAGGAAACCACATCAACAGAGGAAGGAACAACGAAGGGCTGAACAGGAGAGCTTTGAGTACACAGGGTTTTGCTGTTCTGCTCTCTGACTTCAGAAGATGTACGTTCAACTTTGTCTTTCTGCAAAAATCACCAGAGGGAGGTCATATCTGCCAGGGCCTAGGCAAAAGACAGAAATCGCTCATTATTTTAACAAGGAAAGGTAAAGAAATGAGCTATAAAAGATGTTTAGCTACTGAAATGGGCTAAAAGGACCCTGAAGAAGTAGCGTGGGCAGAAGAGTGACTGTTATCTCTAGGGACCAAGGACTAGGAGAGACACCCCTGGCTGCTACCTGAGAGAGACTCGGGGCTAATCAGAGAGGGCTCAGCCCCCAGAGGCCCAGCCACCTGTTGGCAGTGAAGGCGCCTTCTGGAGGGTAAAGGCCAGAGGTGGTCTGCAGAGGCAACTTCTACCACAGGGTAAGGGCAGAGCTTCCGGGAAGTGGGTGCAGGCAGAAACGGCCTGGTTGGAGGGCTCAGCTGCATGGGACCTGGGCTACTGCAGTGAGTGACAGTGACCAAGGCCCAGAACACAGCAGCCCCGTGTCTCTGCTGGCATGGTCACTCAGGGGCCCTTCAGAGACGACATTAACTAACCCTCGGCCAGGGGGCAAAGGAGAATGTCCAGAGGACCCAGCTCTGGAATCGCACACCAGGGCAGAGGGGCAGTACACTGAACTTGGCAGCAGACGGGCCTCCCAGTCTAGATCTGGTCTCACTTCTAGCGCAGCAAACCCCTGGCCCTGCTGAACTGCTGTCAGGGCAATCATCCTCAGAAGGAACGCAGACTGCGTACTGCACCAGCTCCATTGGCCAGTGCGCAGGGACGTCTCCAGGTGGGTCAAGGAACAACATTCAACTCTCAAAATCAATGTTTATTCAGGGCTTCCACCCACACGATGATTATAAAAAAATCAAGTTATTTTGATCAATATTGTCACAGTGGACTGGGTGGAAAACAAAGGAAGAAGGACTTTCATAAACTTAGATGTGGCCAAAAATGGCTGTATTTTCACCAGGTTTAGTTTCGTTTTTCTCCTGAGCACCCAGCTTCCTTTTATAATGAGCCACATGACTAATTCTAGCCAATAGGACGTAAGCAAAAGGAATGTATCCCGCGCCCGGGCCTGGTGCCTAGAACACCGTGCCCAATCCCCAGTGCTCTCTCTCTTCCATGACCCACCAGTTGCCACAGAACAGGAGCCCGGGGCCTAGGGGCTGGCAGCCCTGGCAGGGAGGGAGCATAGGTCCCTGGGCAGCACTTCGGGGGGGGTCCTCCCAAGAGAGTCACCCAGCCAGAAGTACCCACATTTGGACTGAGGTAGGAGGCAGAAATGAGCCCTCCATGCACTGGTTCTTCAAGCGTGATCGCCAGCCTGGCAAGCAGCAGCAGCAGCGCCCCCCAGACACTTGTCAAAAACACCACTTACCAGGTCCCAGTCAAGGTTCACTTGAACGGAAACCCCGACCTGGGGACCAGCCGTCTGCGCCTTAACAAGGAGACGCTGACAGGCTGAGGCTGGAGATCCACGGCTTACGGTGAAGACACCGCAGCTCGGAGGGTGTGGGTTAGGGCATGAAGGTAGCCCAATTGGGAAGGGAGTCCCAATGTGAGAGTCACACACGGAGGCTTCAATCGCCAATTACATGCAACAACCACTTCCCCAGGGACTGGGTCAGGGCTTCTGCCCACACAAGGCCCCTGTGGGGACCCACTGACCACACTGACATCACAGACTTACTCTTGAACACTGGGCTGCTTCCCTGCTGACATGACCTATTTGGGGTCCGCACATCTATCCCAAGCCTGGACCACGCTGATTAGGTCATTGTGGGATTGAAGGTTTACTAACCTCAGGTATCACCTGTGACATCGGACCAGTGGCAGAAAGCAAGGCTGCATTCACGAATTCGGTTATTTTGGCTAGGTCACTTAACCTGCTCTCTTTAGCGTCCTTTGTGAGGAGCAGATAAACCCAACATACAAGTCACCTGGAGGAAAATCCTCAGAGAAGGAGAAGCCAACGGACAGCATTTCCTACTTAGAGAAACTCCAGGTAACTGTTTTCACACCCCTCAAGCTTGAGACAACTGAAACCAAAAAGCGACCCCTCTTCAACTCCATACAATATCTGTAAACAGGAGACTGTGAAGTGACATACCATCCAGGTTAACTTGCTTTCAATATGGAACTATCCGAATGCAAAGTGTTCCACTGCAATTGTTGGTCAAAATATAATGTCACCTCTACAAAAATTTGGGCTGCTTAATTTCCCAAATATGAAGTTCAAATTTTGTGTTTTTAATACTCAAATTTCCCAGAGGGAGGGAAAAAAATCATTTAAGGGAAATGGGAAGCTTGGCATGAGCATCAGACACCAAAGGGATGTGTTTAATTAGCCACTTGGGTAAACGGCCCTGCCAGAAGCGTGGTGGCCCGAAGGAGAGCGTGGCACGTGGCTCCAGCACCACGCAAAGCCACATCTGGAGCACTCGGCTCAGAAGCAATTACTGTCTCCCTGGCACTGGTGGAGAAGGGAAAAGCAGTAACTGTTTTCATCGTGCGATTAAATGGCAATTAGCAACCAAGTGCCCCGTAATAACGTGGCGCTCACCTCCTCACTGCGCCAGCTGCTTCCCGCCAAGCCCCCCAGCCCTCTGGGCGCCAGAGCCCAACACTTCAGCGCTAGGACCCTGGGGAGGACTGGTGCCCGCCGACGCGGGTCACAGCGAGGCACAAATTGGTGGTTACAAACATGGACTCTCAGCCAAGCTGCCTGGGTTCCAAACGCAGCCCCAACACGTCGACCTGCCAAGCTGGCCACAGTCCTTAAGCCCTTCTGTGCATTAGGGTCCTCATCTGTAAACTGGGGCGGTAGTTGTTCCTACCACACAGCATGGGGAGCGCGATGCTGAAGTGAGGTAACAGACGCTGGGCATCGAGGGCCACTCCTGGAACAGCGAACCCTCAGCCAAAACTAATGCTCCCCTATGCTGCTCAGCTGCTTCTCCTCTGTGGGGCCGGAATGGGTTAACCCCTTCCTGCCAAGCATCTTTTAAGGCCAGAAACAGTTAAAAGTGCATCATACTTCCAAACACAAACACAACCATAACCCCCTCCAATGGCAGGCAGCCTGTCCCTCCTGTCATGAATTCTGGGTCATCCTATACCTCAGTGGTTCCAAACTGTGACTAACAGCAGCAATTTCCAGGAAGCCATGAGTAGAAATTGGTTATTTCTTGCCCAAGGAGAACAGGGCTCTGGATTCAGATAAAAGAGCCCAACACCTCAAGACAGGAATGAATGAGGAGGGACTAAAGTATGGCCGAGGTGATGGGCGTGGCCAGTTCCTGATTATCCACATTGTGGCCAAATGCTGCTTCTCAACTGGCATCTATATTCCCATAGCGAGTGTGAATGTGGCGCACAAATCATTTCGAAATTTCGCTCAAAACATAACCAGGTAGTAAGTCTGCAGTAAAGCCACGGAGGGTCTGTAAGGTGATCCATCCCTGGTGGCAGGTGCCCGTCTGTCCCCAGGTTCTGTGGGCCCTCCCTCTGCCCCGCCTGCCCGGTACGGCAAGGAACCGCCCTTCCCAGGCCCCTTGCGAGCCGGCTTCTGTGCAGCTACGTCCACTGGGAGACCAGAGCCTTGCCCTCCCCAAAACAGAGCCCCTGACTGTGCCGTCTCCCGCCACGCAGCCCTCCCCTCAGGGTTCTCTGCTCCCACCCTGGGGCCCCAGGGGACACCACCTCCTCACAGCATCCTCCTAGCCTGAGAGGCGGCAGTGGCACGTTCTTATTGCTAATCGCTGACTGCCCAGTGGTTTCCTAGCTCTCACACAGGGTGGGGGAGGCAAAAGTAGGTTCACAGTTGTTCACATGGAAAAGAAACACAATAATTGATAAATCATAATACAAGAATAAACTGTGTTTCACATACTCAGAACTGTGACCCTCCTTCCACCCCAACCTGTATTTCCTGGGTATCCAACTCCCTTTGTTAAATTCCCTCTGTCCAAAATACCTAGGCTGGATCTGAGTTCCTGAAAGGACACTCACTGGTGACCACCGCCTCACTTACGGGAGGTTCCTGTTCCACTGTCTCGCTGTGAAGACCTGAGCAGGGATCATGAGCCCTGAGTTCTGGTCCCAGTTCTGCCACTAGTTGACTGTGTAACCAGAGGCATCTGTCTCTGTGCCACAGTTCCCTCATAAATAGGAAGATGGGCTGGGGCTCTCCATGGTCACTTTCAGCTCTAAAGTTCTGGGACGAGACATTGGGACTAGTGTCACCCGGTACCTCAGCACGGGGGGAGGGAGGACAGGCAGCATGGACTCACCTCCTGGGCTGGTTCAGAAAAGTTGCCAGCAGGCCACTTCACGTCAGCGCTACGTGAGAAACAGGGGGTCCCGTCTGCCGTGCCCGTGAGCAAAGGAATCAGTCAGGGCAGCGTGCCACCCAGCTGCCTGAGTCTGTGATCGATTCCCTGAGAAACTCATCGATACACAATCCCCTATTTGTGACTCCCACGCTTATGTTCTGTATTTAAATTTAAAAGACTTTAGCACTTTAACTCTGCAAGATGAGGACTAGTGAGCATGCTATCCAAATTAATACACATCCAAATTAATAGAGATGCCAGATAATAAACTGAGTACATGATAAATATGGGGGCTCGGTCAGCACACTTTTGTCTTCTTTCTCTTCTCCAAACCAGCAGATCTCATTCTTTTTTTCTCACATGGTGACAAGACCACAGTCTGAGCCACACCTGAGTGTGGCCATCACGACTCCCAGTGTGCTCTCTGTCACGGGGCCCCTTTTGCTTTTTTCTAATCATCACACAATGACTCTTATTGAATACCGATGCCTAACACTCACTGCTAGCCTTTAATTGGTTTCAGGCTACAGTTTCAATCAGTACATATCTAAGCCAGTTATCGGTTCACGTCCTTTACTGGTAGAACATTGAACTGTAAGCCTATAGGTATACATGTGTGTTTACACACATTCACACACACTCGACCTTGAAGATATTTCTACCGTGAAAACTCTCAAATTTTTTCTTCTCAGGCAACATAGTCCTAAAACTTCCACTGAAGTAATCCATGTTCTCTTAACCCCTCAGTGCTTCTTTAGAAAGACTGATACATCCTTTTTACCAAAAGCCAATACCGAAACATTCATCTTTAACTACACTGTCCAATACAGTGGCCACTACTGAGTACGTGAGATATGGCTGATCCAGCTCAGTTTGCGCCATAAATGTAAAGAGCACACCAGATTCTGAAGCCTCAATATGAGGGGAAAAAAGCATAAAATGTCTCAATAATTGTCAGATTGATGACATGTTGAAATTACAATATCTTGGATACATTGCAGTAAATAAAGTATACCATTAAAATTACTCTCATCTGGCTCTTTTCATTAGAACAATTTCATTACGTGGCATCATATCGCGATGAGCAGCACCGCCTCTGGAAGTTCCAGGACAGGAGATATCACTTCTATACCACTTCCCTTTTCTCACCGGAGCACCCTGATGACAAGTGGCAGAACTGACGGCAATATGTAGTGTGGGGGTGGGGCACGGCCGAATTTTCAGGGAAGATGGATGTGCTTACGATCCAGCTGGCTGGCACTCAGGTCAAGCTTCAGCCTGCGCAGAAAACAGCAGAGAGCCAGCTACTGACGTTGTGCACGGGAGCCAGCACTGTCGGGCTAATCGTGCTTCCTTCAAAAGTCAGGAGAGGAGGGTTCAAGGCATATCATTCTCACTTATGAAAGCTGAAGAAGGTAAGGACCCGGGGCAAAGTTTCAGAGGACTGACTCCGCCTTTTGCTCCCCCATCTTGTTATTACTCAAAAGCACATGTCAAAATAAGGGATGGTCAAGTGCAAACTGGCAGTTACAGAGCAGTCACAGGGATGCAAAGCACAGCACAGGGAACACAGTTCATCATATTGTAATAACTACGGACAGTGCCCGGTGGGGTACTAGATTTATGGAGGGGCCACTTCACAAGCTATGTAAATAGCTAAGCACTATGCTCCACACCTGAAGCTAATATAATGCTGATTGTCAACCGCAATTAAAAAACAATTAAAAAAAAAAGCAGCTCTTAAATAAAACTGAATAAATAATCTTACAAATATGCAGGGAATTTTAAAGCTTTAGAATATTCAGAGGAAAAGTCACACACGTACTCCACCGTACACCTCAATAATTTCAGTCATTATTCACTACCTCAGTGCCCAGGCATGGTGTGGAACCTGGCAAACACAGTGGGCGCTCAGTGGCATTTCTGAACTGAACCAAAAAGGAACCAAAAACACTGCCTTGCTGAGCATCAGGATCCTGTCAGGATCCCGTCGCACTGTTTGAAACAAGCCGCAGCCCCCGAAATGCGGAAACATCGTGGCAGGGATGGCCGGCACCGTGCGGCAGCTGTTCACAGGGCGAAACACGGAAGCGTGCTTTTTTGGAATGCCATACTTCTGCTCTACCAACAGACGAGGACCTCAGTCTTTCTACTAGATTGTATAATAACCGCCTCCGCAGTTCTTTGACGGGAGGCAGCGGAACAGGCCTCTTCGCCATCTCAGCCTGCAGTGCTGTGCATTTTGTCCAAGCATTTTAGACTTACAAAAAACCTACTTAAACTTCTCATTCTCCTTCCATGAACAGATCATGTGGACCATGGGGTGGCCTTTAGGGGTTTTGGAGAGGACAGGACCAATAACAGGAATTGCTCATGTGGTTTCTACTGAATGCGATGGATTCCATTTTTACTTCGTGCATCTCCTAGGTTCCAGGGTGACATGGCGGACATGATCACCTGGAGCCAAATGAGCGGCCAGTAGCTGGCTTGAGGCACGAACACTGCCATTCCTCTCTCCTTGAAGTCCTTCTGCAGCTCCACACAAGGGGGTCCTTGTTCTCCCCAGGGGGTTAGAGGGACAAGCTCCACACCTCGGGGAGCTGCGTTTGCTCCCTGTCACAAGGTAGGCTACCTGGATGCAACCAGCACGGTCTTTAAAATTAGAGGGTTGAACAGTGGCCCCCTAGAAGAGATAAGTCTAAGTCATAGCCCCCTGAACCTGTGAATCTGTTCTCATTTGGAAAAAGCATCTTTGCAGACATAATTAAGGATCTCAAGATGACGTCATCCTGGATTCAGGCTGACCCTGCCTAAATCCAATGGCAGGTATCCTTGTAAGAGAAAGGTAGAGGGACCTGACACACAGGGAAGAAGGCACAGGAGCCGGAGGCAGAGGCTGGAGTGACGGTTCCATAAGCCCAGGAAGGCCGGGGGTGCCAGCGGCCACCAGAAGCTAAGAGAAAGGCCTGGAAGAGAGTCTCACACTCAGAGCTGCCAGGGGTCAACTCTGCTGGCTCCTTGACTTTGATCTTCTAGCCTTTAAAACTGTAAAAGAATAAACTTCTGTTGTTTTAAGCTGCCCCATCCATGGCATTTTGTTACAGCAGGCCCAGGAAGCCTGGGGAACAATGCTCTGCAGGGCACAGGGACCAAATGAATCCAGACATTTTCCCAGAAAGGTTGGGGGCAAGTTTACCTGTGCAAACTCCATGAGGAGCAAAACTCCTTTTCATCAATTTGTTTTCTGCATGAGGTCAAAGCTTCCTAAAGACCCCCAGAGTCTCCATGTGTTCCTAAATGCTTAACTCAAATTTATGACATCGCTCTGCCAGTCTACACCCACCTACCCAGAGAGGTCACCTCCTCCTACAAAGGTCTCCACCTGTGAGCCTCTGGAGAGCAAGTGGTGTCCTCAAGCTCCTGTGGCCCCAGCACCTGGGTTTTGGTAAATGCCTGCTGAGTGGACAAAGAGAAGCGATCTGTGATTACTGAAGTACCCCTCAGGCTGAGCAGAAACCAGCCTCTCACTGACACCTGTGTCTCTAGTCCTTTCCTCAGTGGCCTCCACCAAGCGCGCTTTCTCGCGGCCCGTACAGCACCCATGTGTGGGGCCCTCCCCTGCCCCTCTGCCTGACTTGCTGTCGTTTCCGCGTCCACAGGTGCAACGTTACTCCTTCTTTGATCACACCCCTACTCCTACTCAAATGCAGCGGCCCCCGGAGAGCCTGTCTGGATCCCCCTGAGCATCTGGGACCCTCCTCCCCTGCTGCATCATGGGAAACCCTCAGCCCTGAGACCAGTGGGCATCCACTATTGCCGTGTTCTCTTTGCTGGTGATGAGGACTGACCCTCTGCTGGGCATCCTTCCATTTTTACACCAATTGTCCTGTTTTACTGTGACTTCCAGGTGCTCCAGGAGACAGTCCCACCACACAGGAGACATTCAACCCATAAACCCAAGGGAAGAGTTGGCTGCATATGCTCTCCACGGAACCAGGGGCCCACCAGCTCATGCCTGCAGGTCACACACAACAACTCGGACTTTGTGCAGTGAGCTGAATGGATTAGAAGAACATGACACCGAGACTGTGGGTGGCTCCAAAAGCCTAAAGTGTTCACTATCTGGTCCTTCACAGAAAAAGTTTGCTGACCCCTATGCTGAACACGCAGACATCACCTGACTTGTAATTTCACTGCGGCTTCAATTTCTCAAGTGATAATGTCAGCTCAGCACTTCCGGAAATCCTCCAGTGGGCTCAGAAACAGTGTGGACCACAGACACGGCCCAGACTGCCCCAACAGGACCCATGCCATCCACGCTGCGGTGGGAGGCAGCTGCATGATTGAAAAGCATCTGGTAGTATGCCTCATATTTTAAACATGTCCCCATAAGCCATTATAAATCGAGTCTATAATTTCAAAAATGTTGCCACTGCAGCAGCAGGAGGACTGTCTTCAGTTGCCCATGGAGCCAAACAGCCACACAAACCCCAGCAGAAAGTGAGCTTCTCAAAGAGACACCAGTAAGCGGGCTGAGCCGGTATAGGAACCCATCCGCAGCATGACAGTGGGAACACGGCACTGCCTGGATACAGCTGGAAAGTCTGGGAATCGGCCCAGATAAGAGGTCCTACGTGTGCCTGGCGTGTCTTCAAACAGAGTGGGACTGAACAACTCGCTGGTCTAAACCGAGTCCTGGGGTCCCGTGGTCCTCTCTTCTGCAGGAGGGATGGCAGGATTTCCTGAGCCCCTTCAACTCGCCTACATCCGTGTTCCTATTTATTACTTCCTCACTGCCCCTTTTCATAAGTAAACTTTTCTCTGACAATGACTGCATCTACCTAAAAGCTTCTTCTGAGTTCTTATTTTCGAAGAAGCTGGATTCATCTTAATATCTTCCTGCCATAATTGCCTCAGCCAATTTCTTCTAAAGGAATTAAAAATACAAATCTAATATTCTAATCGCATAATAGGATCATCTTGGCAGCTCGATCAATACCATCTCCCACCGTCAATAACACGGCCGGGCTGCGCGGATGTCAGAGCCCACCGGTCTCACTTTATCACTGGCCCCGTGGCCCATCCGCATCTATAAGAAGTGACATTTTATTAGTGGCTTTCCATCAATCAGCTCTAATTTGTGCATCACAGAGATGCACATTGGCATCTCGGCATCCGCGTTGCCCTGGGCGCCAGACAACACAGAGCAGAAGCCTTCATGCTTCCAAAGACCACGACCAGAGAGACCCTGGCTGACAGCCACACACTGGCTATTTCTTTCCGGCCACCATCCAATGTAAGTAGAAGCAAAGGACCTACAGCCAACGAAGATTCCACCAACGAAGAAAACACCAAAGATTCCGAACCTGTCAGTGAAGCTACAAATTACTGCCAATGGCACAGACCTAGAGTTGGGGGGGTCCCTGGCTATGACATTCAGCTCAGTCATTCCCCAAGGGGTCCCCTTGACCAAGTCAAGGTACCTCAGTTTCCCCCTTTTATAAAATAAGGATGTTAACCTCGGTTGAATGCGAAGGTCTCCTCCAACCTGAAATTAACTTTACTTCTAGAAGGGCGCAGGTCACACTCTGGTAGCAAGGATGAAGAATATCGTCAGTCTGCTCGAGGTGAGAAGCATCATGACTACTTCTGGGCAATGTGCCAATTAACAGTAGAAACATCTTAATTAACACTTATCATGCAAATTTTACTTCCATTAAGAGGTGTTTTTCCAACAGATCTCCTTCACCTCTCCCTCTAGCTGAGTTTTTCTTTCTGGTTTCAAACACCATGCTCCCGCAATCCAAAACACAATCATTCGATTCGTCCAAGCCAATCGGCAAAAGGGCCTGGTGCAAACCATGTCAACAATCAAATTCTTTATCTAGAACTAAGTAATAAAACTTCAGGTTCCTAATAAACCTAATTGTAGAGTAAGTTAATTTCAAATAGACAATTAGGTCAAAGATTTTTAGATTCTTTGAACACCTTTGTAAAATTAGGACAGCACACGGTGAAATTCAAAATATAAGTTATATGGCCTTGTAGAAAGGTGCTGTGTGCATCTGTGGATATCTGACATGCAGTTAATAGTAAAAATTTTTATTTATATGTTTATTCAATTAACAAGTACCCATACATGCTGGACATTGCGTACAGGGCACTCACACATTTCCTTACTTGGGTCTCAAAGTGACTTCACAGATGAAACTGGTATTTTGTTCCCCAGAGGAAGAAACTGAGTCTGAAACACAGTAAGAGACATCCCCAGGAATTATTAGGAGATGTGAAAGTGACAGAAGACTCGAGAATTGTTCATGAAATTGGGAAGAAAAGGAAAGATTCCTGAAGGGTTGAAGCAAGCAAAGTGGTCCATTTTCAGAAGGCTTCGAAGGGGCTTGGGAGATAAGGAGGGAGGCGGGGAGAGGGACACAGGCCAGCGAGCTTCATATTGATCCCTGGCAGAACATGAGAGCTAATCATGATGGTCTAATCTGTGAGCTCAGGGACAAGAAAACAGGGGCTGCCAAGAGGCCGCCGGCTCCGGCACAAGTCACCCCAATCCAATCTCGTTTCCTCCCTGATAGGGTTATCGGGTCGGGTGATGGCGGACCTGGATTTCAGCACGGCACTCGACGGAACGCCGGCGGGGGGCTGAAGCGGGGCTAAGTGAATTTGTTACTGGCTGAACAAGCACATCCAAAGTGTTGACTCGTAGAGTGATGTCGCCCTGGAGAGGGGCCTGCAGCTGCCGCCCCAGGGCGCCCGGCTCGGCCCTGTCCTGGTGAGCAAGGGTATCAGTGGCTTGACTCGGGCAGCAGGAGGCGCGCCTGTTAGAGCCTCGGAGGACATAAATGTGAGGCCGATCGCTAATCCACTGAACAGGAGGCTCAGGGTCCAAAATGTCTTCACCCCACGAGGAAGGGACGTGAAGTCCTTTCACTGACTTCAAAGCCAAGGACCCAAGGGAGGGTGTGAACACCCAGGTTCAGGAGCAGTTCGAAAAGAGACCAGGCCCCAGCCACAAGGCACTTCCATGGTGTATTGTAGCCACCAATAACAAAACCTGAGGGACTCGGACCACTCCTGTGGATCATCAGGACCCCTCCAAAAGTAGCTGGGGTCCTGCTACGTGGCGGGCTGGTGGCGGCCCAGGTTCAGGGGGCACCGCTTTTTACATCAGGTAAGAAACTACTCCTAGGACGGGAACGACAGTGAAAGGCGTGGCTGCCATACTAGGTGAGGCGTAGCTGACGCGGCTGATGATATTTACCCAAGAGGCAAGGTGGCAAGCCCCTGCTGCCTGGGGCGCCAACAGAGGCAGGGTGAGAAAACACAGTCTTCCCCGCTCTGCGATGCCGAAGGGACTCACAGAAGCCCGGAGAGAATTCCAGGACCACCTCAACACCAAGTCCCCAGGCCTGAGTTTACAGGCTGGGCTGCTGGGGGAGCAACTGCTGTCTGGAGTTGGAATTGCTCTGAGTGATTCTAAAGGACAGAAATGTTTGACATGGGGCATATGTGTCGACAGCAGACCTGCCATAAATGCAGCCCATTGATTAAATCTAACACATCAGCGCCAGCCAAGTATTACTTTGAGGTGCTTCGCATTGGGAGAGAAGGCGTGATGGAAAAATAAAAATGACCACAACACATCACTTAATATCTGAAGACACATGAAGAAGGAACTGCCGTTCACTAAAGGGAGGCGACCAGGTTATAAGAGAGGCACAAAGAAAGAGCTGCAGCAGAAGAGAGGGTGGCATTTAACTTTAAGTTGGGTTGGAGGCTGATCAAAGAAAGTGTCACAGAACGGTCAGCACGTGTCTGCAGTGGGTGTTGGGCTTCCCGCCCAGGCCCGGCCCCAGGGACGTTCTCTCAGTCCCCACCTCTGCACCTTTTTCCATGCTTAGCCTCCTGAAACCCCACTTCTCCATGCTGTTAGTCTGACTGGGTGTTGCCCCTGCCCATGCCCAGCAACATGGCAGTTTAGGTCTCCTTTACTCGCCAGCTTCCTTGTCACCCGCACTGCTATGAGGGACCTGCCTCCAGTTCTTCCGTGCCCCAGCCCTGCCCGCTGTCACACCAGACAGAGTCCTGAGACAGGTGGCATTCCATCCGCTTTACCATATAAGGTAACCTCACCCCGGGCACGTGATGGCATCATCGTGGCCATATTCTGTCACTCAGAAGCAGGTCGGAGGTCCCACCCACATTCGAGAGGAGGGGACAGGCCAGCTGGGTGTAGGAGGGCCGCCTGAAGGTCTGTCTGCCTCTGCTGCCAGACAAGGGTCAGAGGGACCCTGGAGCAAGATGGGAAAATGGGGCAAAAGCAAGGATGGACGGCGGCTCAGAGCCGGCCTGGTCCCTGGGGGCGGGGCTGCCTGTGGGCGTGCCCTTGTTCTCCTCCTGCTCCTGGGTAGGCAGGTGGCTGGTTGCCCTACAGGGCTCACCAGGGGGCAGCTTCGGCACCAGACAGTCAGCTCTGAAGACTGAGCTGTTGGTAACTAAAATGACAGTGAATACTTCCAGGCACAAGTGAATACCAGCCCAGCAGGGTGGGCCAAGACAGCACTCAGCCAGGCACCCTGAGATCCTCCCAGGTCTGGGGGCCCTCAGGCCCGCAGGGCACCGGCCACCTGCTGTGGTGGCTGGCACTGTCAGCCGTCACACAGACCTGCGGCCTGTGGTTCAATAATGTCGCCCCCTAGCCACACGTCTAGGCATAGGGATTCCCAGACCTTGCCGGCTGCTCGGGCGCATTGTGTTACTCCCCGTGCGTCCTACCCCGCATAGCACTCCCAGGTTGCTGCGGGCGCCTCCCCTCGGCTGGCTCATAATGTGAGGTGCCACCACCCCTGAGAGCTGGCCGCTTAGAAATTGATCACCATGGTGCTTCATTCGACAGTCAAGACCCTTTCTATTTACTTCTTCATCTTAAGACCTGCCCCTGGGGGTCACAAGGGAAGGCTTTGTGCTTCGTTATTTTTCTCCTTCCGTAAAGTGGCGTGAAAACTGTGCAGAAGATAGCCAACCCAAGCCATTTCCTCTGTCCAGACACGGTGCCCCCTCGGGAAGTGGGCAACTGCTACAAATCTGCTGCTCCTTGGGGTACTGACTTGCCGTGAAAGTGGCTCTGCAGTGGACTGCAGTGTGGTCACCATCCTCCAGTGCCCCCCCTCCGAAGTCACTGCCTTCATCATGTGACTGTGATGCTTCCCATAAAAAAGTGGCATCTGCTTGTCCAGACCTTGAGTGCAGGCTGTCGCTATGACTTGCTTCAGGCAAGAGAATGAAGGGCAAACGACAGACTCCGAACCCGGGGCCCAGGCATCAGAGGCCGTGCACGCGGCCACTTGCTGGACTCCTGCAAAGACGTAGCCCAGGCTGGGCTGTTGGAGGAGGAGAGACTGTGTGGAGCAGAGACTTGCCACGCCACCCTGCCACACTGGACTGACCAGGCCCAGCCAACCCTGCAGCTGGCTGCAGGTACGTGAGTGAATCCAGCCAAGACAAGAAAAGCTGCCCAGCTAAGCCCCACCCAAATTGCCAACCCACAGATGCAGAGTGTAGCAAATGGCTCTTGTTGTCACCTACTCCATTTTGGGGTAGTTTGTTATGCAAAGGAAGGTAACTGATGCAGGCTTCCCAGTGCTCAGCATTGATGTCAGGGTGTCCAGTTTGAAAGGACTCACCACCTGGCTCATTCTGAAACGCTCTGCAGGCTGGGGATTCTCTGCCGCTTTTTTCACTTGGTCTTTTGAAACCACTTCCTTCAACCACCAGGACCTCAGGGTAAAACTGGGAGAGTAAGACCTTGGGAGATGGGTCGAGCTGCCATGTGTTCCTTGCACAAAAGCCCTTGCACAGCATATTTCTTTCATTTCGTCCTTGGGTGATTGCCGTCAATTCTTTGTTTCATAAGCTTCTACTCTCCCAAAGAGCCGTGACAGCATTGATTTCAACCTATGATTGCTGGTGAAATATTAAACCTTATTGATTTGAAATTCAGGATTAGTTGCAAGTTGGATACTCTGCATATTTTGAAGACTGGCAATTCTATTTCTTCTAGTTGAAGAGTAATTGCACCTCCACGACAGAATGTTTTTTGGAGGCAGTATTCAAATCAGCTTTCTTAGTCTGTCTCCCCCAAACTGTCAGATGCATCCTGTTGAGGGACTGATCGATGTCGCCTCCAAACGAAGCTTTCGTATTTCCTGCTAACAGTGCGGTCGTGGGAAAACCCACGTTCTCTCCACCAACCACACACTGAATACTTTGTGATTCCTCCGTGTCCCCAAACCACCAACAAAAACGTCATGGGTTATAAGCAAATGTATCCTCTTCTCAGAAAGGGTGCCGCAGAATTATCTTTAATAATCAGAGTTTATCATCAGTTTGTTGTTTCACTGAGAGCACATCATTGTGCCCAAGACTCTCGTAAGCTTAAAGCTCACCCCACTACAGGCTACTACTGAAGGTCTTTCTTCTAAAATGCTATTGGAAAATAGAGCGCCACGCTGCGGAAATAAACTCTCTCAAGGTGACTCAAGTCTTAGGATCTGCAATGTGCTGTCCCAAAAGCCAAGTTCACCTGAAGTTGCGGCATGCAACCAATACCTGTTTCTCACTTCCTAATTTGCCACTGCATTATGTCTAAGCATCCAGAAACATGTCGTCCTCGCCAAACCCAAGCCACTAAACATTTTAAAGGAAATGTATAAACAAATGAAACATCTTTCCTTAACACATAGATCTTTATGTAAGAGCTGTGTTCCCCTTAAAGACAGCTGCCCAGGTGTGTTCCGTCCAGACCAAACACAGACTCTGCCCTGCCCTCCCACTCTCAGTCACTGCTTAGAATTTCCCTTCCCATCCCCTGTCCCCATCCCAGGACTCTTCTCCCAACCCCCCACCCCACCCTAAGCCCTGACCTTCCCTTCTCATCTCTAGGATTCATCTAGGATGAGGCAAGATGGCAGAGCCAGCAGGCTCGATGGTTCTGGGGGAGCACAAGTGACGGTAAAGCCCTGAGCAGAAACCTCAGCACCCACCGCCCCCACCCCCACAGACTGGTCGAGTTATTCTACTACGTTCCCCTCCCCCACACCAAAATCTGACGCTAACAACTGAAACGGCTGGCGAGCGGGGTCGGAGGGTCGCTTCTAAAACGTGGCTGAAATGTCTCACATCCTTGTACCCAGTTTGTCCTTCCTTCCTCAAGAGGCAGCCCCTGGGCTACTCTGACCTCGGCGAGGCTCCAACGGCAGAAAAACACGGCTGCTTTCCAGGCCTGTCTCCAGGGGAGAGCTCAGGGACCTCACCCTCTCCCCGACAGGTCTGCAGGTGAAAGAAGAAGGTGGAGAGCAGGCAGGTCTGCTCACTGCTGTCGGCGTCTCTGTCGACACGAGTAAACGAGTGGATTAAGGAAGCAAAACCTCGTAAGACGGTCACCGGTTATTAGTCTCAGTGCATAAAATCATATAATGTTTTCTAATCGTTGTCCTTCAATTTGTTCTATTGACTACATTTACATTCCTGTATTCTTCTCTAATAAGTAGGTGTAAGAAGTTATCAAAAAGTAATCAAAACAGAACCACAGAAAGAGGACTTTCAGGAACTTTTAGTATTTTGACATCACCTCATTCATTCTACAACATTTAGTCAGACATTATTCAAAAATGCTACTGAAAGTAGCTAATAATTATCAGAGAATGAAAATATTGCCTGGAGAGAGAAAAAAGGTCACAATTTTTTTAAAAATATTTGGGCACCTTTAAAATACATTTTGCCATCAAACTACAAGCCCCCCGCTGTCAAGAAGCACGTGTGTGTTTTCCCTAACACTCGCCGCCCAGCGAGGTGACTGACAGAGGGTAGGTCCTCGGGAAGTTACAGCAGGAAACACTTGGGAATGAATACTAGGCAGCCCTTTCATCTGAGCATCTGAGTGGGGGTGTTTCAAAGACCCCTTTCTGACAAAGTATATAATCAATATTTCTGATGGAAACTCCAGGTTGCTTTTATATTTTAGTGCCTTATTAATTGTTTTCACTTTAAAAAATTAATGCATCATGGCTCACTGATACCTCTTGTATCATAGCATCAATCATAACACAAAATCGGTTTCAGTGCTGGGAGCCTAAAATAATCTACATTCCAACTAATTCAGTGAGAAATTCCCAAAGACGGGTGAAATACCTGAAGGCAGAAGTATCTACGGCCCGACGCCACAGCGTGTGCAGGGAGCACTTCTGAGCCCAAGCTGCACACGGTCTTTCCACTGCAGAGACACTAGGCCAACAGAGCACCCACCTCTCTCCCATCCGGCAGCCGCTGACAACCTGTGTGCCAGCTGCTCCCTGAAACTTCCAGCTCCTTCCACCCGTGATGGGTTCTGCCAACTTGAGCCAGGTGTGAGATTCCTTAGAAGGAAACTGGAGGGACTCAGAGTCAGGGGGGCTGACCACAGAGTCTCTGGAAGGCCAGATCCTCTCAGACACAGAGGTAAGATGACACTGCTCTGACATGCCTGATGTCACCCCATGTCATGCTGCCTACATTCTCAGGAGAGCAGACAGCCACTCACTTGCAGCTACTACAGTATCCCACGTCCACTCCAGAGGGAAGGAGCTCAGGGAAGAGATCTCCTCCATGTGAAGAGCCACACTGTCCCTGGAAGAAGGTGCTGGAAGGATGAGCCCACGTCACATGCCATCAGAGGCAAATGCACTGGCTCAGGGTGCAGCCCTGCAGCAGAGGGGCCTGGAGACTGAGCATGCTGTGTTTATTGCTGCTGCTGCTGCGAACTAATGCCCAGTGGGTCCCAGGCACCTTCTAGTCTCCTCCCCATAACCCCCGAAGCAGCTCTTACAGACGAGGAGACGAAGGCACCGAGGCGCAGAGCAACTTGCCCTAGGCCTCGCGGCTAGCGAGCAGAGCTCGGAGTCCAGCCCAGGCCGCCCAGCTCAAGAACAGCGGGCCATGCCTGCAGGTGCTCAGGAGCTGGGGCTGCCCCCTTCTCAGCCCAGAACCACCTGCCTGGGAGGCACCCACCACACCAACCTCACACGGGCGAAGCCTGGCAGGCGGAGGCACGGTGGGAGCAGGTTCCAAGGTGGTCTCAGTGATCCCAGCCCGGTGCTATGCCTCAGGTGGTCCCCTCTTCTGCCCCTGTGTATCTACACACACAACCTGTGACATGCACAGTGCGTATGACGCTGTGCCCTACAGGGATTCCCGCAGACCTGGAAGACTCGCTGCCACGTCGTGGACTTCCCATGGACAGCGCCGCTCCTTACGGGACAGTGGGACACCTGGGGCTGAGGCCCCATCCTACCACCACAGCACATAGCTCAGCCCACCACCAGCGAGCTTGTGAGAGCCCTGAGCCTCTGAGGGGTGGTGCCTCAGCTGGAGGCCCTGAGCAGAGGGCCCAGGTAAGCCGCCCTCAGGCCCCTGACCCATGAAAGTGTGGTTTTAAGCCACTAGTTTGAGAAATTTGTCACACAGCATAGGAACCTAATATGGACACCAACAGTGACAGGCCTGCACAGAGAGCAGGGACAGCCCCAACCAAAAGACAGTGCTTCAGAAAAGGGAGGAGTCCACCACAATGGGGAGCGCCACCCCCAGGCAAGGCGCTTATTTTGAAGCAAAGCAAGCCGCTGGTGACTTATCGGATCTGGCTCTTACCACGCCAAGGTCCCTGACACCTTTAGCCTTTGCACACATGCCAGGAAAATCATGTGCCCGCAATGCTATGAGTGCCTTGAGCATTCAGGCCCCCAAAACGTCTCCTCGTGTCCTCTGCAGTCACACCCAGGAACCCGTGCCCTCGGGCACCCATTTCTGATGGATTGGTATTGTCCCCAGAAGACAAAAAGTGATTCTTGGGAGGAGGGGGGAGCCTTACTCTTTTTACGCCTCACAGACATACATACAGGACATGAACAGACTTACAGACTACCTGTGGTATAATTTCACGGGGCGACAATTAGGAAAACAACATCTTAAAAGTTCAGAGAGCTTCGAAGGCTATGAAGAAAAGGTGGACAAATATTAATCTAGACAATAATAGTTCATGGTCAAAAACAGGCAGGCTTGGGAGGCACCAGTAACGGTCTACATCTCATGCAGGCTTGGCGGTGCCATGTCATGTTCACACTGTACAAACACCCATGAGCTGTGTGTGAAAGATCTGTGCACCTGACTGTATATGAGGCGTAGTTCACCAAGAAGAAAAAGTTTGCCAGTTATCAGGAAACTGGGACCCGAAATTCCGACATCACTAGCTAAAACGCTGCAGTGCTGGGGTCAAGAGCACAGGCCCTGGGTAAGGCCTGGGCTCTCTCCCAGCTCCCGTTTTTTTCTAGCTCCATTCCATTGCCAAGTGACCGCTGAGTGAGCCTCAGTGTTTTCATCCGGAAAATGGGTTTGGTAACACACCCTACCCCCAAGAGTCATAGTGAGAGTAAATGAGTTTACTCATGGAAAGCACATCGAATAGGGTCTGAAACGCAGCAAAGGCTACACAAGTTTTGCTGTTGTGTTTTTATTGCACCTCCTTCTGCCTTTTTTCCCCCTCAACTTTAGGTTTCTGAAGAACAGGGGAAAAAAAATACCATGGATTATCTTTCCCCAAGCCCTCAGTGTGGTGGTCAGCAGAAGCTAGATGCTTCGGTGTTGTGGTTGAAGTTGTGGAGTCATTTACTTTCTTGTGGCATTTTGATACAGTTCAGAATTATTGATCTTGGTTTCTGGGAACAATATGGTTACATATTAGATACTTTCAGACCAAATTTTTGTTTTCTCCTAGAAAGGGAAGGTAAAGGGTCACGACTTCCTGGTCTTGACACGTGGGACCCATCAGCTGGGAGTCAGGAGCCCTGGCGCCCAGTTCCATCTCTGTAAGGCCACTAGCTGAGGGGTTTTTAATTGGGAAAAAAAAATCTACTTTTCCACACAGGCCTGGGTTCTCCCATTTGGACAATGAGAACAGTTTTTCCGGTGTGAGTCTGTAACCCACAATAACAACGGTGACAGCAACCTCACCTCTCATGCCAGACGTGAGTTAGGGGGCTTTAGACTACCAGAGCCTTCAGTCTTCATGATAGAGGTGGTCCCATTATCTTCATTACGCAGCTGGGGAAGCTGAGGCACAGCTGACCAGAGCCAGCACCTGGCTCCAGAGCCTGTCTTCTTAACCACTGCCCAGCTGGGCCACCTCCAAGTTCAGCAGGGCCTGCAACACAAAGGATGCTTAACGCACTTCCTCTAAGGCTCGGTGTGTGTTGGACCCAATGTCTTTGGGTCTCCGTAACATCACAGAAATCATCTCCTGGCTCCCTTGAGAAGCAACGCCGCCCCCACTTGGGCACACATTTCACTCGAGGCCGGTGTGGTACTCATAGCGTCGTGAGTTGGTTGCTGTCATTTTATGTGACTTGTCTCGCCTCCCCAGGTGCAAGATGAGCTCCTGACATCTTCCTCTAGAACACATAGTAGAGTCAGTCGATATCATCACAAGTCCCAGCATCACTGACGTGTGGGGTGCCTGGGTCTGCTGCCATCTGCTGATCCAGCGGACGGGCATGGGTGGGTTGGTGGGTGGTCTCCTCAGCTCGTGGTGTGGGAACTGCATGGACGGCAGCACGGGGAACTGAGGCGGGGCCACAGTTACTCGGGGCAGACAAGCAGTTAGGACACACCGGGTTTATTTCTAAGACAGAATGTGAGAGCCAAGCATCAGACAGAGGCCGCACTGCCACGGGAGCCTCCCAAAGGGCCCTTCGCTCCCGGCCTCAGAATAGTGGCCCTGGAGGCCCAGTGCATCGGTCCCAGCTGCGCCATTCTGAAATAGCAATGGCTCTGGCTGGGCTTTTTCCCACTGTCTGTGCACATGGACTTGCCCCTCAAGGAGGCAGAAACCGAGTGGGCGGACTCAAGAGTCCGGGACTGAAATTCCACAAGGCCTTTGGGTCGAGGAACATCCTTTCTGCTGTGAAGCGACAGGGGCCCACCGCTCTCTTCACTTACGTCCAGAGGCTCGGTGGAAGTTGTGTTTGTGGGAGAGAGTATCATTTCAGCTCTGGCCCCAAACACTGTGACTATGAAGGCAGATGGCTCAGCAGCAGAACCGAGGGACCTACAATGAAACGGCCACTTTGCAGGTGGCTACAGCTACAGGTGTCAGGCACTCAACCCCGCCGCCAGAGAGGAAGGCTCATTTTGGAGTCAATACCAGGTGTGCACGCATGAAGAGAAGCTTAGATCTCTCTGTGTATCTGATGTGAAGCTCTGTGTCTGCACCAGATTGTTAATATCAGAGACAAGTCTGAATCACCTTAGGGACATGTCCCCAGGTCACCACTGTCTGGAAATGGCTACGGGACCCACAGTAAACCAGACCTAAAGGAAAAGAGAGAGAAGGAGAGGGGCTGTGCCCTGGCAGAAGCTGTAAACGCCTGTGGTTCAGGAAGAGGAACCACGCACCAAGGACAGGGTGGGAGCGTGTCTGCTGCTGCACAAGCAGTTGGGGAGGCGCGTGTAAGCGCGGAGGAGGAAGCACCGGGCCCCAAGGCAGGGGCCGCAGACATACGCCCTCCTCCTGGGCACACAGTAGCTCACCTGCATCCCACCTAGTGACCGACTATTGTCAGTGCAGCAGGCGGTGTGTGGTTGAAGGCCCACTAGCGCAGTCCCTTCTGAAGTGACACACACCGTGGCAGACCCTACTGGTGCCCAGCCACATCCTTTCGGCCCTTTTCTTTTCAGTGAAGTCCTGCCCAGCGTCCAACTTCTAGCGCCTGCCCTTACTTGCCTGAGGCTTCCCCGGCCATCAGATCTGGACCTGCTCACAGACGCTGCCGGTTGGAGTGGACAGGAGGTGCAAGCCGCCAGGAGCGGCCCTCTCCCGGTGACTGATGGGAGTTGTGGGTGCACACTCTCCAAGGTGGGAGAATGCTGAAGTTCAACACTGTTTCCCAGAGTCCCCCAGGGCCACCAAGTGCTAGTTGCCTGCAAAAAATGACTTGCTGAACTTGAATCCTTGTCTTAGTATCTGCTTCTAGGGAAACCTAAACTTGGATGTGTGTTACATGCACACACTACTGTTCACAGAAGCTTTCAAATTGTACAACATCCTTTGGCTACATTATCTTATTTGATCATCACATCAACTTTGCTATTGTTCCTCTCACTCTGTTTTATAAATGAGGAAACTGAGTCTCAGAGAGGCTGAGAAATCACCCAAAGTCCTTTACAAACTCAAAGCCAGTCTGTGAGCTGCTTCGAATGCCTTTGGGTTTTGGTTTTTTGCACTGTCGCCAGTGCCACCCCACGAAGGGGGCAGGCACAGACACACTTCCGACGAGTTCACTTACAGTCAGCGTCTCTTGGTGAAAAGCTAAGATGGCTGTAAGGACAGAGCCGACATTATGGTAACCGTTAGGGTGAAATCAGTCCCCACCTACCCCCAGCGAGGCTTCCCCAATTGTCTCTATGTGTTTGATAAATACATGATGGATGGAGGGATGGAAGGCCATGATCTGTCCACCAGCAGTGTCTAAGTTTACTGCATCCTGAACAAGAACAAGGGTGCAGTTACGGTGTGTTAAATGCAGTTCTGTCAGTAACCTATTTGCCTGTTTTGTGTACTGGCACCAAAAACATCCCCAAGGGTGTATATGAGAATGTCATGTACTGGTGGTGTCCACAGAAAAGGTTCTAGCAATACCAGTTGCAGGCTGAGTTGGATCCAGAAACTGGCTGTCCCGGGAATACTGGTTTTTAGGCCTAAGTGAGAAAAAAGCTCACGTGGGAAGCTTGTTTAAAATACTGATTTCCTGCTGTAAGTCCAAAGTTCTGACTTAATAGGAACCCAGGACTCATGTAATAGCCTCGTGTAATTCTGAAGACACTGCCCGGGCTGTGACGCCCTGAGTTGGGAGGAAGGCAACCCCTTCCCAGAGATCTTCCTTTCACTTTTAGTTTATTGTCAGGATTTGTCTTATTGTGTCAGCAACACAAATACACGCGTGGCTTGAAGAGGGACTTGGAGTGGGATATGAAAGGTGTCACTCCCACCCTGCGTGATCAATGGAAACATGAGGGGAAAGCACGGAACCTAGACCTGAGGGCGGGAGGGGAGCCTAGGGGCCAACAAGTACAACCCTGGCAGAGCATCAGCCCTTCAGAACGCGGCTGACAGGAAGCGGTCCAGTTTTTGTTTGAGAACTTCCTGTAACAGGGAGCTCTCTACCTCCTGATGCTGTCCATTCATTTTTGAACAGCTTGGTTTCAACATTCTTAGCTGTTCCAGTTCTGTTTACTGAGGCCACAAAGATTATGTCAAATCCCGATGCACCATGACAGCTTGTGGAATATTTACGACAAATAGACTATGTGCTCTAAGACAGGTATCCCACCCTCTTGTTCCCTTAAGTACCCGTGCGATAGGGTCTGATAACTGTTAATATCTAGGTGATGCCTTCTGGACCTGCCTCTGAATTCCGCCTCCCAGCTGTGGTCCAGTAAGAACAAGTGGAAAGGGTCTATGCGGCCTTTACTGAGGACACTCCGCCTCCATTACTGCCTTCTGAAATCACATTAGCTAACCTAGCAGCCACACCCTGCTGAGCCAAAGCTCAACTAAAACCCCAAAGCCCTTCTGCACTGGAACCCTCTCTGTGTGTGGCTACTGATGCAGTTATCAGCACTTCGGGAGCAAAGCCATTCACGCATGTTGTGAACCATCTAACTACGCAGCCTGCATCCCGGCCTCTCCCCTCCGGCCCCACGTGGGAAGAGGCTCCCAGCGTCCTCGGCGCTCTCCACTCAGTCGATCTGTGTAGAGCCATCAGAACTCCCCGCCCTGCCCTTGCACCCTGGAGGCCCAGCATCAGGACGTTAGAGGGGACTCTTGGTCTGGGATCTAATCATTTCGTGGAAAAACACAGTGGCGAAGACTTCACGTTCAAAGAGTGAAGTCCTCTTGTCATGGAAAAGTGCCTCTTCCAGGCTGATACCGGACAACAGGACAACACGGGCTCTCCCAGAGCATCCAAGCAATGGGGGCGCTCTGGTCCAGTCTGAGAGTCTGCTGCTTAAGAAAAGAGTTTAATCTGTTTACATTTATTTTGCTTGCTAATAATTCATTTGGATCTCCAGCTCTTTCTTTTTTTCCTTCTTCCTTCTTTCCTGCCATCTGCTCTATTTTTGTTTTATATTTTTTCTTTCTATTCTTTTGAAATTATATAATCTATATTTCTATACTTTCATTACTATAGTGTTAAGTTACTCAAATATCTTTTTTTTTTCAGTCTGATGCTAACCAATAACTATACTCTCCCACCAGATAAGGATCTCAGAACCTTTTCATTGAAAAAGGTTTCATGCCAACTTCTGCCTATCATCCACAATATTGCCCGGAATTTTAATTCCTTCTCATTTTAAACATCCCCTCAAATATTCACATTATTCTTACCGTAGACTCACAAAACGTTTTTAAAGCTTTGAGACTTGCCCTTGTTACTTTCCACCCACTGACCCCTTACCACTTCCGTCTCCCCTTCCAGTATTGTGTTCTTCTAGTTGCTCTTTTGGGTAGTAAGCCTCTTAGATTTTGCATGTCTGAAAATATCTTTATCTTCACTTATTATAAAGCAGGGAGTAAAACCATCACACTGACAGAGTTCGAGGGGACTGACAAGAGGGGAAATGATGATGAGGAGTCTCGACAGCAGCCCCGCCACCATCGCAGGTTCGCAGATGCTGGGGGAAGCGCCACTGCCCACGCCCCACCGCCCACCTTGAATGATCATGTAATGGGACACAGAGTACAGATGTGAAGTGGGTAGTCACCTTCTCCTCCCACTTAGAAAACAGGACCCGCTCATCCTCTGGCATCAGCGGTTGCCAGTGGAAAGTCTGCTGTCAGTCTGCTGCTCCTTTTGAGGTACGTGTTGTAAAGGGTGCGGTGTCACCTACATGTCCCACAGCCTCACTGCAGTGTTTTAGGTATGCACTCATGTTATGTATACTCAGGCTTTAGGGCGCTACTGCTAACTGGTCTAGTGATTCTGAATTTTGAAAAATTCTCCACCAACATTTCTGTAACTATCGTTTCTTCCTATTCCTTCCCTAATTTCCTTCTATTACCTACATTTTGGATCTTTTCATTGTGTTCATTGTCTCAATTTGTTTCATATTTGCCACCTGTTTCTTTCTTTGAGCTATATTCTCTGAATGTTTGGGGTTTTTTTTCAGCTTTATTTCAAAATTACTTTTCTTCATTTGATTTAGCCATCTATTCCTTTCTCAAGCCCACCTGCTTTTCTTTCATCTTACATCACGAACCCTGTTCCTCACTTTTCTCTTTGAACATCTAAGTCATGCTTATTTTCAAATTCCTTGGACATGACTCTTCTCTGCTGTTCTTTGTGAATTCTCCCATTTGTGGCATCTGCTGACCATCTCTCAAGAGGTAAATGTCTGTGTGTGCTTTGTAAACTTTTAAGTTCCCTGAGAGGAATGAGAACACACAAGCTCACAGAGTGTGTGAGATGTAAGTTTGTCTTTGGCACGTGCTGGCTCCCAAAGAAAGTCAGCCTGTGTGCCCTGGGCCACAGAGGGGGCTCCATGGGGAAGGTCCTGTGGAGTTCCAGGCTGTTCTGTACATTCATTTCTGTGCCAGACCTGTCCCTGGCGGGACTTCTGTCCCGAGACCTGGCCGTGTGCCTTCAGTCTCACTCACACTGTGTGGGCTTGCGTTTGTGTTTCCTGGTTTCCTTTAAGTCACTATGTTTCTGCCCGAGGACCAGAGCTCAAGCCCACATGTGGGACTGGTGGGTGGAGCTTTTAGCCCCTGTTTCAATGACAGGACAGTCCTCATCACTAAGGGTTCAGTGTCACCTCTCACACCTGAGACTCTGGAAGCCTGGACACCTTCCCAGTGCACTGTTACAACCCAGGGTCATAGTAGACCCCCCATCCAGTGTCCCCTGGCCTCTTTCTGGCCTCCTGTTCCGGCCTGAGGGAGGAGATCTTCCTTTCCAGTTCTGGGGCTCACCTGCAGGTTTTGTGTTTTTACCTTTGGAGCACAGGGGAACATTCCCAATTATCTCAGGTGGTCATCCTATACAAGTATTCAAGGGACCTTTAAAAGGTTGGAGGAATTCATTCATGAGCAGTGCCTTCCCCTCAAGCTTTAACTGGATGTCTTTCAGCCATCCACCTCTGCACGCACAACCTACAAGGTCAAGCAACTGCTTCTACAGCAAAACTGCAGCGCATCCGCTGGGGAAGCCTGACCTCATTTAGGCAGCTCCGCAGGGGTCCCACCTGGGTGGGTTGGTTGGATACCCTCCCTGAACACTAGCCTGGGTCTCTTCTGCGGGCTCGAATTATTCGATGCTAGCGAGGTCCGGGAGGAGTTTCTATCGTGGTGCTCCTGGTCCAGGAGCGAAAGGACTCACGGCACAAGAAGCAAACTGTATCAGAACTCTGAGCAGTTGTATGTACGCAAAGCTGAACGAACCTGAAGATGAGCCGTTCAATACCATACAACAGAAATGTTAACTGCAGTTATCGATTTTTTATTATGCTTGTATTGCCTGTTTAATTTTGTTTTCCTTGCAGGGAACTTTTAAATCAAAAATCCAGTTATTGAAAAGCCCCATAAGCCAACCGACACCAGTGAGAGTAAGGAAAGGCAGGCATTAAGTCCCCCGGGGGCTGCTCCCGCTTCCGCCATCCCTGCCCCACCCACCCTGTGAGCATTCAAACGGCTGCTCCTCCGCTTCCAACAGAGAGTGAGTGCGCGCGACCTTCAGTTCCGCAGAGGTTAACCTACTCTGATTAACTTTTCCATGTTATTCCATTAAATAAAAACAGTTTTGACACCCAGAGACTAAAGCATCCTAGAGATAATACAATAACCCTCTGCAATCATTTCAAATTGGATTGTAATAATTCATTTAGGTGACCATACATATTTGTTATATGTAATATGAAACATCACAAAATGAAATCAATAGAAATGTTTCTTGTTAATGAAGATATACTAGGCTGTTATGTGTGGGTTGCGGACTCAATACCACAGAAATCTTATTTGTATTATAAATTTCAGGGTATCCTGAGAGTTACAAATGAAGATAGCATTTCTTAAAGAAGCCATGGCTGGTCATTTAGAAAATTATATCATAAATTTTATGTCATTTCTTGGTCTTTCAAGGTCTTTGCCCAGCAATATCAACTTATAATTTAGGTAAAAATTCTGGCTGAGTGATTACATTCAACTATTTCAAATGAACTTTTACCCAAACTTCCATTTTAAAATGAGAGAGTTCAAAATACAGTAATTCAGCATGGGTAAGTATAAAGATGCAACCCCAGAATATTTTAGTCACATTTCAGGGCATTTCTTTCCTTTCCGCATAAAAAAAAAAAAAAATGATGGGTTAGAGGTAGCAACGGACAGATGGGTACATACTATACACACATTAACCAGTGTGATGCCAACAGACTTCACCAGGATGCTGCCCTTAACTTCACGTATGAAACATAACATTAAAGTATTGTATTTATATTATATTATATATACTTATTTATACATATGAGTAAATTCAATAAGATGGTATGAATTTTGTGGGTAGTAAACTCACGCAGTGTTTTGAAAGGCCTGTTTTCACAGTCAGCTCTTAGGTACCTGGAACACTACGGTGATGTTTCAGATAAATAGGTGGCAAATACCAGCCACAGACAGAAAGAGTTAGTAAAGTCACCGCTGAGATGCTCTTTGCATTTGTCCCGTCAGAGGCTTCATTTCCAGGGAGACCTGCCCCCTGCAGGCCCAGAGGAGTGACCACCGCCTGCGCCTGGTGAGAAGCGAGGGCCAGCAAATTCAAGTGGGGCCATTCACCATCACCAACTGTCGTTCTAGGCAACACAGTCTAAAACACACCCCAACAAACAACTGGAGTCATGCTTCTCCCTCCTCTGCCCCTTTGTAAGGGTGCCCCTCTCACTCCCTTGTCTGCTGGGAACCCTCTGGGACCCGCCATCGCAGATAAACACGGGCCAGAAAAGCAGTTCCCCAACCTACTGTAACCGAATCAACGGCTTTCATCTGACCCTTGGTCCGACCTGCACCCGCCACCCCACCCTCCGTGACCCGGCTGGAAACGGCGCCCATCACCACGCCCACAGAGGAGCTGTCTAAACGGACAAGGGCTGGGCCAGACTCTGCCTTGCCCTCCTGCTTTTTGGTGACTACGTTGTGTCAGCGGCCAGCTAGCTCTAACTTTGCACTGCTTTCTAATCCTCTGCCCCCCGCATGACTCCCCAACAGGTCCTGCAGATCTTGGGCCCTGGGTCTGGATCCAAACATACCCCCGTGGACACTTCAGTTCCTGGAGCTCATCCACGCCCCTCCATAAACCTCACCTGGGCCATGCCTCAGCTGGCCCTGCTCGGCCCTTGATGTGGGAAAGTGGGAGTCTGCATTCCCACCCTCTGCTCCCCTGACTCCACACACGCATTTCTCGTCCGTCATCTCCGCCTGGCCAGGGATTTCTCCTCTGTGCCGTGGTCACCAGTGCCCAGAACCTGTCTGGTCTCCCCAACTCTTCCCTCATCCGTACAGCTTGTCCCAGCTCCATCCACCTTCAAAAAAGGGCAATTCTCTGGGTCTAGATCCTGCTCTCCTCGCCAGCCACCTGTCTCTCTCCTTTCTCCCTTTCTTCTTGAACAGCAGCTGCCATGTACTTCTCTCTGCTTCTGCCCCGCCCTCTCCTCCGCCCTTCCCCTACCACCAGCCCATGGAGCTGCTCTGGCTGGAGCCCCTGTGCCCTGTCAATCGCCTGGTCCCACTGAAACGGGTCCAAGTTTGTCTCTGTCCCCCACGACCGTGAATTCCCATCTGGGCGGCAGCCTCATCGCACAAACTCAAGAGTCTGCAGGTCCACAGCCGCTGCGTCTTCACCCCAGAGAGGTTTCTCTTCCTCCATCTGTTCTTTTTCCTAATTTGAAAATTTTTTAAACGGTAAATTATTTCAAGCATTCAGAGAGGTGGAGAAAGTAGTGTGTATATCTGATTCTCTTATTTTCTCACCCTCTACCAGTGTTCTGGGTGGTTTAACCCTTGCTTTGTGTGCCCTCTCCCACCTGCCATCATGGTAGCCACACCTTCCTCCTGATTGCAGGCCTCCTCCTCCCACCCCGCGTTGTCCCCAGTGGGATGCCCAACAGGCCGCTCAACCTCGGTGACCTCTTTCCACCCACCGGCCTGCTCTCCTTTTCCACTGTTTGTGCTGGTGACTCTCTGTCTTACCAGTCCAGCTGGAGACACAGTGCCACTTCCAGCAAAGTTATATGATCACAACTCAGAACCATTTTTATACTCTATCCCTCCTCCCTCACTTCAAACATTTTGTATTGGATTTGGTGTAATGGTCACCTCAGTAGCCTGGTCTGCAGTCCTGCCCCACCGCCTTCCAGTCCAGTCTCCGCCCATAGCCACACGCATTCTTTCTTTACACAACTGAAAGTTTCCGTGCCTCTTCCCTACCTGGAAGGCACAAGCACCCTCCTTGAACTCGTGAGGTCCAGGCTGCAACATGGGACACCAGCTCCTCCTGATCGGTCCCCAGCCCCACTCACAAACTGTTTCTCCAAGCCGGTTGGCCTGTCCTCCCCAGAACACCACTCCGCTGGGTCCCCCGGGGCCACAGAGCTGCCTCCAAGGCCTGCCTTCAAGACTCGGAGCCTCGGGCTGTTCCCTCCTCTGGGTTGCCTTGCCCAGGTCCCCAGCTAGGGATGGCACTGCTGCTCTGCAGATGCCTCTGTCACCACTCTCACCATGCCACTGCTGCAGTGCACCTGTCTGTCTCCCTGGCTCCTCTGTGTGGGCCCAGGAAGCAGGGACTGTCCTGAGCTCTGCATAGCCAATATGCTCAGTAAGTACCCACTGTACCGTGACTCAAGAGCTGGTTTGTAGGTAGAGAGGGGGTGCGCTGGGATTTAATACAAAATCAACAAAACCACGAAAAACTGTAAAAACCCCACTAAGGGCACAGTGTTCAGTATAAATTAAACAAACATCTAAAACCAAGAGTGATCATTTCAACTGTTGTACAGCAAGTCAGGTGAAGTTAGTATTATAAATGACTCTTACAGTCTCCAAAGCTGTTGCTAAGTAACTGACAGACACACATTCAGTCAAATGCTCACCAAAGAAGCCGAACCCTTGTCTCATCGCAGAAAGTGGGAGTCAGGTACCTATGCAGGAGGTGAGCCCCCACTGACGGGCCTGCATCCTGGGCGGGACTCGGGGGTTGTTTGCACTGCGCAGCCCTGTGGCCGCGAGCAGAATGGGGCCTGGCTATCTGTGGGTGAGGGGAGAAGAGGAAGGAGGGCGGAATCTAAACTGAGGCGTCCCTGCCCCATGTGGCTGAGAATTGGGGTCGCCTGCACCCCAGAGTCCAGGAAAGCAAAGGGTCCTCTTCCCCCGAATCACAGAACACACATTTACATCCCCTACTGCCCTGTAGAATAGAGTCACTGCATCACCCAAAGGACCTGTTTCTTTTCCTTTAATTAATAAGACTGAGCTTATAATGTATTACAAGTTGAAAGGTTGTTATGAATTCTCCACAGAGAGATTCCCACGCTATCTGCTTACTGTCTCTTTGCCCCACCCCAGGTCCGTCCTGTCCCCATCTCTTTCCCTTGGTGTCCCAGGAGGCTGACCCTGTGAGTGTTTCCAGTGAGCCTCCCGCCCTGTGGCTTCCGGTGGGATTCGGGCACTAGGAAACCCTGGCAGCAGGCACAGGTTGGAGGAGAGAACGAGAGCAGACCACTCACTCCTTCCACACCCTCTCTGCCAACCCTGTTTGGCTTGGAGCCCCAGCCTTCCTCAGGGGAGGCAACTCCGGTAGGCCTCCTGCCCACCCTGCTCCTTCAGGCTTACAGGTGCTAACAGATGCCCACGGAGGCTGCCCTTGGGTGCACTACTTTGATTCCTTTACCCTTTGACCTTTAAAATAGGCTTATCAATGAACCCCTGGAGTGTGCCATCTCTTCCTGCCATCCCTCACTGGGGTCCTGACTGTGGCTGCCACACATGCCTTCCAGACAGTCAGGCTTGGCACTGTGGTCACTGGGCAGACTGATGTCTCTGATGGCTGGCATTAATCTCCAAATCCCCTCCCCTGCTGTATTATACAGACTTCTCCAGAAAAATAGAACCCATAGGATAGTTTAAGGAATTGTCTTAGACAATTGTAGGGACCAGCAAGGCCAAAATTCATGGGGTTTCAGGTAAGAGTTGATGCTGCAGTATTGAATCCAAAGGCTGAAAACTCCGGCAGAACTTCCTGCATCGTAATCTAGAGACAGAACTCGTTCTTCTTCGGGGAACCTCAGCCTATGTTCCTAAGGCCTTCAACAGACTGGGTGAAACCCATCCACAGTACGGAAGACAACAGGCTTTGTTCAAGTCAACCCACCGTAGGTGATCATTTAACCATATCTGTGAAACACCTGTGCCTCAACATTTATTGTTGTTTTATCGAACAACTAGCCACCCCCAGACTAGCCAGTTGACACATAAAATTAATCCTATCTTTCTACCTCATGCATTGTTGTTCTTTTTGGGGGGGGCAGGGAAGAAGGTCCCTCTTTATCTCAAAAGCTAACAAGGAACAATGTGTACTCACTTGTATACAGGAGATAAGAAAGAGAAATACCTGATGAAGTGACAAAAACAGACACATTCATGCCACCCGAGGAGACCACACAGAAAGCCACCAGGCTCTGCACCGAGCAGGATCCTGTCACTTTTTATTGACACTGACTGGCCGGTACACGAAACTGCCCAAGAAATTTAGAACTATGGACAACAGGATTAGAAAGAGTTTGAACTATGACCCGAGAGATCCACCCTGACAACTTGGTACGCTAAACTATATTAACACGTAGGACTTTGAAGGAAGGGATCGACGTTTTTTTCTGTTTGTGAAAGGCATACACTAAACGCGAGTGAGAAGCGAGCAGCCTGAGACTGTGGAGGCACCCAAAGGGTGCCCATGGGTGTAGCCACCCAACGAGCCAGCTACAGAAGGGAAAGTGGGAAAGGCTTCGAGAAAGGACGGCTGAGGCATCTGCTGGTTTGTTTAGTTTAAAGCCAAGAATATATTTATAAATTACGTATGCCTTCCCATGACTGATCCAAGGCCCTCCTTTAAGTAACGTGAAATACAACCCAAAATGAAGCTTTCCCTCAGCCCCTGTGCCACAGAACTTTCTGGCAGGGGGCTGGAGGGCTAAGGAGAAAGACCAGAATACGTACTCCTTCCAGGCTGCAGTGCTGCCACAGCCACACTCCCTCCGCCCCCTGTAGTCACAACACCTGCCCGGACCCCCACCCCCCATGTGCACATGCCCTCCCCTTCAGCTAAAGGGAGGCACTGACTTCAGGTCAAATGGGTCACTGACCCTTCTTGCAACCAACAGAATGTAGGAGAAACAAGGTGCCAATAATGAAAAAATATTAAGTCCTAAGTGAAATACCAGCATCACCAATCTCAGAAATCCTTCTATCATCTTCCAACATGTGTTTTGGGTTTTTTTTTCCTTAAACAAGCTCACCAAGGAGCGGGTCTCTCTCTCACAGGGCCCTTCCCTGAATCTCTAGGACAGCTTCCTTCACACCCGCTCTTGTCCCTAAATCACTCTCTCCCCGTCTCTGTCATCCCCCATGCCGTCCATCCCCAAAGCCGTCCTCAGCACCACGTGCTGGCCCCATGGCCCCAACAGGACTCGTCCACGAACTGGTCTCAACCCTGGGGTGCCTCTCCAGGGCCCTGGCTGAGGGAGCCACTGCAAGGGGCACCCCCAGGAGTCACCAAAATGCCCTCGCCAGGGCAGGGCTCACTGTGGAGCTCCCTCACTTGCCGACAAAGCAGAACGGGGGTGTTTTTAAAACAGTTCTGGACGGATGTTTCTGTGCTGGGTGTTACTTTGCTTCAGACAGGCACAAATCAGCACATCCTCTCCAGCACATGCTGCAGCAGTCAGAGCTGAAGACACGCCTCCCGTGACTCTGGTGGGCTCAGCTCCACTGGGTGGTAGGGAGCAAAAGGCGAAAAATCGAACTCCTGGTCCCTGACCTGCCGCTAACTATCTGGCCAATGCCCAGTGTAAAGAGAGGCCCCAGAGAGGCTACACCAAACTACAGCGTAGGAACAGCAGAAGGCTATCAGCTCAGAGTGGACGTGTGAGGTTTTAGGGCACAATTGGAGATCTAAAACCAGAAAGTGGGCTTCCCAGGGGGTCTTGGAAAGAAAGAAATTACACAGACAGCCCCCAGAGAAGGGCCAGCATTCCTCACGTGAGGTACAGCAGGGACAAAAGCGTGAAGGTGGGGTGCACAGTTTGCCCTGGGGGACACCACACAGGTCAACGTGGTGTGGGGAGCAAGGCTGTGGAGGAGAAACTGCAGAGCGAGGACCAGCGGATGCAAGTCTCTGAACGTGACACCGTGGTGCTTCGAGGTGGCTCCGGGCTCTTCCACGCAGGCCCCACTGAAGGTGGAGACAATGACATGTCTCAGGCATCAGAGGTACTCTGCCTAAATTATTTTTGATCTATTGGCACATCTTTTATGATCTACTAAAAAATTAAATTTTTCATTCATCTATTGTATTCAACAAGAGCAAGTTGCCAGCCCAGATTATTAATGATGTCATATTTGGTATTACTAAAACAAATGCGTAAAGGTTCCATTTCTGATGACAAAAAGAGAGTCATTTGTTTCAATCATGGAAGACAATCTTATTAAACATTGCCAACCAACTGCCAAGCTGGCCGGTCACCAATGCACGGCTATGGGACAAATGGAACCCAGAGGGCTGTCAATCTTCAGGCAGTGTCACTGCCCCCAAATAATAAACTTAGGGGGAGATAAATCTGTTCTGACATGGACACTTTAACTTCTTAATTGTAGAGTCTTTCGAGTTCAGCGTTTTCATAATCCTTTCATGTAGCAAGTAAGCTGTCTGGGAGATGCAGGAAGGATGGGCTAAAATGGCCTTATCTGCCTCTAAACCTTATACAGACTCATAGAAACGGGCTTAGCCTTTCAGGAGAGTCATTTAGTGACATAAATAAAAAGCCTTAAAAATGTTTATCTCCTATAACACAATGATCCTCCTTCTCCGCCAGAGGAAATAATCCAGATTGTAGAAAAGGCACCATGCTGATGAATGCCCACAAACGAGGGAGCCGACCCTTCCCGGCCAGGAGGGCAGGGTTTACTGAGGTATGTGCCATGCCCAGGGAGGAAGGCTTGTGACCGGTCGCACATGCACTTTTAAGTACATAAAGAAGGTTCCCAGAATAAAGGCTAAAAGGTAATGGCACCAAAATTTTGACTATGTTTTTTGGAGATGGTGAGACCTTACATCTCCGTTTATTTTCTACTTTGTCCTTTATTTTCAAAGTTTTGTCAATGATCACATATTACTTTAAATACAAACAGCACTCTTGAAACATTTCTGAACAGGTGCTTCCTGGGAGGTCTCTGAGCCGGGAGGCATCAGGAAGAGTGAATGGAAGGCAAAGATGAGAGCAGAAAACAAAGAAATGGAGGGAGAAACAAAATACTGAGTTGGCCAAAAAGTTCGTTGTTGTTGTTGTTTTTTCTGTACAATGGCTCTAGTAGTGTTTAGTTGTTTTTAACTTCAAAACAATTTTGTTAGACTGTACTGTCACAACTGTCATATCAGGGTGCATTTAAAAAAAAACATCAAAATTGGTGAATTTTGGGGCAGCCATTTTAATATTAAAGATGGAAGAAAATATGCAACATCTTTGGTGCATTATGTTTTATTATTTCAAGAATGATAAAATCACAACTGAAATGCAAAAAAAAAAAAAAAAGACTTCTGCAATGTATGGAAAAGGTACTGTGACTGATCAAACGTGTCACAAGTGGTTTGCAACGTTTCTGGGTACTATTGACATTTTGGCCAAATGACTCTGCTGTGAGGCTGTCTTATGCACCGGAAGGTGTTTAGCAGCACCTCTGGCCTCTACCCACTGGAAGCCAATAGCAGGAGATAGCCAACATTCTCGAAATAGCACAATCAATAAAGTTATTGGTTAAAATGAAAAATGTGTCTTTTATTTTATGGAAAAAAACTAAATAGACTTTTTGGCCAACCCAATATGCTCCAGGCTCACCAAGGGGAGTGTAGAAGGACTCGAGCAGAATGAGGTCAAGGTTAGGGGCTGCCTGGGTCCCAGAACAGGTCCAGCTCCTGCCCAAATGGCCTTGAAGCAGGAGAGACAAAATAATAAAAGTACCAGTTAGCCCGGGTAGGAGAGACCCAAAAAGAAGAGGAGCATATTGGTTAGTGACATGGGCTTGACCACCGAAAGGGACTAAAAACAGAGGCAGTTAAAGGTAACGCCCTCAGAGGACAGGGCATGGGGGTGCGGGCCAGGCCAGGAGCCACTGCTTATCATGTAGGTCCTTTTGTTCACTTTCATGACTTTGATGACTTTTTATAATCATTATTCAGGTTAAACTTCTAAAACGTCACCATTTGTACAAGTCCTAGCCGAGAAGCCTCTGCTTTCTGCGCTCAGAAAATCTAGCCCAGTCCCACACACCCCCCGTCAATCTGTCACATGATTTCATTTTATCATGAGATCCCAAATGCCTGTGTCACCCTAGACACTTCGTGACACCAGCCACAGAGATAGAACATCCACTAACAGGAAGAGTGGGCTGGCTGTCCCCAGCGGTGGAGGAAAAGGAACAAATTTGCCGTGCGGAGGGGAAGCCACAGGGCCTGCAGTGACGCAGGGGTGCAACAGGCCCACGAGTCCCTTCCGTTTCCCCTCAACAGGTATGTTCTTCCTGAATAAAGCGAGGCTTACCCTTCAGTTAGTCTACAGGGCCTGTCCATGAAATTGGGATACTCTTCTCCCCACCCCCAAAATAATTTGAAACATAGCACTCTGTACTGTCTTGCAAGTCCAAGTGACCTAGGGCTGCGATATACATTTGCACAGGTTCTATATTTAAACGCCTTGAAAATACTCCCAGGCCTATATGAGAATTCACTGAGTCTATATAGGAGGCATCAGGGTGCTTTGGAAAGAGCACTGGACTGAGAGTCCAAAAAGAGCTGAATTTTGGTCCCTGGCTATGTGATCCTGCACCTCTGTGAGCTTCAATTTCCTCTTAAAAAATGGATCCGTTTCTAACATCCCTTCCCATTCTAACAGCCTGTGATGCAAATATATGATTATATTCGTAGTATCCCACAGTAACAATATCTAAGAAACCCCTTTTGAACACAGCAAATGAATTTCACTGAAATTTACTGCCAAGTGGAAATTTTTATTTGTAAATCTGACAAGTCTTTAAAAATATATCCTCTAAATATCATTAATTGGTAAACAGCTGAAATGGTTTCAAAATCTCAGAAAAAAAATGGACCCTTAAATTCTTTTATGGTTTCAGGCTTTTATAATATCACCACTTCCTTAGAGGGACGCATGCTGGTTGGCTCCCAGTGTTGTCCTCAAGTCCGAATACAGGGCAGTCTCGCAGGTGAGGGTGGCTCTGTGGGTTGAGCCGCAGCGCTGGGCATGTGCAGCCAGGGACAGCCTCCCTCCCCCTTCCAGTCATTTGTCAGACCCACCTGGAGAAATCCCACACCTTGATCCCTGAACTCTCCACCTCTGGTTGAGCAAAGTCAGGAGATCCAACCTTTTTTTTTTTCTTCCGAACAGTGCAGTTTTGGTGGGGGTAGGGGGTGGAGCGGGGAGAATATGGCTTTTTCTACCATGGAAGGCTCTCAGTTCCCAGTTATGGGACATGGCTGGTGTCACAAGGTACATTTGAACAAATAATTGCCCATTTCTCTATATCCATATATTATTGCTTTTCTACTGAAAGGGAGATTATAACACTGACCATATAATAACCGTGACCACATTTAATTAAGAAGTCTACAGATTGTTGGGGATTTAGTTCATTCCAGCGTTCATTGATATAAACAACCTAAGGATGATAAGACCGAAAGCCCAATACAAACACAATCTCAAGGAAAATTCAACAGAAAGGAATGAACATTTTATCACCATCATCATGTTTAACCACATTTAATTCTACATTTGGAATGAGAAAATCGGAGACACACACAAGAGGCCAGCACTGTGCTCCTGCCCCTGACTGCACCCCAAATGGGCACCGGCCGCCTTGTGTCAACAGGTCCGACAGCTCCTCAGCGCGCTCCAGTCAGTCTGGAACAGCGTGCACGCGCACAGCTCACCTTCCTCCTGAAACTGCACCCTCTCCTGGCTGCTGGGACAACCCCTTCTGAGCACACCATCCTTCCACTGCTCACGGCCGTGAGCTGCTGTTCATCCAGGGCCCACACGGGCTTTGCGCCACAGCTTTTCTTGGGGAGAGTTCTTCCTTCATGGAGCCAACCACCATCCACACTGGGACAGTTCTGACAAAACTCAGACAAAATGTCAGCACGGAATTCTCAGTTTCCAATTTATGCCCTCCAATCTTGCCTTTCAAAAACTTAAATACATTTCCTTCCCCCGATTCTACGCACACAAAACACTCTGACCCGTTTCCCAAGTTCTCTCAGTTACTGTCACCGTAACGCACCATTGATTTGGGTTTGAAATCTCATAACCATCTTTGACTCTCCTTTTTCCCTATATCCAAGCAGTCGACAAGTCCCATCAGCTGGGAGAGTCTGCACCCAGAGTCTGCACCCAGTTCATCTTTGCTTTCCCAGTATGCTTTGCACAATGCCTGGCATACGTTATGAGATACACACAGATACGTATCTTTTGCCACCAATTTTTCCCAGCTCATGGAACATGACAGAACAGGGGCTGTGATCCCACAATCAGTCCTTTGTCGCTCGAATAGGCCCTATTTATGACTGCAGTGTTGCACGTGCCCATATCTGTGAGGCTGAATGGGAGACTGACCTGCACGTGCTCATTCTGCCAACGAACCTGTCCTGCTCACCACTAGGACAACTCCAAGCCAGCAACAGCTCTAAAAGGGACAGGCGCCACTCGCCAGGGAGCAATGGGCACAGGTGGATCTTCATTGGCTCCCATGCGGGTCCAGGCCATTTCTCAGGACAGAGCACGACCTCAGAAGCCTCATCCTAGACAGCTGACATTGGGGATCCCCACCCACACCCACTGAGAGAGGGGTCTCAGGATCTTTGAGGGGTGAGGAAGCAAATTCCAAACCCCACCGATTTGACTGGAAAGGGAGTGTTGACTTTATAAAAGCATGTTTCCAAAATCCTGCCCAGGGAGTAAGAAATATTAACAGGCATTTAACTGAAGATTTAAAATTGTCTAGAGGCAAAAGGGATCGTCATAGGAAGGAACAAAGAAAAGCAAGCTCAGCCTTTGCCCTGCGAAGTTGACTTCTCTCCCCAACTCTGGGTGGCTGAGAGATGGGAAGTCTAGAAACAGAATCGAACATGTCTAATCTCTTTTATAACAATGTTCTTACTCTAACCCATGTCATCAGGGGAAACAGCTGAAAATAGTGACAAATACAACATCAATAAACATAATAATAATTGATTTTCCAGAGATGAAAAATTTGGAATTAGTGGCCATTTCCCCCAGAGCATTGGTTGATTAATTTGATGTTTATCTTAGTCTTTCAGAGATATCCTCTCACTGCGGATCTGCTCCGCCGAGCTCCGTGATGGGCGTTGTGGTCGGGGCCCGCCGCATAAGGCATATTGCATAGTTCTGCAGTTTCAGAGAGAGTCCAGAGCGTGCAAGGACAGCTGCAGCCCCCGGCCAGAGCTACGGCGCTAAAGCGGTTCCCTTTCCAGAGACTGGAATTCAGGGTTTTTCATACAGGATATAAGTTTGGTGTTTGCACTAGTCAATGTTTTTCTAGCTTAAGTATTCAAAACACAGATTCTGAGAGTTTCTAGCTGTATTCCAAGAACACTCAATTTCCACTGAATTAATTCAGAAATTTTAAAACAGAGCAAAGATGAGGTCCAAGTAATTGTTGCCTGCCTTCCTTCCTTCCTTTTTGCTATAGTCTGGATGTCTGTATCTTCCCAAAATTTGTATGCTGAAAACCTAACCCCTAATATGATGGTATTAAGGGGCGGGGCCTTTGGGAGGTGACTAGGTCATGAGGATGGGACCTTTATAAACCAGATTGGTGCCCTTGTCAGAGGGACCCCACCGAGCTAGCCTGCCCCTCCCACCACGTCAGGTTACAGAGGACAGACAGACAGCTGTGCAGAAAGCGGGTTCTCACCAGGCACTGAATCTGCCAGCACTATCATCCTGGACTCTGCAGCCTCCCCTGTGAGAGGTGCCTGTTGTTTGAGCCACCTAGTTTATACTATTTTTATTATAAAAGTCCAAACAGACTAAGACTCCCTTCCTTCCCCCTGCACTTCTTCCCTCTTTCCATACTTTTTCCCTCCCCTCCTTCCGTCCCTTCTTCCTTCCTTCTACAGCTCTAAAACAACTTTTAAAAATGATTTTTCAACTAACACTTCAAAGTCTGATGTTGATATTTATGCTGGGAGACAAGCAGAGTGAATACTACCATTTACGTTCTTATGGGTGAGCAAGGTGAGACACACAGGGGCTCAGTGACTTTCCCAAGACTCTGCGCTGCGTGAACGAACTTCAGTCCAGGGGAGTGGGCTGAGCCCTCAGAGCTCCGGCTGGGCACTCTTCTGTGGGCGGTCAGCCCCGCGGCCTGTCACCAGGAACTCCAGGCGACCCTACCAGTAACAGTTCTGACCTCCAACCTTACACACACGGAAGGATCCTGCACGGAGTCACCCGTGAGTGTGAGGCAGGAAATATTTGTGACCCTCTATTCTTGTCCCTTCCCAAATGTCACACTGCTCGGGAATACAGGCTTTATCATTCGGAACATGTAAGGACAGACTGGCTTCCATGTTCTTAGGGGCTAGGGGTGGATGTTCCCCTTCGTCAGACCTCTCCATATCACCGCCTGCACAGGTGAGCCTAAGCCCAGTGCTTTGGAAATGTGCGGTAGGGCTCCTGGCCCTGGCGGCCTGGTCCCTCCCCTTCTGGGCCACCGTACTGTCAGTATTACCATCACTTCTCCTAAGGCCACTGGTATGCAGTGTAATTCATTCTGTCCGCAGGCCAGGGCTCCCTCTTACCCTTCACCCTTGTTCCCTGCAAATCCGCCACAGCACAGTCGCTTCCATTCTCCCCAAATGTGCGCACTTCAACCTCATTCTCATCTGTCTTTCTGCCCCATGACACAGTCTGCAAAATTGTCCCCAGGAAGATACTTTCTGGGAAGTCAGATCAGCCTCCCAATTTATGCCTTTATAATTTAGTATTTCCCAGTGTGATTGCCCATCTACAGCCTTAACTTACAACAGTGTCACTATCTACCTAAGGAGACGAGTTGGGGACTTTCTTGAATGAAAATAAACTTCTCTTTCCCATTTTGAACAGGACGCTCCTTAAACCAGGGTCATGGTAGGACGGTAGCACTGGAAGTCTCCTTAGGGCCAAGTTTCCTAGGTCAGGTCAGCAACGGACATGAGCAAGGGACTCTGTCACATGAATAAAGCCATCTTGCAGAGAGGGAGAAAATCACCGCTTGGAAACACGTAAGAATGCACTTTGTAAACTCTCCTTCACTGAGATGGGTCTTTCCGAGATGTAGCAGAAACAAGGGGAAAAACCTCTTCACTGCCTTTGCTCGGTTCTGCCTCTCCCAGCCTGAGAGGTGGGGTGATGCTGGGAAGCTGAGGCGGTCCTGCAATTGGGGAGGACAGGTCTGGGGAATCTAGTTAGAGTGACAGACACAACCCGTGTCACTGAGTCAAGGTCCCCAAGCACAGGCCCCATTTATAACCTGTTCTTTAACTTTGTTTATCTTCGTAGACATTTGCCAAAGCATCTTACTTTCCAGAATTTGGGGCCCTATAATCATTACTTGTCTGAGGAGAAAATGAGATTATGTACCTTTAATTCCTCTTCTCAGAAAGTCAGCATTGTAATAGGTTGCCCTTCACTGACCTTCTCCCACCTCCCCACACCTGGGGGGGCGACTGTATTTTCACGTGTTCCTCTACAGCTTTGGTGCTATAAGCACAGCCAACAAAGGTGGAATCTTTGATACTAAACCTCAGTCGCAGATGGGAAGGGGACAAGAGGGCTTCCGTTTCTGCTGAAGGTTTGTGATAGAGACCCCTCAGCATTCCGAGGAACGAGCACAGCTTCTGGAGGTGAAAGCATAGGCTCAGGTTTGGGACTTGTCTTAGTTTGCTACAGCTGCCAAAACAAGACCACGGCCTTGTCCCCACAGTTCTGGAAGCCTGAAGTCCAAAGTCACGTCTGCTGGCAGGGTCAGTTCCTTCCAAGAGCTGAGAGGGGAAGACCTGCTTGCAGCATTTCTCCTTGTAGGTGGCTGTCTTCTCCCTGTGTCTTCTCTTCTATGTGGCTTCCCTTTATGCACGTCTGTCTGTATGTCCCAATTTCCCCTTTTAATGAGGACACCAGCCATATCGGATTGGGCCCACCCTAACGACACCGTTTTAACCTGATTTCCTCTGGAAAGACCCTGTATCTCCAAATAAGGTCACATTCTGAGGTCCTAAGGATCAGGACATCAACATAGAAATTTGAGGGTGCTCTATTCAACCCACACACAGTTTCAGTAAATTGTCTCAGGTGCTAAACAAAGATGGGTTTGGGGTAAAAAGGTGACTACCAGCGGCACCAAGTTTCTCACCCATCTCCTGTGGACCACACCATTTCCCACCCCGGCCCCAGCCCTAGGCCACAGAAGGTCTCCAGCGTTGCCCACAGAAGTCCATTAGTTTGTCAGAAGTTATGCTCCAGGCTGGCACCTTTGGGACCGTCAGGGCCAAGCTGGTGGGGGCAGACTCAGAGAAGACTCTCCCATAACAGGTCTCAGCCATGAGAATGTGTGAGCACCAACAGCCCACCTACAGCCCTTATGCCTCGGCTCAAATCCTTCCTCGGCCCTTTTCAAAGCTGGATTCAGACTCCATCCATTCACCCATCCACTCGCTGGACAAAGAATTCCTCAGTATCTGCCACGTGCAGGCGCCATGCCAGAATCTGAAAGCCCGAATGACGAGGACCCATCTCACGGAGCACACAAGCGCAGTGTGGAACCAGACAGGAAGAAATCCAACCCAAAATCAGTGGCGGGGCTCCCCGGGCACACAGAGGAAGGCCATGCTCGCTGGACTGCGGAAGGCCCAAGACGACCGCCAGACTTACCAGGAGGCTCTGGGCGTCTTGCGTGGCCAAGTTCTGCTATGACGCCTCCTCCTGCAGGTGTGGCTTCATGACAGAAACCACAGGGAAAAGGAGGACAAGAGAGTGGTCAACAGAGGCAGACGCTGTCAGAACGGGGATGAAGAGCAGGGTGGAACCGGCTCACCTCTTACCAGCAGGAGACCCAAGGCTGCATGACCAGGAGACTCGGGAGAGTTGCCCCCGTGAAGAGCCACGATCCCTTCCACAGTTTCCAGACCTGAGCCAGTTTTCAGACTGAAATCCATTGACTGAAGAGGACACTGAGTCCCCAGGAGGACGGACCCTCTAACATGATGGCAAACGAGCATGGTAATGACGCCCCTGGCCTTCTCCCAAAGGGACCTCGGCCATTTCCTGAGCTGCACTGGGGAAAGGGGAGCACCAAATTGAACCAGAAATGCTGCACACAGGGTCTCAGTTTGCACTTATGGTAGAGGAACTAAAGCATCACCATGGCCCTTCTGTTAAACTGGGAGCTGATGGAAGCCAGGGGTAATGGCATTCCAACCAGCACCCAGCTCAGAGAGCATCCACCATTTCTACAGACCCCGTTGGCAACTGTGAACCTGGCTTTCTCATTAAGATTGGATATGCATACAAGCAGTCAGTGCAACCAACTCGCATTGAGTCCTTGGCCTAGGGATAGGAAACATCACAGTGGGGAAGGCCGAGTGGAGGCTTCTGAGGCTGCCCCCTCCCAAACTACCCAGGTACGACACTGCATCGAAGGCCACGTCCCAGGGGAGGAGAGCAGAATGTAGTACCACCATCAAGGATTAGATGGATGCAGGGACAGTGGTCCCCATCACATCTCATTTTAAGTCATCAGTCTGGCCCCTGTGAAAACCAGATGGCTCCTGAAGGCTGACAACAGACTACTGGAATCCCACTAGTTATCAGCCACGATTGTCACTGCCATGCTAGACGTGGTGTCTTTGCAGGAATGCGGGGGGGGGGGGTTAAAATCTCAGGTACATGCTCCGCAGTCTTTCATCTGGTGAAGGCATTCCTCTCTAACGCCCTCGGAAGACAAAATCGGAAACTGTTTGCATTTACTCTGCAAGAGCAAAAACATTCCTTTACGGTTTTCTTCCAGGACATGTTAACCATTCCGTGAAGAGACTGGACATCTGGGCATTCCGCGGCACATCACAATGACGGCGTCCTGCGAATCAGGCCAGGTGATCAAGGAGCTCGGAGGCCTTCGTAAGACACACGTGCTCTGGAGGGTGAGAGGGGGGCTCTATGAAGGCTCAGCGACCCACTGAGCCAGTAAAAGTTCAGGGGTCCAATGGCCAGGGTTGTGTGGGACATCCCATTCAAAATAACAGAAAAACTACTGCACCTTCTCATCCTCCATCACACAGAAGGTGGCCCATTTGCTATGGTTGTGTAGCAAACCACAGCAAAGCTTGGCGGCTTAAAACAACAGCCATTTATCTAGGTCCTTATTCTTTAGGTCAGCAGTTTGGGCTGGGCTGGGCTCCACTGGACAGTCCCTTCAATTTGCCTGTGCTCACTCGCGCGTGTGTGACAAGCTGCTGACCCAGCCAGGGTCTGGCTGGTTTGGGATGGTCTCTACTGAGACCTCCTGCCTCCATTCCCTGTGGCTGCTCGTCCTCCAGCAGGGCTGCCCTGGGCTCGTTCACGGGGCTCCAAGAAAGAAGAGCCTTGCCTGCAACCTTGTGCTAGGCTCAGAAATGGCACACCATGACTTTGGCGGCATTCTGTTGGCTCAAGCAAGTCCCAAGGCAGCCCAGACTCAGAGATGGAGTTGTGAAGTCACATGATAGCAAGCACGGATACAGGAAAAGTGCAGGACTGTAGCTGTCTTTTGCAATCCACCTGCGAGATTCCTTGTGAACTAACATTGCACGGGGCTCCCAGAGAGGAGGAGCCTCTGGAGAGTGAGGGAGGCAGGAGCTGGTCAGACTTTTAGGCCAGAAAGTTCAGGTCAGGACTCAGAGGTCCACGCCCCTCCTTGAGGAGCCCAGAAGTGCAGGGCCCTGACCTTAGCTTCGCTTCCCTCTGGGCTCGCCCTCCGAAACGACCTCTGGGTGCCTCCTGCTCTTGTTCAGAGTCAATTTAGAAATGACTCCATGACTTCTGCCTCCAGAACAGAGCATACTTCCAAACATACTGAAAGGGGCAGGGGGTTATTCAAGCAAAGGAGGAACAAATTCCTATAATTTACCTGGCATCCTCCTGCATGATTTTTATCACATTCTTTGCTTCAAAAAAGACACATGAGGAAGTAGTCTGGCATATACACTGCACTAAAATGCTACTGGGCCTACACTCACAAAGAAATGCAAAGGAAGAACAGGGAAAATCCCAGTAACACTGAGCTTGGGAGCCAAGTGCAGCGAGTGTCCTTGGGAATCCAGTCTTTACGGCGCGTCTCCCAGACGTGAGGGGGATGGAGTGGCAGGAACTGGAACCTGTCGGTCTCCACTCTGGGTTTCATCATCCCAATAACCAGGTGTGTCTCCTTTAACACTGGGCATCCGGTGAGGCACAGCACAATTTCCTAAACCCCCAACCCTACTGCCACTTTGACTTGCAAAATTATTTTCTGTACTCTTACTTTTCCTGATTCTCCGTTTCTCTTTTTTTCCTTTTTCCTCCCTTAAAGAACATGAATTTCAAGTCAAAAAGCCAAAGACTCAGAACTCAGGGGCCTTTTGGTTCCTCTCTCCCCACTCCGAGCTCTGGTGAGGTCAGGCGGGTTTGCACAGTAGCCCAGGAGCCGTATTACCTAATCATGGCTCCAAGAACAGAAATTTGGAAGGGAGAAAAGGAAGTAATTAGGCCTCTCCCTCCTAAAATGCCTTTAAAATGTGTGTTTAAGAAAATATGTGCTGCAGAGTCCAACAGAAAGAGCTGAAAGAGCTCTGAGATTTCAGAACACAGGGGGCTTGGAGCTTGAAGGGGATTAGGGAGCCTTGAGCTATAAACCAGTCTGATCCCCTAAATTAACCAGATCTCTGCCTGAGCTCAAGAAGACATTGTCACCAAGAGCACCTGTACTGAGGGCAATTCTTGGATATGAATCAGTAAGGTGCTCTAATTTTAACTTACCTTAATAAGCTCTTTGTATTCAAAAAGACCGACAACCGGGAGGCAGCCCCGCAGAGTGCCTGAGCACACACACAGACCCAGGCCAGCCTTCCTGGGTTGGAATTCTGCTCCACCAGTGTCTCAGGGTAAATTACATCCACTCCCCCACCTCCAGAAATGTCTATGTCAGGGTCCTAACCTCCCCCATACTTCAGAATGGGACCTCATTGGACACTGGGTCTTTACAGAAGCAATAAAAAAGTGAGTTCATTAGGGTGGGCGTTAATGCAATAGGCCTGGTGTCCTTTTACAAAAGGGGAAACTTGGACACATAGAGCACGGTGAGAGAAAAGTCCAAGGGAAAATGAAGGCAGAAACTGGGGTCATGATTCTACAAGCCAAGGAGAGCCCAAAGTTTCCAGAAAGCCGCCAGAAGCTCAGAGAGAGGCCTGGAACCAACTCTCCCTCCCAGCCCTCAGAGGGAGCCGGCCCTGCCCACAACCTGACCTCGGGCTTCTGGCCTCCAGGCTGCGAGACAATAAATTTCGGCCACTGAAGCCACCCAGTGTCTGGTGCTTTGTCACGGCAGCCCTGGGAAACGAATACACCCAGCAACCGTCCACCCGTGTGACTGTGGGTGCCACTCTGGGCACATGCAGACGGCAGAAACAGTGTTTCACAGCTGGATGTTGGGAGCAGTGAAGGAAGTAACATGCACATGTTCTTTGAACAGAAGCTGATGAAGGAAGAGGTACATGAGAATGTGTTAAATAAAAAAATTATTTTTAAAAATGTCTACACAACTTATTATTTCATTATTAAATTGTCTGACTTTGCAGCAAGTGTGGCATTAGAGGGGAAATTTTTAAAACCCTTTAGAAAGTCTAGATGCCATCACTTATCCTCAGCATTGTCAACGAGCTGCTCTAATTAGAGCTATGTTGTTTTCTTCGTTTTTCTTTCAATAGCATGATCTGGCAGTGCCTAGGGCCATTCGGTTTGCTAATAAATTATTAATCTGGGAGTTAATAATTCATGTTAATTGGTGCTATAAGGCACTTTCGCTGGCAAATGTGAGCAAAGGTCATAACTTTTTAACAGCAAAGGTGAAACCTTTTCTAAGTTTCTTTTTCCATGCTCTGTCATGGAAATATGAAGATATGGAAGGCAAAATTTAACCAGAGCTGGGAAAGCGAGATAATTCCAAGGGTAAAGGTCTAGACCTTCCTTCGTATTTCAGAGGCCGGCCCTGCCCCACTGAAGCAGGGAAGAGCTGCGGGGAGCTGAGGACCCAGCCCCACGGGAGCCTGCCCAGGAGGGACGCACCACACAGGTTTGTGAATCTTTGACGAGGGGCCATGTAACAGTTATTAGTGTTGACTCATTCCTAATCAAAAAAAAAATTTTTTTTAATAAAATGAAACAAGGTATCTGAGAGATTAGCTCACCAGTGGGATTTTTCATGATGAATGATAATTCCTCTAAATTACCTCGAGGAGTTACATTCACATTGAGTGACACCACAGAATCCCAAGCAAATCCCAGTCACCACTGACTTCTTTGAGTTTAATTACAGCCTGACTTTTTTCTTTCTTCCAGAATGAATTTCAGGTAATTCCTGATTGCAGACAACAGAAGGCAAGAAATTAAAGGTTTTTTACCTTGATAAATTTGCATTTACTGTCCTATCATGGATTCATCTCTGGGTCTATGAAGCAGCCACAAGTGGTTCAGATATTTGGGTGTTTTACACTTTTTTTGGTCTCGATGATTATTTGAAAGCTTCACGTCAAGTCACATTTTCCCATTTGAAGAATAAAATTATTCTTAGTAGTTTTTTTTTTTTCAATTTTGATTATGAGATAGATGTAAAATATGCAGAAAATGATGTCTGAGGACTTAGGATAAAATTTACATGGAAAACAGCGGTTTAAAGAGTTTTGGGGCGAGAAGTCCAATCTTCCAGCTCTTGTTTCTCTAAAGAAAATTTGAATAGCATATGCTTTTCATTGGGCTCCTTTTCAGCCATTTACATATTGGGAAACTGTATATTGGCAACAGGTCCTATTTTTAGGAGTCCTTGAAACTTGCCCTTTGAAAATGTTTTCATTTCTGGCACATACGTGTGTTTTAAGCAGAATGAAAACACAAAGCAAAAAAGAAAAATATGTACCAAAAGGAATGATTTTTCCAGCCCCATGTAGCACAATAAGAAAGCAATCATTCAGTTGTGCTTTTAAAAATGGATTCGTGCCTGGATTTTCCAAGCATTTCCTTCTCAATGACTGTTTCTCCCCAGAACTGAGCTAATGTAAAGAGACAGGTTATCCTAGTGCCAGAACTGAAGAGGCAGAAAAGGACAGAGGCTGTATTTTCATAGGAGGAACCTGACCCAGTAATGCCCACTCTGTCTGCCTTGCAGTCTCTGGGGTGACGGAGAAGAAGGGGCCGCCGCCCACTGTGTGGCTCAGGGCACGACGTCCAGGCCTGACTCTGGATCCCACCAGACTCTATTATTTGCAGTCAGTAACAAAGATTCATCCTTGTACCCATCAAGCAACAAGGAGAATCTTTGTCACTTAGTGTAATTAATAGCCGCACCTCGCACGCGAAGACGGAAGGAAGGCCCTTCACACACAGACTCAGATGGATTCAGTGTGAGCGCCGTGGATCCTTGTTGCCTTCTGACCAAAGTAAATGCTGGAGCCGAGCTGGGAGGCGGGTAAGCAGTGCGTCCTCCGTGCTCTGGGTGGCCCCCCGCCCACTGCCTTCCAGCCCCGTGCCTGCAGCCTCAGAGCTCTGGCCCTCGCTGGTGAGCCGGGAAAGCAGGATGCCTCTCCTCGTGTGTGTCCTACCCCACGTGTCCTGCCGTGTCTTTCCTACTGCCCCCCACTGCCATCTTGGAGGGCCAGTGCCTGTGCTCAGTCACCCTGCAGAGAATGTGTTCGAGGTCCCATTCTAAAAGGAAAGAAGGGAGCGCTGAGAGGCTAGCGCTTGCCCAAGGAGCACAGATGAAGGAGCCGAATCTGTATCCCGACCCAGGGCTCTTGGCTCACTTATTTCACTCTGCGTTGTGGTCATTTCTTTCATTTCCGGGACTACTATTTTTTAAATTATTTGGGGGTCTCTTTTCTTTCTCCTTCTTCCGCTTCCCTTAAAAATGGCTAGATTTATGTCACTTGTTCCCAGACCTGTATCCTTCTGTTCCCCAGCCTGGGCAAACCCAACCGTACCGCTCAGGTGACTTTAAACACTAACAGTTCCTCGCTGTGACTCTACTTTCAATCTGTGTGTCTCAAAGGTCTCTTCCCTGGGGCCATTTTATCACTTCCTTTAGCCAACATACAAAAATTCTAAGGTCAGTGGGTTTTCTTTTCTTTCCCTCCCCAAAGAGAAAGCAAACCTGTCCCACATTTTCTGTCCCTGACCCATGACCCCCTGCCCCTGCCCACCCTCTCCATGACCGTCAGCCATCCCCGCCAGGCGCTCTCACACCCCTGCCAGGCAGATGTACTGGGCCCGTCCGGTACCTGCGGGGTGTCCTTTCTCTACCATCCATCTCGCAGGGCCAGTTCCTGTTCCCCACCCCGCCCCCCCGGCCCCCAGCCATCATCTCAAAGCCTCTGGAGGATTTCCAGCCACTGCTCACAACGCTCTCTGTCCAACCTGGCTGCCCGCCCCAGCCCCACTGCGTCAAGCTGCAGCAGCGACCACCTGGGGGCCCAGCTGCCGTGAGCTGGTTCTGACTTGGGATGCGTGGCTTCGTGCAGCAGCCCCTCCTCTCCGCTCGGCCTTGTTAAGTCCCTAAGGGCGGGCGTTCCAGCTAGTCCTGGTGGCACCCTGTGTGTAGTAAATTACAACACGACAAGTGTATATTCAATTCTCATTGTATGCATGGGTATTAAATCATAACCATGCCTTCCACAGCCACGGATGTTCCTTACCTACAAAACACATTATTTTTCAGCCACGGTCACTGTATTTGCAATGAAAGCTCAGCCCTGTGTGGTAAGCTCTCCAAGCACAATTTTAATTTGATCATTTATTTATTTATTTAATTATCCTCACCCAAGGACATTTTTTCATTGCTTTTTTAGAGAGAAAGGAAGGGAGAGAGTAAGGGAGAGAGAGAAACATTGATGTGAGAGAGAAACACTGACTGGTTGCCTCCCATACATGCCTGGACCAGGGACTGAACTCACAACCTAAGCAAGTGTGCTGACCGAGAACCGAACCTGCAACCTTTTAGTTGTGGGACAATGCTCCAACCAGCTGAGCCCCATCAGCCGGGGCCCGCCCTGCAGTGCCACCTCTGGCTGACGTGTTCCTCAGTGAGTTGTCCCTTTTTCCCACCCCAAGTCCCCAAATTCCTTCTTACACCCCAGGTTTTGCCTTAAGGGATAAAAAATGCACATTCCTGTGGCCTTGATAGACAACATAGAGAGTTGGTTTCTGTTACTCTCCTAATGCCTGATTATCCACTCATAGAATCTACCAGAAAGCTGGGATGGTGTCCCAGGTACATGTTGAGCTAGAGAGGAAGAATGGAGTTCTAGTCACCAGCCCCCCAACCCCAAGTCCATCTGTGTAGCCCAAAAGACCTCCCCCCAAGTTCCAGGCTGAAGTGCCTGCCATGTGTCTCGAGGCACTCAGTGTCCACCTAGATTTCTAAGGGGCAAATGTCACTACCAAGGCCCACTTCTTGCTCACCCCTCCCGGTGACATCAGGCAGAGATTTGGGGAGTTATCCTGGACTCCTCCTCCTCCTCCTCCATCATCCCTGATGTCATCCAAGTCATAACCAAACCTTGCAGAATGGCTACCTGAATCTGTCCTCTCCTCTTTGGCCCCATTATTCCTTCTTCGGTGCAGAACTGGAAACAGTACCACAGTATCCGCACCCTGGGATTGTCTAAACCCCCTCACTACCTCTCTCCTGCCTACACAATAAACTGTGGGGAGGTCCAGGCTGGAAAGATGGATCTGGGGTCCACTGAGGCCGCAATGCTCAGCGTCCGCATGAGCTCGCTCTCGAGCACAACACTCACCCTGAAGACTGATGCCGCTTTCTACCAACAGTGGAGGGCACCCGGATTACAGCAGATGCACTTCCACATGTCTTAGGGTGGCACACGGGGCTTTCCAAGGACTGGCGTCTGCTGAATTCTAATTTACAGCAACACTGGACTACTTAGAGTTCACCAAAATCACGAGCCTCCGTACACACACCCCTAGCAGGAAGACCTTTCCCCCCTGTCCTCGCACCTCCATACAAACCCCTCCCCAGCATCCACGGGAGGAAAATGTCTTTACAAGCTTGCTCAGGTACTACCGCCTGCGAGAGCACTCCGACGCCTGACCATGTCGTCCTTACCCTGAACTGCACATTCTCTCACGGAGCGACAAGCCGCCTGCCCACAGGCGCTGGACGGCTCCCAATGACTTCCCGGTTCCACAGGTTATTTTGTCGAGTGGTTGAATATCAAGGTTTCTATTCACAACATATCTTACCGGAACTGTTCTGTGTCACCGTATTGTTTGGTGAGCAGAAAAGCAATATGCCTAATTTGCATCTTATGAAATTAGCTTCACAGAGTTAAACCTAATATATGTGTATGTGTAATTTATATTTATGTGTTGATCAGCCATGCAAATAATATAATTTAACTTTCATTTTCTGATATGTTCACTACTAATTTGTTCCACAAAAATTCTAAAGAACAAGGTCAAAAACAACAACGCCTATCCAAATAGCAGGCGACGTTTTAGAAAACTAAGGGAGCCTGGCCACTGCCACCCCCTGGTGGGTCACAGCAGGAAGAGGTCCGCCAGGCCAATAAAAGCCCCCAACCTGCCTCGGGAGGGCCACACCCTCGCCTCGCCTCCCCCACGGATCATTAAAATCAAGATGTAAAGTTACCAGTCGGAAGATGTGTGGGTGCTGTTAGCTGTCAGATGGCATGACAAGTAGGGTCTGTCTTTAACTCATAGTTCCTTCTCACATACATCCTAAAAGACTGATCATTAAATATCACTAGTTACATGGTATCTAAGTCTTCAATGTTTACCACGACCATTTAAATTTTAATCTTTAATCCCACTTATATTACATATTAGGAAAAACTTGAACTGTATTCCAGATCCTCATTCCTTATGAAGTCTACATAACAATCGGTTAATTTGCAGAGGTCCCACAGAAAAGACAACCTGACACCTATGGTCACACCTCACACGCTTCACTTTCTCAATGTCAGACTAACTTCCACAGCAGGTTGCAGTTGCTCCGAACTGTTTGTTGAGAAGCAGCGGGAAAGGCAGACGTGGGCGTCCCCACCCCAGAACAGCCTGTGAGCCTCTGAAAGAGGAGCGAGAAGTCTCCCGGGACCCTGCGCTTTGCTGTGGCCGTGCCTTACGGCCAATCTCTGAGGCCTCCATTACCCCCCAGCCATGAGCTGGGCCTTCCTGCACACAGGACGACTCACAGGAGCAATCAGGGGTGCCTTCATAAGAGAGGTGAGCTTTCGCCCTGGGAGGCGGGGAGGCACTCACGTTAAACCCCAGAGGGCTAACTTCTACAGAGAGAGAATTGGAGCGCCTGGGCGTTTTTAAGGGAATCCAAAATCACTGTGCTTATGCTCTCTGCCTCACCCCGGCCTCACCCCGGCCTCACCCCGGCCTCCACCCTCCACCCACTCTCTGGGCAGTGGTGGGATTCCCTCTTCCCCTAGACTTACAATTTTATTCTCACTCTCCAGTCCTTTAGACTTGAGGTTGCAGAACTTTCCTTTTTTCTCATACTACCCTTATCTTGATCCAAGGTTTAAACACCAGTTTGCCTGAGAAACACCTTTCCAGCTGAGGCATTCAACCATTCCCTCCACTCACTCAGAACAGAAGCCAAATAGCTCCCTCTGTACATAGCTGTTTGTGCTGGCTTGCTTGCTAGGGTCCTATGGTAGCCCTACTCGCTCACAAATAATTAAATGATGGTGGCTTCTAGGGACACTTAAACCTTGAAAGACTGTGAAGGGAAAGCCCCTCTCTGCCCTCCACCATCTGCCATCTACCCATTCACCCTATTTTCCAGAGCCTAGCACTTCCCTTGTCCTCAACCACCTCTTCACAGCCCCCCACTGGATTCGACCAAACGGACACACAAACTGGTTTCTGAAGCATGAGACGGCACTGACTGCGGCTCTTCCCTCCCCACTCCTCACTCCATCTACACACACACCCCTCTCTTTCTATGGGATTCACAAAAACATGTAGCAAGCTGGCTAAAAAGCTGCTGGCTCCTCCCAAGGAAGTCTGTGATCAAGAGAAGAAATGGCTAATGAAGTAATCACCCATTACTAATGAAAAGAGGGACTTCTCATCTTAAACTATTTTCTATTTCTTTGTTCAAGTCATTGAAAGAGGGTTTTTTTTCCCCTTTCCCAGTAATTTGTTTACTGTCCCAGAAACTAGAGAGGCACTTAAACATATTGCCAGAATTTTTCTTGTATAAAAATATGTTGCCTTTATCTGAGCAAACCTAAGCTTGAAGAAGTACAGATTCAATTTGAATTCCAAAAAGATACATTTCCCCCTCTGTACACGGGAAGGCTCCCCTGGATTTCATTCTGTTGATGCCCATACAATTATCAAATTAAACCTGAAGAAGGGAGGGAGTGCTTACCCTTAAGGAGTTTATGGCAACAGAAGCACCAGCACAGAACCATCGGGCAAGAGAACAATTAAACCTTTACCTCTAAATGGCATCCCGAAAAGTAAGCCATTCTGACATGAACATTTTATTTCTTTTTCATTCCAGCCTCAAGTATTATAAATAGATCAATCTGGTTTGCTTCTGTTATTTAGAGCAATAAAGTTAACCTCTTAGTGCTTTAAAGTGTTCAATCTTTTTAAAAATCTGCATTAGGGAGACTAAATAGACATGCAACATAAATGCAAACTTAGACTGGACCCTGTATTAAAGGGGAAAAAACGTTGTAAGGGATACTATCTGGTCAATTAACAAAATTGGAATATGGACAGCAGATTAAAGTATTATAATTGATGTCAAATTTACTAAAGTTGATAAGCATATTGTGGTTATGTAAGAGAATAATTATCCTTGTTCTTAGAAAATATACACTGAAGTATTTAGGGATGACAGGTCATGATGTATGCAACTTCCTCACAAACATTCAGAAGACAAACACTGTGTGTGTATGAGCACATATCTGGAAAGAGTGAGAACAAATGACAAAGCAAATGGAGTAAAATGTTTGCAACAGGTGAATCTGAGTCAAAGGTATTTGTTGTTCTTTGTAAATATTCTAGCAGTTTTCCTGTAAGTCTGGGATTATTTTCAAGCAAAAAGATTAAAAATATATATATATACATATATATGTGTATGTATATACATATATATATGCATATGTATATACATATATTCCTAATGGTTTAAAACTATGTTTGAAGAAGAATTGGACAGTGGAGAGAAAAAAGAGAAGAATTATTGGAAAATAAACCTGCCTAAGATAGGAAGATGGGCCGACATCATAAAGGCTCACTGTCCTTCTATCCACCAGGTTCATTCTTCTCTCTCCAGTCCTCTTCACCAGAAAACAACCCTCAAAAGCATTAGCGTTGGCTTAAAAGTATCTACAAACAAAAACTATGAAAATGAGCATCCTGGTGCAAAGGGTGTGTAGCATTATCTTGACACAAGACCCTCCTCCATGCTGCTGATGAAACATCCACTGAATCGGGCAAACACAGTTCAATGCTCAACCCTTGAGGACTGGGGGGTCCCTTCAGATTGAAACTCAAAGTTATAAAACTTAAAGCACCTTTGAAATTGAAGGCTATGTTTCAGAGCAAGGTAGTAAACAACATTTTTCTGATAATGATGATAATAAGAATAATTAGTATCATTCTAATCTAAGCTTTAAAAATGTGTTAACTCATTTAATCCTCATAATCTCATTATTCTCAAAATCGAATCATGTTACGATTATTTCCAATTTACAAATGGACTCAAAGACCAGAGACACCAACTAACTTGCCCAAGGTCATATGGTTGACAAGTTGCCAAATCTGAACCCAGGTGGTCTGACTCCAAAGTCTCCATTCTTAATGGCCGCGCTAGGCTTCTCGACCATCCCTCCTAGGACTCTGGCCTCAGCCCTTGCCTGCCAGCCGACTGCAAGAGCTCTGATTACCCTAACGGACTGGTTAGGGTACCACTATAGATGCTACGCTGCCTTTGTTGTAAACCTCATTACCTGAGTTTTGTAAAGCAAACATCCACTGAAACGTCAAATTTTACTCTATGGCCACCATTAAATTTCTAAGGCCAAGTTCATCATGTGTTCCTTTCAGTGAGATCACCACTCCCCAAATAAGACAGATTAACTAATTAACTGCTTCTCCGTGAACTGTCAACAATATTCTCATAACCCAAAAGGAGTTCTCCCCTTGAAATTTGTGTGTCACTAGGTGGCATTCAGTTCCATGGTAACAGGAAGTGCACTGGTTCCCTGTGCATGACCTCTGATTGGTGTGACTGAAGACTTATTTTGTTAGTTTATCGGGGACTTGGTCCCCACTCAGGAAAGACGAGGCTGCAGGCAGGCTTTCTTGGAGTGAGCAACCACGTACTTCATGGCTCTCTTCCTCGCAAAGAAAGCTGAACAGCAAGAACGTGGGGGGGCGCTAGCTGAGGTAAGGGTAGGAGCAGGAACAGTACTAGGAACAGTACTAGGAACAGTACTAGTAATAGTTCCTGGGGTGGTGTTTCACTAAGTGTCAGGCACTATTCTGTGATTCAACCTCTGTGATTCAACCTCACCACGTCCCTGCAGTGGAAGTACTGTGAGTGTCCCATTTTATGGAGAGGAAGTTGAGGCACTAAACAAGGAAGGTCAGAGTTTGCAACCACCTTATGTTGGTCGGGCAGTCTAACTACTATAATAAACGCTAAATCTCAGCAGCATAACCTACTGAAGGTTAATGTCCTGCACATATCGCAGTCTGTGAGACCCCCAGCAGTGGCCTTCCACACCCTGGCCCCTTCTTCCTGGCAATTCCACTGGTCCCAGGCCCTCGGAGCTCTCCTTCGATCACGTGCTTCTGGTGGAGGAGGAGAAGCCTGGAATGAGGCTCCTGTGTGACTGAGGAGAAATGAGCAATTTGGCAAAGACTTAGCTTGCTATTGGAGAGATCACAGGAGCCTGCGTTAGACTGGGGCAAAGGGGAGAGAGCAGAGAACTCCTCTGGTCTCTGCCCACCTGCCCAGACTGGCATGCCACTCTCTCGCCCTCACCTAGCCCCACACAGAGATCCGACATTCGCGCAAGTCTTCTGGGGTCAGGAAATCACGCTGTGATTCCTTGTGCTTTCAAGGGCAACCCATCCTCCAAGTCTTTGGGCCTGGAGTCTCCCACAATAACTACAAAACAGCAGCAGTGCGGGGTGAGGGCCAGAGGCCCATGGACACTCTCTGATTCACCTCAACTTCTGCGCTAAGCCAAGCAGCAGCACAATGATGCAGCCTTGGCCTGGGTATGGCACTGTTTGGACGTGAGTGACATGGCTGGGCTGGGCCAGGCTGGATCACACCCTAGTTCCCACCACGCCTTATCTGTTTATAAGTTACAGGACTTCCATGAAGTCAAGTGAGGCAAAGCGGGGCTTAGCCGACCACAGTCCTGGCATCCGAGGGGAGCCGGAACAGCAAGACAACCTCCCTCCTTGCCATGCACTTGTGTCCTATTTATTCGGAATGTTATTTTGGTTCATCAGCCAGTTTCTTAAGACATTCCTTCGCAACTCCGTATAGTAGGGATGTTTCCTATCAGACATCAAATTCAAAACATTCATGGTCTTCACTAGCTCAGAACATAAAACTTACTGTTGTCTTACACATATCTCTCAAAGATCCTGATTTTGTCAAATTGTATTGTTTCAGGGGTCATTTATACAGTAATGTCACTATCCAAAAACATCTTCACTGCAGCAGGAATAAGCTGGTGCTTCTTTAGGGAGTGTCAGCCAATAACTTTTCCCTGACCAGCCGGGGTCTCAATGTCTCTACCCTCTACCTGGTATCAAAACTCCAGCAAAAAAAAAACACATGTTTAATTAAGAACCACTACAGTTTCACTGAAAATACATAGCACGAAAATTTTAAAAACAAAATACAAAAACAGTCATTCCCTCCATCTTTTTCGCAGTTTCTAACTTCCCTCTTCCAAAAGCTTTCAAAAAAATATGAGGAAAATTCCCCCAAATAAACTATATAAGAAAATCCACCAGATGTAATATCTGTGTAACTCTGTATGAATACAATTATGTGTGTACAACCTGGCAGAGTTAGGCATCATACACAGAAAGGACCAGTTAGAAACTAAGGTAGCTGGTAGAGCCGGTGAGGAAAACACAAGGTTCTAGTGCAAGAGTTAAAAAGGCCGTGGCCACGCAACGTGCCAGGATTCATGGCAGCAACCTGGTGACGTTTCACACACATCGACCCCGCAGCTCAGGGAACAGAAAGCAAACCCGGCCTGATTCAGTCCACTTAACTGTTCTGAGTGCCTATGAAAATAAGGTGTCATGTTACACACTGGGGTTGAGAGAAAAATACGTGGTCCCTGCCCTTAAGGAAGGAGAGGGACACTTAATTTCCCTCCAAGGTGGTAAATGTGATGGCAGATGTGTAGGGGTGAAGGAAGAACAAAGAAGGACTGAACCTCAACCCTGTCTTGGGGACAGGGACAGGGTCTGGGACAGGCGAGAGGAAACCACCAACCTACGGGCAGTAAGCAGAATGAGGGGCATTTAAACGTGGACAGGAAAAAAATGATGAGCAGAAGAGATGTCATGATGGGAATAGATCCCCAGACCAAAGACCAGGGGGAGGTATGGAGGGGTCTGGCCTGACTCAGCTCAGAGGCCGGCCAGAGGCAGGGGCAGGGAAGTCACCTACGGGCACCAGCGAGCCCACCTCGGTGGTAATTCCATCCAACACCACGTAGAGGAAATAATGGTCAGTCCTACCCAGAACTCAACTCTGATCAACCCAAATAAACTGCCTACAAGAGCAGAAGTAACAGGAGTCTGAGAGAAAAGTAATGTATTTTCTTGGGTTTTGTAGCCAAGCAGAATATATTTGAAAAATCCTAAGGAAAAAAAATCAGAAAAAAAAATGACACAGAATTCTGTGAACAAAGACTTTATGGAAAAAAAAGAAGACAACACATGACAGACTCATGGTTCTAAAAAAGTAAAACCAATTTTCGTAGTGTAATCATATTTCAAATAACGCCTATGGGTTTTTGGATTATAGAACATTTCTGCATTAAAAACATTTTGGAAATGATGAAATTTGTAAAAGTGAAATTAAAATCACTCGTAACTCCAGTAACTAAAAATAATCATTTTCTCTGTAATAAATATACTCAAATTAGAATCAAACAGTATAAATAGTATATTCTACTTTTTTCCTTTAACATAATTAAAGCATATTGCCATTAATTTAGTTTTCTTTGAAAACATGACTTTTCAGAGAATAAAATGGTGGTGGCCAGGGACAGGTGGGAGCGGGGAAACTGAAAGGTATTATTAGTCAAATTGGACAAAATGTCAGTGACAGAAGATCGACGAGTCCCAGAGACAGGTTGTGCCACACAGAGCCCGTGGCTGACAATGCCGCGCTGTGCGGTTTAAAATTTGCTAAGATTTTATGTTAAATGCTACTGTCACACACAAAAAGTAATAATGAAAGATGGTGGGAGGGACTTTTCGTGGTGACAAATATGCTTTTGGTATGTGCTGTAATGGTTTCATGGGTATACACTTATCTCTAAACTCATCAAGTGGCCTACATTAAATACATATGGCTTTCGTATATCAAAAAATAAATGTTGTGAGCAAGGAGGAGAAATGACTGCCCAGCTGTGGTAAGTGTCTCTTGCGTGGATGGTACAAACATCAGTTTAAGCACTCCCTTTTTGCTGGAAATATGAGTCATTAATAATTTACTGCCGTTATAAATAACACTATGAAGAGCATCTCAAGGTGCCTCTTGGCCGCGGATGCCCTTCACAGCCACAGGAGCGGTGGCCCTCAGCTCCCGCGTGCGGAAGGACTGCTGGTTTTCTTACTTGGACCGCCAGGGCGGTGTTCCTGGTGGAGTGAGGCGCTCGCCTAAGGAAAATATTACACAGCTTATTTTCAGTTATCCTTGATAATGCAGGAAGAGAGAGATGAAAAACTTTAGGTCCCATTTCATGTACTTTCTTGCTGGACCTGAAAGTGCATGAGAACAGATCCAGAGAATTCCTAGACACCACAGCCTTCAGAGGCTATTTTTATAACTAATTTTGTTCCCTTTCTTTTGCACTAGTCAGAAGTTTGGCCAATGAATCCTGCTGGCCCCTCTCTCTTCATCTGAGAGATTAGAAATGCTGTAGCCTGTGTAAAGAGAGACTATTTTTTATTTTTGTACAAGTCATAGGTATGGGAGGGGGAAATACACAAGAAATGAAATGCAACTAATTCTGTCCAGGCCCTGCAAGTTGTTCATGAACTTGCCAAGTCAAGGGTGAGTTAGCCAGAACTGAAGGCCAGGAGAGGCGGAGGGTGCGGGTGAGGCAGAGGTGTGCGCCCACGGCGGGGGGTGGGGGTGGGGGGGAGGGGCACAGCAAAGCGGGTAACCAATGGGTCAAGAGAACCGAACCTGAGCCAGAGGTCCATAGCCTGTAGGTGTCGATGGGGGAGAGTGGGCTCTTTCTGTCCACAGTTCAGTGAACTTGCTAGGTGGAGACATGTCCTTTGAGGCCAAGTACAACCTGAGACCTTCCTGAGGCCCCTGAGCAAATCCCTAAGGAAAGGTCTCTAGGCTAGCCCGAACAAGACCTGCAATGAATTCTTGGACGTCCTTAAAGGCTCATGTCCACACTGGTTTCAGAGGGGGGAGCGAGGGAACGGACAAAAGAAAGCAGGTCCTGTCCACCGCATAGATCTCAGAACACTCTCAGAGCCCTGGAGTCCGAGAACCAGCCTGCGCTGCCCACCACCAAGACAGCGAGGCTCCACCTCAGACAATGGGCACACCTTTACAATGACTCCCTCTTCTGAGAAACCACACTTTCCTGAGAACCAAGTGTGCCCCTCCAGGCAGCCCATCTCTACGCAACCAGGAACTCAGGGAGGAGAAGGGAAGAGGGGCTTTAAAAATGCCTGATCGCACAGTGAGTCAGCAAAGGCTCTCCCACTGTCACTTTCTTTACGAAGGTCAGGAAGGGCCACCACCGGGCAGAAGAGCGCCCATTTCAGGCCCTGCGCTGGGGACAGGGAGAGGAGGAGGGGGCGGGGAGCTCAGGGGCTCAAGTAGCAGCCTGCTCTTGGCAGAGGCGGCGGCTAATTTTCCTTGGCTGGCTCTGACTGCCTGTCTAAAAACGCTACAGTGCAGGAAGGAAATTTTTCAAGAGATTAAACTATTATTGTTTCCTGTGTGGCTGTCTTCGCTGGAGTATGAAAAAAAGCTTTAAGGGCACTTGAAAAGAGATTTGTCTGAATAGCAGGGTTGTTGGGATTCATCTGCTCCTCCAGTCGGGATCTGGCCAATTTCCTCAGGAAAGTGGTTGATTAGGACCCACGGATATATCCGCGGCCTAAATACAAGATGTCATAAAGGTGATTAATGGTGAGCTCACCATCGGAGGCAGTGAAGAGTTTATAAAAGCTATTTTTAACGGTTTGGATGGGGAAAAAACTCATTTGTCACTTTGCCAACATGTTTCAATAGTTAAAAACCTCTTTGTGGCCCCCGATTATCCATGCTACCAACTGTTAAAAGTGGTTGTATTTTCTTATTTTATTTTTTTTTAATTCTCTGATTTTTACAAGTCTGTTAGCAAAATTGATTTCGTGTGCTTTGCTCTTTATAAAAAAAGCACATGAGGGCAGTTAAATAAATGTACTTCCACCATGACCAGTGACTGCCGCTCCAGGTAACCTGGAAGCACAATAAACGTGCTTCTCCGCCCCGCCAGGCCGTGTGTGCCCCTGCCATGCAAACAGCAACTGGCGGAAGGTACTCCTGTCCCTCCCAAAACGATGAGATTGCATGGGTTTCAAGAGTACGAGTCTATGAGACATCATCTGTGTGTTGTATTATGTGCTTTCCACCCAAAGTCAAATCTTTTTCTGTCACCATATATTTCACCCCCTTTACCCTTCACTACACTCACCCCCCTTCCCTCTGGTAACCACCATACTGCTGTGTCCGAGTTTTTATCTGTCTTGTTTGTTCATTTGTTGTTTTTAGTTTCATAGCCCACACATGAGTGAAGTTACATGGTTCTCTACTTTCTCCATCTGACTGACTCAGCTCAGCATGATACTCTCAAGGTCCATCCACATTGTCGCAAATGGCAGTGTTCCGTCCTCTCTCTGGTCGAGTGGGGTTCCATCCTGTGTATGCACCACACCTTTATCTGCACCTCCACCGAAGGACAACTGCCGTTGTTTCCATGTCTTGGCCACCATGAATAATGCCAAGAAGATCTTTGAGTCTTTGGCTCAAGGGAAGACAGCAAGTGCGAGGAAGACCCCGCAGTCCACATTAGCGGCTGCTGTGACTCCTTCCTCAGCCGGATGAGGTGTCCAGCCAAGGGCTGCATTTTATCCATCACTGTGGCCCTGCTGCCTAGTCTAGTGCATTTTCTGGCATCTGTTGGCTCTTGGTAACTTTGAAGAGAGGGAAAGAACACTTTATTTGGGTTTTAAACAACAAATAAGATGTCCAAAGACCCATCCCCAAAGGGCCATTTAACCTTAGCCCCACAATCACAGGGTCTCAAATTTCGACTTTCAAGGAAAATATGTGACACACATAGATGGCACGCGAAGTTGAATGGTGATATTTGTCATACAACTTTAATCTCGTGTTGCATCACCAGGCCACACACCTGTTGTGTACAATGCATTCGTGTCTAACACAGTTACACTGCATTGTGAGGTTTCAATTTGAGTTAAAAGAATTTGTTAAATGTAAACTTAGATATTCCATAACATTTTTAAGGTTTTTTGGCATTTCTTCCTTTTGCTGCTTTTGTTCTTGCTTATTTATTCTTAAGATCTCAAAAAACTTGAAGTATCCTGGGCCTCTCCCAACCTTTGAAAAGTCCCAGAACAAATATTCTAAGGTTGTCCACTCCCAACTACACTCTTCAGTGCAAGTGCCCGGGATGACAGTCTCCTGTCCCACTGAGATCCAGCACCTGCACTTCATCTGGTTCCCCAGGGTGATGTCTTTGGGCTCCCGCCCCTTCCTACCCTTTCTAATTGTTACTCTAAGTCCCAAAACACTCATGCCTGGGCCCACAGGACGCCCAGACCCACGCTTCTAGCTCATCGCATCATTCATGGTAAGCAGGGAAACAAGGAGGGACCGTGAGGAGAGATGCAGTCCCCAGGACCCCTCCGCCTCCAGGGACCTCGTAGCCTTCTGAGGCCCCACCATACTCTCCATTCAAACCTGATACATACGCCTCTAACTAAACTCGAAATCCAAATCGCATACAAGGAAGCACAGTGAAAGTAATCTCCGAGGGGGCGTTCTAAAGATACATGATTTCCATATTCCGTGCTAACCTTCCAGGGCTCGTCCTAAGAAAAAATGTTCATGAAGACAACACAATGGCAAAAATGCTGAACACAAACAACAATCCTTTCCCAAGCCTTTGTCTCAGCCCACAGAGCCGGGCACTGGAATGAGAGACAGATTTTGCCCACTGGTTTTCAGGATCTGGTCCAGGCTCCCGTCCCTTTCCCACCCACACCTTCCCTCAGTGTGACACCTCAAAGCCTGTGACCTCCACAAATAACTACCAACTTGTTAGGCTGACGTCCAACTCTCACACTCCAGCCTCAACCTCTCTCCTCAGCCTCAGAGTCATACGTGCCATTGACACTTAAGCATCTCAACCTCTGGCACCTCATGACTCAGCCCATCCCTACCAACGCTTCTCGTCCAGGCCTGTCCCACTTCAGGTTCTCAGGGTCAGGGGCACCCATCGTCTTCCTCTGTGCCCACACTAAACATCTGGGCACCCTCACAGCTGGTCAGCCTCCAAGTCTTGTTGGCTGGCTCCTAAACTGCTCTCAAATCCATCCACTGATAACACCTTGGCCAGGCAACTCTGATATCTTCTCTGAACAGGGTAACTTTCTAACAGACCTCTCCACGCCCACTCTTGTCCCAATCTGACACACTCTTCCCTTTGCAACCAGAGGTTCCTAAATCCCACTTTCTTCATGCATTCTGCAAATATTTCTGAAGCACCTACCATGTGCCAGGCACCGTCCCAGGCACACAGACACATGGAGTGGCGGGCAACGGGGCTGTGACTCCTGCCCTTACGGAGTATGCACCAGTCACCTCCAGGCTTTGCATCTGTGGGTGACAAAATCGTGGCTCCCAAACACTTCTATGCCCTAGCAGAAGAGGGGTACACTAGCTGAAGAATTCAAGCAGCCTCTAAAAGCTGGAACAGGCAAGAAAAGGAATTCTTCCCTGCAGCTTCCATAAGGAACATGGCTATGCCGGCATGTTGATTTCAGTCCTGGGAGACCCAGTTTGGACTCCTAACCTTTAGAACTATGTAGCTGTCAGCCACCGAGTGCATGGTCATTTATTCCAGCAGCCATGGGAAAGTAAAATCACAGTGTCACCACATTCATAGTATCTCAAAATTATTATATTCTTCACCAGCTTCTCGGTGCCTTTGGGATAAGGTCCAAGTCCTTACACACAGCCTTGCTCCTAGCCACCATCCCTTCCTCTCCCTACCGCCCCCAACTGAACTTCTTTCAGCTCTAAGAGGGGCCACACTCCTCCCTTCTGAGGCCAGTACACACTGTCTCCACCTCCTGAAACCTTCCTCTGCTTATCTGCTGCACTCCCACTCCCAAATTCAACCTTCAAATGAAAGATCATCGTCTCACAGAGACTGTACCCGAACCCCTCCACCTCCCGTGTGCCTCAACTCTCCTGTTCCAAGTTCATATCATGCCTGGCATTGTCAGAAGCTCCTGGAGGACAGAGCCTAGGATTCTCTTGCTCACTGCTGCCCCCTCAATACCTACCATGGTGGATGCTTTGTACAAATTTGCGAAATGAATGAATGCATAAATGAACAAGGGACAAAAGATACATCTCTTTCAGGTAGACAGGGGCCCCTTCTGTGTCCATCAAGCCACTTTTTACATTCAAACAAATGCTTTATTGTAAAAAATATTTTTGACCTCTGAAATTTTGGCTCCTTGATGTAAACACAAGCAAAAAGCCACCTCCACTGTTACTTTACAAATTTCAGAGCACTAAGTTTTTACCTGGGAATATTCTCTTGCTTTTCAGGAGCCCCTACAAGGTCCGAGGTGCACCACCTGTCACTCTGCATCTATTCGGTCCAAGCAGAATGTCAAGTCACTGACACAACAGGACCAGTGACTAAAAGCATCCAAACTGGTCGCTAAGTAATTATACCTCGGGATTAGCTGGTCAGTCTAGGAAGGCGGCCCGCCGACTCCCCAGGGCGCGCATGCAAGGGGAGATGATGCCCCCTGCGGTGGTGAGAGTGTGTGCAAGGCAGTGGGCCGCCCGCTCTGCTGCCCGGCTCCACCCCCGTCCTGGGGGGTCGTCACACCTCCTTTCTGGGAACTCTGCTCCCCTCCCCATTCCACCCACGTGGCTGCTGGAGAAGGAGTTCGGACCTGGGGGTGATCACCTGATGTGGCCGCTTTCTAGGCCAACCAGATGTACTCCCTGGGAAATCTGAAATTAAGAAAGGGAGACCACGTTCTCCCGTGTCCCACACTGTGCACCGAAGAAGCCAGGAGAAGTAAATCCGGTCCAGGGACAGAGAGGAAGGGGGACAAACCCTGGCAGAAAAGGAGAAGACAGTGTCTGAGGGTCACTCCTGAGGCCCAGCCCCGTCTCTGTTCCATAGGACATCCCACAACCACTCAACAGCTTTTCCTTTTGGCTTATGTTTGCTTAAGTTGAGTTCTCCATGGCTCCCAACTCACACATACACAGACACAGAAACTCCCCCTTCAGCCTCCCTTGTGATCCACTATAAGCACCCTGAGGGGCTCCTTGGGGTAAGTCCATCGCCAGCCACATAGGAGCTGGCACTATGCTCCGGGCAGCACACTATCTCAGGGAAGAATGAACGGTTGCCCATTTATCCAACAAGCAGCACAGAGCTTAACACATGTGTTAACAGGGCGGCGTGCGGGGTTCCACGATGCTACACCATGAACTGGAACGCCAGATCAACACCTAAGAAAGCTTTGTCCAGGTCTTTCGGATCTTCACTGGCATCTAAAAATAAAAGACCAACAGCTCTGTTTACAACTCACAGCCAAACCTTCTTTCTCAAAAGAAGGTTTCATCTTTCTCAAAAGCTCCCATGCACAGCAACATCTCCCACCTCTCCCCAAACTTCCACAGCTTCCCCGCCACCCTCCCCCAGCCCACCTAGCATCGTCCATTGTCACTCATTCCTGCAATAAATACATATTAGGCACCTACTGTTTGCCAAGCAAGCATTTCAAGAACAGGGATGAACTGGAGAACACGTTGCTGTAACAAGGATGATGCCTTCAGGCTTAAAGCTCACCTAGGCAGCGCAGCCCCTGCCACAGAGAAAGCCCTAGAGAACGCACGTTGAAGAAGGAATGAGTATGTGGTGAGGGGATAGATAGCGGTACCGCTTCTGCTATTCCAGACTTTACATTCCGCGCCCATTTCCCTGGTAGTTATTGTCAAGGAGAACTCAAGGGAATTGTCAATGGCCGAGTTTCCTCCTCTTGCAACACACATTCAGGTATGGCTAGGGGCAGCCCAGGACACTAACAGAATCCATGCTTTCTTGAGCCTTCAGGAGACAAAAATGGGCCAAAACAGGTACAATGAGGATAGAGCAGAATGGAGAGCAGACCCAGGCAGCCAGGCTCACAGCTCCACCCCTATGCTGTGCGGAGTGACAAGAAGTATGATAGGGACACTGCTGTCCCAAAAGTCAGACTCACTTCCTCGCTGGAGCAAGTTTACTTCCTGCAGCCACCATTAGCATCTGAGTCTAAAATCCACTACTCATGCCCACCTCGGGCCACAGGGAAGAACCTACAGGCAGGGCCACTCTTCACACATGGGGGTCCCTAAGGCAAAGTGCTGTTGGCGCCCTTCCCCCATCTCAACACCACCGCAATTCTGACACTGGTGTGCTTGGAAGACATAGTTGTGAGAAATAAAAGGAGTCACAAAAAGTGGACCGAGAAGAAAGCTGGAACGAGGATGGTGGCTCACACTTGCACAGGTGAGCCCTGGACTATTTTTCACGTCAGGTGAGGCACCACCTGTGTGTGGAGTGACAGCCGGTCTACCAGCGGCGACCTGGGAACCCCCCACCCCCAACACCGTTTTGCCGTAACAGAAAGCCCCCTCCGGGCCAAGGAGCTCGTTTTCATGATCGGTCACCTGCAAACACTGCCCCGGTCACCGGGAAGGAGTAGAGTAAGCAAGCACACATCTCCGCTCGCTGGAAAACCCAATATTCGTAAAGTGGTTTGGAACAGAAAAATGGAGGAGCTAAAGGATGAAGCACAAAAATATTTCACAAAGGTTCGGGAGAAAAAGAAGCATCTTTGTTAAATGAATGACATGGGAAAGTGACGGGAAAGGAGAAGAGGAGAAACGACAGCTCCCTAGTTACAAAATGTCGGACAGGGGCCTGGGGCCGGGCAACAAAGCCCAGAACAGCCCTCTCTTCTGCGGGCTCTGCGGGCTTTCAGCAGAAGTTAGCTTTTCTGGCTTAGAGTTTATAACTGAACTCCAGTGTGAAATACTGAAAAGAAAATGACTACAGAGGACTTATTTAGGCCTTGCTGGCAAGGCCCGAGTTGGAAGAGAGGAGGGAAAGGGCTGTTTATCTTGACAGAGGATTTCCTTAGCAGAACATGGAAAACATTTTTGTCAAATATGGTTAACAGTCACCAGCAACACAAAGAGTAGTTTCAGTAGCTTAAAATCCACATGGGGTGACTGGAGAGGTGTGACTGTTCCCCCCCTACCCCGAAGAGAACATGACTAATTCACGGCCACGTCTTGACAGGGACAGTGTTATTGATGAGTGCATAGGAAAAACATCATTAACTAAAATTATCATTACCTAATGCACTTTCCACCAAGGAAAATGCTGTCACCTACGTAGTAGGTGATGTAGACAAGCCCAACCGAAAGCTGGGCGAGCAGTGCTATCCACGTGTTCTCAGAAATGCCCTGGAAGGCACGGCTGCCGCCTTTTCAAACAGGAGGAACAGGGCGCCCTCGGCCATTCACCTTCCCACACGGATGGTTGCCCAGGACTGATGTTTGTGGCTTTCCATTGGCCTCCTCTCTCTGTTCTGTGGGTATCTCCCCTGCAGGTAGGGGCCTCTGAACAGAGTATCTGTAACGGAAGTTGTATGGAATAATGAAAAAAAATCTTGGATTTGGAACTCAGTTACACAGGTTCTAGTCTTGACTCTGCTACTAACGTTTCGGGCTTCCCAAAAACGATTCAGAGCCCCCCGCCCCGAGTCACAATTTCCTAAAGGTCTTTTCAACTCCAATGTGTAAAAAACAGTCACAGAGTTAGAAAGCCCGCCCCTTGAAGGGCATCTGTATTAAAGATCAATATCTGGATTAACCCACTAGCTTCACGCCAAATATCCATACTAAGGTTTTATTTTCCTTCCATACTAAGGTCTTGTTTTTATTCTTCAGGTTTCAGAATGAGGTCAAAGAACATTTATAGACCGTTTGTGTATTTGCCCTTTCTGATGCCTATGCCTCTTAGGGCACAATTTTCTGTATCTTTCCTCCAGATACACACACTCTCTCTCTCTCTTTCTCTCTCTCTCTCTCTCTTAATTAAAAATAAAAATGTTTTGTTCTCAAATTCTTTGAAATTCTAATTGCCAGTAATGCTCTGCTCTTCTACCTGGAGCACAAAGGGTCATTCGCAATCCCTGGTTCAGAACTGTGTAAGGTCTCTGTGGCTTCTATTTACTTCTATACATGAGGATAAAAATGTTGCAGGTGCATGGGGTGCTTGCAACTTATCTCTCCAAGAAGCTAGGCAATTCTGACCTCATTTTGGGTTTTGGAATTTCCGTAACAAAAACCTGAACCAGTGAATTATAAAACCAGGCTAAGCCCTCAGCAGACTATGCACAGGGAAGAATTTAAAAACAGTTATACAGTACATTTCAAATATAGGTCACAAACTTTGTAGCCCTCTATCGGGGGTGGAGTCTACTTCCCCACCCTTTAATCCGGCCGTGTGACTTGCTTGATCGAATGGAATGCTGCAGGTGTGATACTGGGCCACTTCTCAGCTTAGTTCTCTTGAGGCTACCACATTCCACTTGCTGTTTTAAGAACCCTGCCACCATGGGAACAGGCTCTCCTAGCTTACTGGAAGATGAGAGACTTTTGGCATAGTCACCTCATCACCCTAGCCTCTAGCCGACAAATCCTGTGAATGAGGCTGCCTGGAACCAGCCAGTACCTAGCTAACCCACAAAATGGTCACAGACTTACATGCCCAGCCAAGATCACCCAAGCTCAAGCCAGATCAAAAGAGCCACCTAGTAGTGTCACGAGCTTAAATAAATGGTTTTTAAGTCATTTAATTTGGAGGTTATTTGTTAAGCAGCAAAAGCTAACTGATACGTGTAGTTTGTCTTTAACAAAGTCTAGCCTACATATTATTATGCATTATGTTTTAGATATTACTATAAAATAAGTAGTTTGTCCTCAGCAACCTCCATGCCCATCTACTCTTGCTCTCAGCCACGCACGGCCTCTCTTCCTAAGACACCGCCGTCTCCCGCTATCCCCAGCCTCCCTGCCCCAAAGGGGAAAAATGAAGAGAACCAATCTGAACAAAAACGTGGACAGGAAGAGCATTTTTAGGTGCACTGTCTCTTTAGATTTCATCTGATTTTCTGTAACCACCTGTGAAATAACATCATTCCTGTGGTCCGTTCCTACAGATTAGAAAGCGGGGCATCAGAAGGAAAAATCTTGTCTGAGAACAATATCAAATCTTGCACTTCTCCCCCTCCCCGCCCCCCAGGTGCTGTACCTTCATCCGGAACACTGGCATTTCTAAAACAGGGACACACATTTCTGGAGGACTGGCCCTGCTGGAAATTCAAGCATTAACTCATGTAGTAGATTAGAGAAAACATTTTGAGGAAGACATTTCAGACATCCCTCAGATTACACCACTTAAGAAAGCACTGGCCCCTCCTCTTCCAGAGACCTAAGAAAGAAACCTCCTTAAGTGGCATGCCCAGCAGTTAAGATTCAGATGATAACTGTCTATCACCGTTTTACTGAAGGATGGCTTAAGGGCTCTTCTTCGAAGAGGGCCTCACTGTCCCTCCTTGATGAGTGAACCTAAGCTAGGTTCACAAAGGGGTCCCTGGAGCAGCAGCATCGGCTTCTTCTTGGAACCTGCAGAAACTACCGATCACAGACCTTGCTCGATCAAGACTCTGGATGTGGGTTCAAGCCATGTGGGAGGACCACTGACTTAGTTCATGTCACCTGCTCAACCCAATGACTTCCTAGCGCAGAGGCTGGTAACCTGTAGCCTACGGGCCAAGTCCAGCCAGCCACCTGCTTATATAAATGAAGTCCAATTGGAACACAGTCCTGACATCCTTTCATGCGCTGTCTGTGGTGGCCTTCACACCACAAGGGCAGGATTGAATAGTTGAGATTGAGATCATATGGCAAAAAAAAAAAAAAAAAAAAAGCCAAAAAATATATATAACCTGACCCATTATAGGAAAAACTTGCCAACCCCGTCCTGGTGGCTGACTGCGTTCGGGTGCAATGGGTGCAAACACAGGTGTTTTATTTGAACAATGTGAGGGGTAGTCCTAGACACGCCATTGCATGACCTGGTTCCTTCTCTAGGACCACCTCAGCTCCCACCAGGGCCGCTCGGAGGGCCACACCTGCCCCAGAGCCCTCTGTGGGTTCCCTGAGGCTGTAACTCAGCTTCCTCCCGTTCATGCCGCCCACCCCCTCGCGCAGGCGCTGCTTCCCAGAGTCCTGCCTAGGCAAGCAGTCTGCATGCCAATGTCAGCTCAGCGTCACCTCTGAATGAGCCCAGCCCGTGGCAACCCTGGCCTGGGGAAGGTGTTTGAGGTTATCTGACATAAAATACTGTGGTCAGCAGAAGGATGTCCCCTCAAAGGCCTCCATGTCCTATGCACAGAACCTGTGAGCCTTACCTGGAGAAAGAGATTTTGCAGATGTGAGTTAAGAAATTGGAGATGGAAAAGTTATTATCCTAGATTATCTGGGTTGGCCCAACTAATTATGTGAATCCTTAAGAGCATAGAACCTTTCCAAGTATGCTCAGAGGGAGATGTGACTATGGAAAAGGGAACAGAGAGATGCAACATTGCTGGCTTGAAGATGAAGGATGGGACCGCAAGCCAAGGAACTGGGGTGACTGGTAGAAGCTGGAAAAGGCAGACTATGGAGTCTTCCCGGAGTCTCCAGAGAGAGACAGCAGCCCCGATGACAACTTGACTTCAACCCAGTCAGGCCTAGGCTGGACTTCCAGCCTACAGAACTGTCAGATAACAAACCCACATTGTCTTAAGCCACTAAGTTTATGACCTTTCATTACGATAGCCACAGAAAATTAATACAAAGAGAGATAAGGGGCGAATGCAAAATTCACAGGGAGAGAGAGGCTGGACCACCTGTGGGCACTTCAGAGGGACAGGGGTCAGTCACTCTGGGACATCTCCAGAGAAGCTTCTGGGGCTGATGATCAGGAGAGAGGAGCCCCACGCACTAAGGTCCCACAGATGAAACAAAGAAAGATGCAGGAGTCGAACGGGGTCTTCAGGCCTGAAGCTGCAAGTCACAAGGACAGATGCACAGGGCAACGGAGCCGCTTCTCCCAGGGACGGCTGCATGGGCGCCAAGGTGGGGGCACAGGAGTTCCTCGTTAGTGACAATCAGTGATTTCCTCATAGGAGGTCCAGCTAGTTAACAATGAAGACTTGGATCATCACACATTTCACAAGGAACTATGTATCAAATGTGTGTAGAGCTAACACCAAGTTTCTTGTTTAAGCATAGTGAGGCATTTTGACAAGTCAAGGGGAAAAACGGTGAAGAACAGTCAAGTTTCAATAGTCCATTCATCAGGGCTGAGTCACTGGGCACTTACAGTGCTTCATGAAGTCCCTTATTCATTCAGGACAAGATACAGTTGTGTGCATAGCACAGTTCACACTATTTCACAGGCCGTCAAAGCTGGAAGGATCCTCAGAATCATCTCATTTAATGCTGTCATTTTGGGGATGAGGAAACTAAGGACCAACGTGATTCCTTTATTCACCCCAGACCACATAACTGGCTCATATGAGCCCCCTGCCACGGAGGGCTCAGCCCGCTGCCTGAAGCCTGGGCTGGCACTCGCCCTCACGCCAACCTCCCTCGGGCTGCCTGCGGCGCTAGAGCAGGGAGGGCCAGACTCCCAGACAGGCCCAGTGAAGCACGTGGGTACTTCAAGTCAGCCAATCATCTGACCCTTTGCGACAATGTTCTTCAGTACTTATTCTACAATTTTTTCAGTGCAGATAAGATTTATTTACAGTAATAAAAATTTTATGACAGAAACCAATTCACCTCCCAATTTACTTTCCCAGCCCAAAGCAGTATCTGTGTTATAAAAGACATAATGACAAAACACCTCTCATTCTTCTGTTTTCCTAACCAGACAGATCTTTAGGAGGCATGTAAAGGCTTTTAAATTTATAGAACACATTGAACCTATTGTCCTTGGTAACTGACTGCAGGACACATTGTTTGAGTTCAGAATATCAGCATCTAAGACTTCAAGTTCCTGTGGCAATAACACTCCCCCAACAGAGATCTGGGCAAGTGAGGAGTGTCATTTTGGTTTTGGTTTTGGTTTTTTATTTCCACTAGAAGACACTGTCTCTGGTGGACCAGGCTGAGACCTCCTTGGTTATGCTACCCAGTGCACCGTTTACAGAGATGTCTTGACTCACTGCTACAGCTCAGTGCCCAGGGCAGCTGCCCTGCTGGCCCGTCCCTTACTTGAAGCCTGGTTGAAGGCGCTCATTAACGTCTCGGCACATGGTCAAGGGCGTATCAACAGGATGCTTGGGTCCAATGCCAGGAAAGCAACAGGTAGTTCCAGAGAAGCATGAGCAGCTGGGGGAGACGCTGCGTGAAGGCCCTCTCACCACGTGATCCAGGTTATCCTCCGAGTGGGGCCCACACTAAGGCCCATCCTTGTGGTCCCTGCTCTGAGGTGGCTCCATTGGAGGAGGAGGAGGCCCCCAGTGCTGAAAGGCAGAGCCCCAACTGACTCCCTACGCTCAAGAGAAGCAAGTACATCAGGGGCTTGTAGAATCGATTCTGAAACAGGACCACCGAATCATTCATGGGAAAAAAAAATAAAATAAAACTGTTTCCAAGACACCTAATTGGAGCCCGGTGCTTCTGTCTACAAAGAAGCATACTAGTTGCCTTATTATAATCAACTTTTATTCCAAACTCTTTCAATAAGCACATTACCAAAAATGTGGCTCATTTCTCCAAAGGTCTTAGTAAACGCCCCTACTGTTTACTAAAGAGCCAGTCTTAAAGAGCAGGAAAGAGTTTATAAGCTGCTAATGAGGGCTTAGCACCCGTTGAGGGACAAACAGCTCCAGTCAGCAGCTCCAGGGAAAGAAATGAGCTCTGTGCCCAGTGGGTACCAGCCAGGAGGCACGGTACTGCCCCGACTGCCAGGCAGCTGGGCCGGGAGGAGGTCTGGGGTAATGGTCACTGCACAGGCTCCGGGGGAGGACGTGCTGAGCCTCATCTCTCTGCGTTCTCCAATCATCAAGGCAGATAACCAAAGAGCAACATAACATACTTACAAGAATAACAGCTAGCCTATGACTGCCTTATGCCATTTTCCCTTTTGACTTGGACATTACCCTGAGGGAAGGACACAGGGAGGACCGAGTCCCAGCTATCTGCTCATTCCCTTCATTTACTGAACAAGCATTCGCTGAGTGCCGACTCGGCACCAGACAGTCCTGTCGATGCAGCCTGTGCAGCACTGAACAAGAGCTTCCCAGTCTCTGCCCGTGAGCAGGTGGTGCTCTGGTCAGGGGTCCGAAAAATGAATGACCTGATAAGTACATAGTATGATGTCAGGTAGTAACAGGTGATCAGAGGGAAAGCAGAGCAGATAAGGAGCTAGATCCTGGGGGGAGCAGCTGCCTCAGAAGTGGGAGGCATCTCATAAATCCCCTGCAAGGATGGGGGATTTGTTGTATAACTCAGGGTAAGAAATTCAGACTGTTTTCCTTAATCTATCTGAAATTATCGAGAGGTGTTAAAGCAGGGGGTGATATAAGGCTCTCTCTAGTTGCTGGGTAGAGGATGATTTTAGGGGCGAGAGTGGGCATCAAGAGCTATGGGAAGAAGGGGAGAGGGCAGCGAGCTGTAGAGGCTCAGTAGCCCACGCAGCCCTGCAGCGTGTCCTGCAGCATGTCCTGCAGCATGTGGCGGTTGGAGCCGTGGGTCCCCAACAGTCTGAGGGTTAGGCTTTGAGAAAAAGGAAGGACTCGAGGACGACTTCTGCCTTTTTGGCTTGAGCCAAAGTGGATGGTGGAGCCAGGTATCAGAGCATTCATGCCTCCTGATCCACACAGGGAAAAGACCTTCTTGCCTGTGGAATGTCCTCTGTCTCTATTGTCTAGAAACACTGGCTTGGACACATCTCTGTGCAGAGAGAAATGACAGCCTCATTATTTTATTTCAGCCCTGTGGGCTGTCACTTTGGGAGCACATAATTCATAACTAAATTCAGAATAGCCTATTTATCTCTTCTTTTTCCATTTGATTGAAATCCTGGGCATTGGTTTCTACTAGGATGATGAATTTGGCTAGAACTTTTTCACATTTATTCAAGACTAATATGGTGTTATCTGGTACAAAAAACAGATGAGAAATCATTCCTGCCGGACTGAAGCTCAGGCGCGGCTCAAAGGAAGCGTATGAGACATAAGGAAACCACTGGAACACAAACATCGGGCAGCCCTGTGCTGAACCAGACAACGTCTCAGTTCACCCAGAATGCAGTCTTCACAGGCATGGGCGAGGGGTGAGGGACTGACCTGGGCACACAGTAGTAGTTGTGTTTCAAAGGTGAAGTTTCTTAGCATGTTCAAATACTGAACTTCAGACAAGCAATTAACCAAATTAGAAAAATCAGCCAGTCAACAACTATGCACTGAAGCACTTCTGTCTTCCAAGTAGCATGGAGGGGACAATGGGAAGCAAAATAAACCTGTCACTTCCCCTGTAAAACTGACGCCCTAAAGGGAGAGGTGGCAAAAGTGAGGACAAGTTATGAAATACGTGCAAAGGAGAAGTCTGGGGCGCTGTGAGCATGCAGTATGGGGGACGACCTCAGTCCAGGGAGTCACGCTGAGACAAGGAAGGATGAGTGGGGTCAACACAACAAAGAGAAAAGAAACGCTGCAGAGCAAACAATACCAACCAGGGCCAAGAGGGGGCAGGGTGGCATTGTCAAGGAACCCTGAGGAACGTGGGAGGAAGAAGCGGGAGAGGTCAGCAAGGGCCAGTTCAGGCGGTTGGGACCTCACAAGCCATATTTGTTGTTTATTCTAAAGGCAGCAGGAAGCTACTAAGTGAGTCTAAGAGGACTGGAGGTCTGGTTTCAAAGATCACTCAGGAAGCAGGATAGGAGGAGAGGATGGGGACGAGAGTGCTTATGGCCTGAGAGGGAGGAAGTGTGATGAGGGGGACCAGGGAGTGGGGCTGTTCCAGCTGTCAGGGGCAGATGGACAAGACTAGGTAATGGACGGTGCACTGCCACACGCAGGGCAGGGCAGAGGCAGAGATGGGAGCTGTTGTGGGGCAAGGAGATGGCGGATCAATGGGCCTCCTGGGTGTCTGGTCTGAGCTAACTCTGCTAATGTGGAAAATTCCAGAAGTTTGCGTGAGCCTCTCCACTCAATTCTAGTTCCCACCCTAGGTGGAAAAAGTATATGATCTAGACAGAAATCCGGAAGGACGGTCAAAGAAACCACTGGGACAGGGAGGCCACCGGAGAGCCTAAGAGACAGCAAGGCAGGGAGAGGGGACCATGGTGACAAGCGATGAACACAATTACAGCCCTGCTCACAAGAGGCACGCCACACTGAGGGGCTCCCAGGGATCAGGGAAGAGAGATGCAGCGACGGCCCAGTCTGCGGCTGTCTGGGGGCCAGAAGTGAAGGCACCCCCAACAAAGCTGGGAAAGGTATGTATGTGTTAGCTGTGTGGACCCGAAAGAGACCTTCCACTCTCCGGGCAGAGTCTGGACCACGCGCCAGGAGGCTGAATGCAGAAACCCGAATGCTACGATTGCACGCTACTGCCCAATCTTGGCTAGAAATGAAAATGCCAGCAATCGGTCCCAAGGTGCAGAGGTTTTGCAGAAATGAGGATGTCCAGGATTTTGCAAAAAGGAGGGTGTGCAGTTACAGGTTCCTCCTGTTGAAAGGCTGACGCACAAGAGGTGATGCTCTGAGCACACTACACCTTTACCTCTGTAAGGGTTGCAGTAGCTCACGGGGGCTGGCAGGGTCCCACAGAATTCCTGTTCACCATGGGGATTCACGAAAAATGTTAAACCTAACGACATACACCTAGAGTCAACCTCTTCGCCCTGTGTGTTTCCCCATTGCTTAGACTGTCTCATGGGAGAGAAGTGGGACTCGGTTCACCCTTCCTGCTGCAAGAGGTCATGCTACTTAGTCATCCATAAAGCTCCCAGGAGACCAAGGCCTGGGAGTGAACAAGAGAATCCCAGGGTGGGTCCGGGGAGGCGTTTTCCCAAGAAGAGGTTATAGAGAACAAGTAAGACTCCAAAGTTTTCTCATGCAGAACTCAGCAGAGCACTCAGAGAGACATCTGCTCGGGACGCCTAGACAGACTTTTGTAAGACCCTCAGAGTCCCCTGACCCAGCACCACGCAGGCCTGGTGGGACTTTGCCTCCCCGCTGAGCATGGAGCAGACCTGGGCCTGAGCCCACCCTTAAGGCCAGACAAACACCTGGCAACATCTGGAGCCCCAAGGCCTCGTGCTCACGATCCCTTGGTTCCCCCAGGGCCCCCATCCAGGGTGAGGGTGAAGCCTCTGGAAAGTAGGGAAAGGTGCCTAATGGGCAACAGTGTAGTTTCTGCCGCCCGGCACACTGCAAGCTCTGAACGGAAACTAAAGAATCACAGAAAAATAATATGTAAGTAACATATTTCTACACGACTGTTTTTTTAATTTTTTTGGCCTAAAATTTGTTCCTGCTATACACCTTCCTCCACCTCCAAGATTGTAGGTTTTGTTGTTTTTTGTTTTTTGGTTTTTTTTCTAATTAGGAGCTCTAAAAAATATCCTAAACCTGGGACAGTTCAGGGCCTAGAAACTCTGAATGAAAGATCTCCTGTATACTAGGTGAATGGGGGGTTACAGGAAGGAGTTTGAGAAAGGAATCACTCTTCCTCTCCTGAGGAAGACACTCATGGAGTTTATCTGCCGATGGAACACGAGGATGGAGACACCCTCCCCAGCTGTGCTGTGTGTTCTGTCACCAGGGCCATTCGTTTAGGGAGACCCAGGATCCCTGTCTCAAAGCTTCCCTGTCGGAAGTGAAAAACCAAGACACAGAGGTGGGCACAGCTCCTGGCTCCTGCGTGTGAGCCAGGGACAGAGGCTGGGGGTCACTGTCCATGGGGACCGTGCCTTGCAGGAATGTCTTTCTACCTCGAACATTTCCTGCCTTGAACATTATATATATGTTATGATATGTTAACAAATCATAACATATATATAAAATCTCTTCATTAATATACAGTTTATCAAAATAGTAACAGTTCATCAAGTTTTAAAATTAAAATTCAAACCTCTAAGTGAAATTTTAAAAATCTGATCCAATAGATAAGCATCGGAGAAGTATAGCAGAATTTTTTTTAATCACTCCCCCAAAGCTATTAAGAACTGCTATAGACTGAATGTTTGTGTCCCCCACAAAATTCCTCTGTTGAATTCTAACATCCAAGGTGACGTGCTGGAGATGAGACCTTTGGGAAGTGATCATGTCATGAGGGTGGAGCCCTCAGGAATGGCATTAGTGCCCTTATCAAAGACACACAGACAGCTCCCATGACCCTTCCACCATGTGAAGACGTAACATTAACCAGGAAGCTGACTCTCACCAGACATGAACCAGCCAGCATCTTGACCTTGGACTTCCCAGTCCCCAGAATTGTGAGGAGTAAGTTTCTGTTGTCTACAAGCCACCCTGTCTATGATATTCTGTCATCACAGCCCTAAAGAGAGTCAGAAAAAAAAACAAAAAATAAGTTAAAAGTCAAAGGAGAGAATTCCTAAGTAAACGGGTTGTACTCCTATTTACCTTATCATTAGGGTATGAAAATATTGATAGGTAGCTAATGTCTACAGAGAGAGGAAATAACTGGGAAACTCCTGAAGCATATCTGTTTGCTCTTCAATTCCCTGTTGGCTCTTTACCAAAGTCCAGTGAACTGTAACTTTGTAGTTCCTCCTTAAATCAGAGCAAAGAAAGACAAAATAGACTGTTTAAAAATTAAATGAAATCATGGACTACTTTGTGCACTGGGGAATAGGTCAGTGGAACTCATTATCCCAGGATGGAGAAGAGCTGTGAGGTCATTCACAGACAAACCATAAAGTGTTATTTTAAAAGGTTTCTGTTAGTATAGTATTTGGTCGGTTATCATATCCTCTAAGAAGATAAACCTTGACCTTCACCAATAATTCTCATTATGTTTTATTCTGAAGAAGTTGGTTCTAAACAGAGATCCAATGGATTCTGGATGGGATTTTCACCATAAAACAAGCCACCACAATTAAAGAGTCACCTTAGATCAGTCCTACCAGGAGATGTTTCTAGAACATCACAGATCAAATCGGCCTCATTTCAGGAACCACACCCCCCCCACACACACACACACTCACCCCCAGCCGTGAACCGACCCTACGTGCTTTCCCTGAAGTGGCTTCCAGCCAGGTGCCCGCACACCCCAAAAGCAGCCCACCCCCCCGTCCCAGCTCCTCCACCTCTCCTGTTTCTGCTCTGCTTCAGGTCCCTGTGCAGGACACACGGTTGCGCCCACCTCATTCCTGCAGGGACCACGGTGAGCAAAGTGGATCCCGCTGGCACCCTAGAGAGCACCTCGTATTCAGATGTGTTTTGACGATTATCTTCCTGCTCACAAAACAGCTAGTCAAAACATGGGACATTTGTTCAGTGGCCGTGAAGTCCATCTGTCTGTTTTATGTCCATGCCTAAGTGAAAGCTACCTGTCTATGTGGCTTATGGCAAGTCAGTTAAATTAACAGTTTTGAGAAGCAGGATCTCCAAGAGAGCCCAGCTGCTCACTGTGCCACACCTAATGAATAGGATGTCTTTATTTTTGTTTAGCACTCTCATCCTAGTTACCTAGTCTCTTTTTTAAAAAATGCTTCTAAAACTAATATTTACTTGTTCCTCCAGAAATACTTTAATTGCTTTTGTGAAATCAATGGTTCCCTTGATAATTGATAAAGAGTGTCTCTTTTCCCTGTCCTGGCAATATCATGGTTTAAATAACAAGACAGATAATTCTTTCACAAATATGAAAAACAGATTTTCGGAAACAAGCTTATTTTATTAAGCCATGTTATTTAATTTTATCTGACATTTGCAACTCATTTTTGCTAGTAAGCACTCTACATTAATACCTTGAGTTCACATAGAGTTTAACAATATGAATTCCCTATCAGAGGAAAGCACAATATATGTTTGGCAGAATCCAAGTTCGTGAAGAATTAACAGTCATCAAATCCCAAAGGAAAACAAATTCTCTTATTCCACTCTTGCCAGCTGTCAAGCATCCAATTTGCACTTTCAAGTTTCCGCCTGTCACCCTGAGTTCAGGAATGACAGGACCGGTAACTCAGCACGCCCGTGCCCAACCATGCCAAGCCCAAACATCTACAGGCAACCAACTGCCACTGAGATAGAAAAAGCATGTCGTCTTCAAATAATTTTCATTTTAAGAATATCTAGAATGAACCACAAATAAGTTTTTATATGTTTAAGTAGATGTTGCAGAAACCAATCTCAACTTACAAATTAAATGCATTCCTGAAAAGCTGTATTAAGTGAGAATTGGCATTGAATCTTACTTTCCCACTGACATGCACTTTAAAACATATAAAATATGGCTCCAAGTTTTAAAAGGTGGAAACCAAGCAGTAATACAAATAGCAAATATTTAACAACCAGGTTGTTAAGGGGTAAAAGTGTTCTTTCTCATTATAAATAACACATATGGAAATATACTATTTTGAGTGGACCTTCAAATCTCCACCATTCTCTGGGTCTTCAGAAATACTGTTTAATCTTTAAAGAATTGTGTCCATCTGGAAAACTCCTGCTCTCTTTTAAAGGCTCAACCCAAATGTCACCACTTTACATGCCCAGCCTTCCCTGTTCATACTATAATCCCCGAGAAAAACAATGCCTACACCATTCCATGAGCCCAAGGGAAAATTAGGCACCTCCTTCCTCTCCCAGCACCTAAGCGTTCCTCCCTCATGGCACTGGGGACCGACCACTGTCGTTGCTGAGAATCTGGGTTCCCCAATGGACCCTGTGCTCCCTGGGGAGGAGACACCTATGCACCTTTGGGGGTCCATGCCTACATCAGCACCTGGCCCCCTTGTTGGTGCTACACATTTGAGCAAACCAATGAAGAAATTAAAGAATTTAAAACGTTATTTTGAATCCTTAAAAGCTTAACCTGGATGCTGCCTAGACAGACCCTTCTGAACAACTGAGGCACCTTCAGTTGTCGGGTCCCTTGTATCTCTCACACCTGTGCAGTGCGGGCCTGGGACAGTTTCGTGCGGCTGCTCCAAGTAGACCCTGAGCTCGCTCACCCCAGAAACTGGCATCTACAGGCTTCTGAGGCCCTGCCACGCTAACCTCTTCAATTCGAGTGACTCAGCAATGAGCTGGAGGACGTTCCACTTAACATCTTAATCAGCAAATTCTTTAAACTGCTACCCCCAGCCGAGTAACAAGGTTACCTGAGGAGTATGTCATTTACAGAGCAGGAAAAGCTCCAGACCTGAAGAACAGAACAGGGCTGCCAATTAAATGGATGCATCACATCCAGACAGACGGCCCTGGAGAAACACAAAGAGCTTGTGTCAAGGGCTAACACCTTCTCACAAGCAGGCCCTGCAATGCCCACCCCAACGCCCACACTGGTGGGAACTGGCTACCTGCAGACTTCACAGGGCCGTCCTGATGGGTGGCTGAGCCCACACCAGCTTTGGAGTCTCTCTGAGAAATACCCACAGACCGGTGAGCGGCATCTTAACCTCCACAGCCCTTAGGAATTGCTAGAAACCTGGGGATAACAAAAGACTGACAGATGGTTTTGAGGCAGAGTAGCAAGTCAGGTGCAGGTGGAAAAACTGGCCAAGGAAAAGGACCCACGTGTTTTTCTGCGAACTTGTGTTGTGGAAAATTAAAGGTCATTTTAAGCTACACTGTGTGTTGACAGAATTTCAACCAACATGGTAGCAGGAGCCTCGCTGTTTTTAATAGATAAAGAGATGAGAAGGCCAACGGGAAAGAAATTACCAGCAGACCTCTCTAGAGGATGGGAAACTGGAAAATTCTCTAATGAATTTTAGATGGAAGACAGAGAAGGTGCTTTTCCTTGTGCATATTATAGCTTATTAATTATGAACTAAAAGCTTGATAACCTAGATCCCATATTCCACCTACTGATTCTTCAGCCTACAGAAGAACTTTTAAATTACCCAAGATTCTGGACTCCTCCTAATGTAACCAACACAGCCTGTAAAGGATCAAAGATTGGATTGAACTGAAACAACCTCAGGGAAGTATAATGTAGGGTGGGCATGTGGAATAGCCAGTTGCTAAAAACTTTTGATGTCAGTGGTGCTCTTGTATTGGAAGGTCTTTGAACCTTCCACAGAGTCAAACATGCAACCAAAGCACAATATTCCTCTAGCACTCTTTGGATAACCATATGACAAAATTTGTTTACAGAACTTACATCGATGTAGCTTAAGAATATCTAATTTTGTAGAATTAAATATCCCATTATTTTCTCTCCTGAGTTTTTGCCTTCATAGTTTGTCACATTTTGCTATCGCTCCATTTGCATTTATAGAAATTGTTCTGGAGCTCTGTAACATTTACCCTTACTGAGAGCTGGTCCACATCCTAATAGCAAGACACGGATTTTGCGCATCGGAAGAGTTAACGGTGTCTGCAGAAGCGCTCAGCAAGGGGGCACACACAGATGTCTACACTGCTTTTCATATCACATTATTCCATTATTTCATCTAATGCACAACAGTGAAAGTATACAGAAGCTACTAAATTTTGACTCTGGTTTCTAATTATCTTTAACAAACTACCCACGGTGGGGGGCAGGTGGGGGGGGAGAACAGTCCACTTTCACACAAAAATCCATGTGTGTGTAATCAGAGGACTCCCATAAAGATATACATTAAAAAGTCTAATTGTACCACCTTTAGACATACTCATACTTTTCATAGGTTTATTTCTAGTATTTTAAGCATGTCCCTTAATATTTTTTTGCTTTTCACACATGAACACACAATTGACAAGGTTAAAATTAATATATGCCTAGGGCTAATTTGCCAAAAAAAAAAACACTTTTCATTTTTCCTCCAATTTTATGAATTTTTTAAAATTTATACTTAACACAGATGTCAGTATTTGAGTTCTAATATTTTTCCACTCATTTTTATAAATTAAGACAAAAATTCTTGGAGTAGTCAAACAATTACACAGACATTACCTTTCAGTTAAAAACTGCAAAGTGGCAAAAGTTGCATAGCCTAGACTAAGGAGATGCAACGCAGCTCATTCGGCAGCTGACGTCCAAAGTCTGCCCTGGAGTCGGCACTGTCTCCACGTGCAAGTACATTTCGACTCAAGAGACCAACCACCGGCACCCCCAGGTGACATGAGGGACCAATTACCCAGGTCTCTGGGCCCTTTCTGTGGAGCACTATGCTGGGGCATTTTCAGTTCCTCACAAAGACCATGCACGCCCCTTCCAATTCCTGCTTTTACACAGGCATTTTCCTCAGCCCAGAATACCCTCTGCCTCCCATCTTCTCCAGTCGCCATCTGGCTGATTCCTACACTTTAGTTCTCAACTTAAAGATAGCGTCCCATGAGCCTCCAGGTCAGAATGCACATATGCGGGGAGGGGGGACCCAAACAAATCCAAAATTCATTTATAAAAAATTGTGTATTTATCCTTACATGTTTAAACTTCAGTCACCTACAAAGTACTCTCCATTTGTTGCCAATACATCTATGGAGACTTTTCTTTTTTCCACTGCTCAAAACAGCTTTTACACTTGTCAATTTTGATGCCTTTTAGTGCCTCTGCTGTTGTTTCACCTCTTCCACATCAGCAAAACGTTTCCCTTTGAGGATTTTTTTCTCATCCAGGGAAACAAACAAACAAACAAAAAAGTCACTCAGGGAGAGATCAGATGAATAGGGAGGGTGGGGTGCAGGGGGCATGCCATTTTTGGTCAAAAACCACTGAACACTCAGCATGGTATGGGCAGGCGCACTGGTAAATCACCCATGATGAAATGGGCAAACGCACTGAGAGAATTTTGAAAAAAAATTCACTGAAGCTGAACGCAGCCTCTCCCAACAATACCAACTGGTCCACTGACACAGATGGGTTCCTAGAACACTCCCCTAGTGGGGGAAGCCTATACTCCAAAGAGCCTGCCCTCCAGAAGATAATTCTGGTTCTTTGAGGGGGGGAGTCCCCCTTCGTACTTTCCAAGGTCACTCTGAACTTAAGGCGTAGCCACACTCCTCAGACTTGTAGTGAGCTTTGGGGGCCTTCCTCCATAAATGACCCTCAACTCTGTACACACAACTGAAAACCCGTCTCCTCCGTTCAGTCCTAGATTCCCATTGTCTGGCACACAGCACACTCCAACAGGTCTCCATGGAACTGGATTAAATCAAGTTAAATGACTAGCTCAGGGAACACAGCTTGTTCTTTCCTTGTCACTTTCAGGTAGAACGGAGGGGAGAGACAGAGAAGCTCACCCCTACTTCCCAGTAAAACAACGCTGCGCAGCCTTGGAGGCTGTTGACACGGCCCTGGTGGGGCAGCTTCTCCTTCTTACCCACGGGTCTCCAAGGGCCAAAGCGAACCGAGGCGGAGCCGTGTCCTGACACCCGCGATGCTTTGGTCCTCATCCATTTCTTCATGCCAGCAGAGGTCTGATCCATGCGGAGGGGCACTGACTCTCTTTGATCTTCGGTGTTGGCCTCATGTTCCCCCAAAGCCAAGGAAGCAAGTCTGTCTTAAGCTGGGAACTGGGGACCCGAGTCAAATGTAAAACAGAAAGCTCACATTCCAAAATGAGAGCCCAAAGGAGTCCTGTAGTTTTAGGTTTCACAGGAAAGGTGCTATAACAATGACCCTGCAGGCTCGATTCCCAGTCGTCATCAACGGCACCACCTGCAGCTACCAGACAGAGAAGGCGACCAAAACCACAGGCAAGAAATTACATACACTTTCTCTGAAACAAGAAAGAAAACTCACTGGGGAAATCATCATTCTTGGCCAAGGGGAAATCAAAAGGAGGGGAAATAATAGAAATACAAGTTTGCTTCTAAGACAGCAGTGTTAACAATGAGCTTTTAATCAAACGTTTTAAAAATATACACGTAGTTCAGCAAGTTCTCTTTCACTCAAAGTGCCCAGTGAGACCCACGGAGAGACTGCTGCAGACTCCGGGGCTGGCTCTGTGCCTCCTGTCGGGGCTGCTGTACCTGAGTCACCCGCAGGTACGGGAATACTGACAAGCCCCTGCCTCAGTGTGGTTTCATAAAGCAATCCAGAAACAATTTTTGGCTTTGCTGCAAATGTGCATAATGGAAAGCAAATATTATTAAAAAGACAATCATTTTTAGTGATTAAAATAATCCAAGGCAGAAAAAAATTTCTCCCATAAGTTTCTAAGTTCTCATTTATCATCGTTTTGCCGCAAGAAGCCAGAGTAATTTTATTTTTCCTGACTTCTATTAAAAAGATCAATACGTATGATTCCAAAGAGTCTCGGCTCATGAAAAGATGGAGCAGGCCTGTAATCACATATGAAAGTATTGGTTGTCATTAGCAGAAAGATTGATCTGAAAAGACAGCAGACCCAGAGTGAAAGGACTTAAAATTTTCCATTGGGTAGCCCAGCAACTTTCACCTTCTAGATAATTGAATACAGATAACAGATTACCATATTAGAGGGAAGAATTGGATTGGGGGTATTCAGGAGATACTCACTTTAGCAAAGCAATACCAAATTTCTCAATAATGATTTTGTTTGATGCAAAAATATTAATGTGGCCTGACAGTACAAGGCAGAGGCCAATGTGGATTTAAGTCAAAGCTGTTGGATAAGAATTTTATACAGTTACCTGCAGCATCAGAGGCTTTAATGAATGTACACGTTCAGTTGATGGTTAAAAATAGAGTTAAGGAGCATACTCGGGCAAATGTCACAGGCTTACCCCATGAACAGAGCTTCTTTCAGCTTTCTTCAGTGAGGAATTGAAATGACTCTCGGTGGTAATGGTATAAAACTCACAAGAACTGAACTCAAGGCCACGCAAAAGCTTTTCTTCACCGCATAGCTCTCCTTTCCAGAAATCCACTCACAGTGCAGTAAAAATGCCAGCTATGAACCAAGATGGGATTTTTATAGGACCTCGGGGAGGGACACAGTGAACTTGGAAATTCAGAGTTGTAGTCCAAAGACATTCTAAACCAGAGGTCAATGTTTTCAAAATCTTCATCCTTCTCCTACATGGGTACAACACTGACACACCTGAGGATGGTGTTCCCATGCCCCAGAATTGACAGACAAGATTCTAGAAGGGCTGAGACCAGAAGCAAGAGAGATGCTATTAACCAGACTTTGGCCTTCACATTTTTAAGACATTTGAATATTTCATCACTCTTCAATCCCTTTACTTACTTAGCTGCCAGCCAATACCTGGACATCTCCCAGTAATCAGACCTGTTCATCATGATTAAGCGCTGATCACTTTCATAAAAGCTGACACTAGGGAAATACATCAACATCCATTGCCTTCAACAATGATCTTAACAGTGTAGGTGGGCACAGCATTTGTGTTAAGAACCAGTGTTTGTAATGGACTTCAGTCGAGTTTGAGAAATGTTTTACGTAAGTGTGATACTCTATTTCTCTTCTATGAACTTTTAATTTTTTTAGTCTAAATTTTACACAAAATCACATTATCATGGAATCCACTAGATATTTCATCTCACACAAAGCAAAACTGTTTTCCTCCATGTCTAAATTAAATAAAACATAAACACTTGTTTTATTAAAATACCAGAAAATGTTCACGCTTTTGGAATTTCCTGTAATAATAGTACCAGGAGTAAATTCCTCTAAATACGGAGGACAGAAATAAGACCAGCCCAGAAATATTTTTAGTTTTTCAAACTTAGTAAATTCTTTCCCATTTTCAGCTGAAAGGATTTTTTTTCTTGCAACTAAAGAAAACATCTCCATTTTACTAATGAAATCAGGATTTTTAAGAAAAGGAGAAATTTTGCTTGTCCCCTGTATGCTCCAAACAGGATTCTGTGTAAATATATGTGTGTGTGTCTGTATTCATGCCAGTAATGAGGCCACATCTTTTTCAAGCCAATTCTCTTTTCAAGAAGACTACAGTAATAGTCACTCGAGGGCACCATTACTTTAAAAGTGAAGCGTGCTGTCTCCCCACGACTGGCATGGGCAATGGAAACCAACGAAGGGTCTTCAGAAGATAATTCTTGAGCTGCGAGACACCAAGGCGGACAGGCCGCCCACGAGGTGGCTGTGAGCGCTCAGTGACTGGCCCGCCTGCTGCCATGCTGCCGTCCCTCCCCAGTCCTCCCCTGTCTTGATCAGGCCTTGATGAAAGATCTATAACATGACACCCTGGGCAGACACGCTTTCAAAGGAGATAACAGCAACGCTGGCATGAGGCTCTGAGCGGCACCCTGGGCCCTGGCCTGCACTGGGTGGTAGGAACTGCAGCATGCGTGAGGTGTGTCTCACTCCTGTTCGCTGTGTGCATCTGATAAACAAAAAGTGGCTGAGGCACAAACCAGGATGAAAACAGGGCCTCAAAATCCAACCTTTCCAAGCACCATGGAAATTATTGCGTTTTTTAAAAAAGAAAAGATAAAATGAAAGAGAAAAAGCTATAATACAGTTGTAGTAGTCTTCTCCATAGAAACAGAATTAGTGGCAAGGAGGGAGGGAGGGAGGAATTTTTTAGAAGTAATTGGTTCATGTGATTATGGATCCGGACAGTCCCAACAGGATGACTCAGCAAGCTGGAGACCCGGGAGGCCAATGGACTATCATTCTAGTCCAAGTCCGAAGATCAGAGACCCAGAAGAGCAGACGGTATAGTTTCATCCTGAAGGCTAGTATGCTGAACACCCAGGAAGAGCCAATGTCTCAGTTCAAGGGCAAATACAGGGGAAAAAAACCATGTCCCAGCTCAAAAGCCATCTGGCAGGACAAATTCTCTCTTACTTGTGGGACAGCCCCGCTTCTTGTTCTACGCAAGCCTTCAACTGACGGGATGACGCCCACCCACATTAGGGAGAGAAATCTGCTTTACTCAGTCTGCCCATTTCAGTGTTACTCTCACCCAAAAACACCATTCAATGAAACAACTAGGATAACGTTTGACCCAATATTTGGGAGCCCATGAACCAATCGTGATAACCAAATACAGTTTTCCTTTTGTTTGTCTTCACACACGTGATAACATATCTCTGTTTATCTCTTTGGTTTAGGAGGAATACATTATTTCTTCTGCGCTTCACCAAGCAGGCTTCAGATGGGCAGAAAATCTGCACTGAAAACTCATTTCCCTCTCCAGCTAAAGCAAGCTCAAGGAACATTTATTTAATAAAACGGAGAATCAATAAAATTATAATTTTAAGAAGTCAGAGTCAATGCCAAGTTGTCCTGTAAAGAAATTTGATAGAAATTCGTGCCCTTCCTTTTCTTGGTTAGGAAAAATAATATTAAAAGTAGAATTAATTTAATGATCATCATGCTGGTTTGGTTTAGTGGTCAGGACTCTGACTACAAAACATGCGCCCAGACCCTGCCCCTCGGAGCTGCCTCCTCCAATTCGCAGACCCGTGCTGCTCAAAGGAGGCCCCGCCGAGCGGCAGCACCGGCACCGCCCGAGGGTTTGTGTAAAACACAGGTTCTGGCCCCGCTCCAGGCCTATTCAGTCAGAGGACCTGGTGGTGGGGCCTACGAATTTGTATTTTAAGAAGCTCTCCAGGTAGGTGATTCTTAATCATGATAAAATTTCACCATCTTCCCTTTAAGCATGCTTTCTCCAGTTCACAGAATCACATATGCCACCAGTCAAACTTCAACCAAGAAACTCGCTATCGCCCAGTTAAAGTCCAATTTATCAACCATGTTGGTACCCACTCCAATTCAACTGTGGATAATGTTGTGTTTAACTGTGTTTGCTTATTCCCGCTAAATATTGAAGGGTTACATTCATTTTGACAAAGTCGGTGATGCTACAGAATATCAAGATATTGTGAAATTTAATTTTAAATTTAATATTAAAATATTTACTTGCTTTGTATTTCATTCTACTATCTTCACATAAATAGACACCCTCAGAAAACATTCTCAGAAAATATTTCAAGTTGTCATCGCTTCTCTAATTATTATTCTTCTTTTCAATAACAAGTTAGGTGCAGGGCAACGTGCATGAGCGGTGCGTTTTCCATGAAAACGAGTACCAAGAACCACTGGCTTTAAGGAGCTGGCCTACTTATTGTGGAACATCTGTTAGTTCTGCTTCACAGTCTTTTAAAAAGATTCTAACCCGTTTATAATCCTTAATCAGCCCGTATCCCCTCTGTGCAACAAGAATATTAAAAGAGGCCAAACTTTGGAATCGCGACATTTGCCCCCAGCCTGCATGCAACGTCTCCTTCAAGCTCACACTACACAGTGGTGATTCCCCATCAACACAGTGTCTGCATGCTCGCCTCTGCTGCCCGTGGAGCCCCACACGAGAGGTGGGGGGCGGGGGGGCTCCCCCAAGACCATCCTCACTAAAAAAGCCCTGCTTTCCAGAACTGTCTCCTCTCCTCTGTCCAAATAAAACTGTTCTACTATATCCTTTCCTATTCCCAAGACCTGATGTCAACTATCTACCTGACCAGAACCTGTCGGGCGCCATTCCCTCTGGGATAACAACAGTGAACGATACTGTGGCATTGTATCAGGTTATGATTTGGTGCAAAGAGGGGCCTGGGGGCTATAAAACCAGAGGTCAAGAGCCAGCTATGGTTTTGTAACCTAGGAGAAGTCTTGTCCTCAAAGAATTCATAATTTAATAAGGTAGGTAATTAAACAAAAATACACTAGACTAGCAAACACCAAAGAAAGGCAGAACGCACTGTGGGAACCCAGAACAGGAAAGCTCACATCCAGTAGGATGGTCTCTCAGAGGAAGTTCCCCAGGCTCACAATAAATGCACCAAACTCTGAGGTCACACTTAAAACAGAGTTGATATGGAATCTAAAGACCAACATAAACAAATGGGCAGAACAGAAACAGCCTCACAGATACAGAGAACAGACTGATGGCTGCAAGAGAGGAGTGGGGTCGGAGGAACTGGGTGAAAGAGGTGAAGGGACAGAGAAGTACAGGTTGGCAGTCACAGAACCGTCACGGGGACGTAAAGCACAGCACTGGGAATGGGGTCGGTAACACTGTAATAACTATGGATGGTGCCAGGCAGGGACTGGAAAGACTGGGGGGACACTTTATAAAGTATAGGCTGTCTAACCACTATGCTATACACGTGACACTGATACAAAACAATAGTGATTGTCAACTTTAATTGAATCTTTTTTTTTTTAAATCAGAAGCGATATACCCAAAACTGCACCATCTGCAAATACGAGTGGATCCATGTGAACTCACAGCGTACTGGCTTCTCTCCTGCTCTCGGTATAGTGGGGCTCCTCCTACTGCAGCCATTTGAATCTAGCCTTCGGCATCGCAAATATGCCTGAGGGGTGTGTGTTTGTGCAGGGGTAGGGACAAGTGTGTGTGTGGGATCAGGCATGATTCTGGCATCAAGCTAACTGGACAGCTTTCCTGTCTATCAGTAAACGAGGACACACTTAACATTTCTTGTCGACAAGTTGCATGATGAGGATGGGGCTGCAGACAGCAGAATGGTCCCTGCCCTCCAAGAGTCAGAGTCCAGGTGGCCATGGAGACATCAAGTCATGACCAGTGTAGACTAAAGTACAGTTGCAAACCTAAGACTGAAGTGTATACAGCTGCTGTACCAGCGGCCCTCCTCCTAGCCTGCAACCTCAGGGCCCCTGTCCCAGGGAGGGGACGCGTGCCTCTGCTCCTCGCATTCAGCTGCGCGGCCGACCGCCACAGCACGGAGCCCCTGCCGCTCCCTAGACCCCCTCTGCTAAGCGGTGGTCCTCACCACATAGCAGGCACAGCGCTCACGGGGACCTGAGGTGCAGACACCTGCCCAGCCCAGGAGTCCGGATTCAGCGGCCTCTGCGGGGACAGGTCGGGCCGCATTTGAAAGGCCCGCCAGCACGGTGCTAAAGCAAACAGTTACAGAAACTGTCCTGGAAACTCTGGAAACTCTGGGACCCCAAGGCAGAGCAACTTAACACTCCAATTTTCCACATCCAGACAAATTAAGAACATAATTTATTTGATATGCTTAGTCACTTCAGAATGTCTCCCAAAAATGAACAAATATTCACATATTACACCTTCTCCTGCCTCCAAAACATAGTAAGAGGCAGACTGTTCTGGAAAAAGAAGAAAGTTCACAGTCCTTAGATTTGAACTCTTCACAAGGAGCTGTTTCACTGTCTATCTTCAATACATGCTCCAGGTTAACAAAAAAGAGTATTCATTTAGCATTCAGTTTTTTAAATATCCACTGGCATCTTCGAGGCAGCATGAATAAATACCTAAATGTAAGAAATATGCTAATCCAGGAGCTAAGTCCTGCCAACAATTCATGATAGAAATAAAACCAGTTTCAAAATCTGAGCAAAACCACAGATAAAACAGAGGGTTTTGGGGTTTTTTTTTTTTATTGTGACCTTCAAATCAACTCCTTGGTTTTCTCTTGCCATTTTTAAATGACAACTTGGAAAAAAAAAAAGTATGTTTTCACTAAATCTAATTTTTCTCTTTCACATAACATTAATTTAAAACCAATGTTATCAATAGTCATAAGTGAAAGAAAACAAACTTCCAAAGCCATAAATTCTACTGGAACCAAGATACCCAGTTGATGAGTAAAGATCAGCAAATGAGTTTAGAAAAAGACATCATGTTTTGAGACAAGCCCAGAATGGTATGAAATGAGAAGGGCCAGAAGAAAGAGTAAGAACAGGAAAAATGTGTTCTCCAAAATTCCACTGAGATTTTTTTTTAATTCGGGAAAGGTAAACTTTATGTAAAAAGCTTGGCAAAGAAATGAATATTTAAAAAGCTCAACAGTGTGGCCAGCACTGAAAGACTTGAAGGTAGAAAAGAGATGATTGATGGATAGATGGATAGAGGGATAGATAGAAAAATTAAGATAGAGAAGATATATCAAACAAGCATTGAACCATTCCTTCCCTCACTGAACTGTCATTACGCAAATGCCCTGAGGTCTGACACAAGGACTGTGTTAGGATACAGGTAAATTAAAAAAAAAAAATCATGTCTTTAAGGTTCTCACAGCCTGGCCTGCAAGGCGACACACAGGTATCTCTAGCACTAGACATGGCATAGTATTACACCGAGCCTGTGAAACAGCGGCTCAGGCGCGGCGAGGTGGCTGTGAGGAATTCCTCCTGAGGACTGATCAGGACGGCCTCACGGAAGAAGTGGGGGTTTGCAGCCTCTGGGTCTCAGCAAGTCTCTGCTTGACACTCAGTACACACTCTTCCAGGGTAAGCCCTTCATGTCCATGTTTCACTACCATCTCTGTGTTTATGACTCTCCAAACTATACCTTGAGGCCAAAACCTCCTGCCTGGGTTTCAGAACCATGGTCAAATTGCCTTCTGAATAACCTACAGCCTCCTCGAATTCAACAAGTCTAAATCTAGCACCCAAACCTCTTCATCCTCTCCAGTCTGCTTTCTCAATGAATGGTCTAGCCAGCCAACTGGCTGCCTGAAACAGAAACTACACACCATCCCGGCCGCTCCCTCTTCAGCCTGCATCCCAGGCACTAAGCCCCGCCTCTTCCACTTAGGTATCCCACCACCCTCTCCTTCGTCCACAGTCCTGGTTGACGTTATCATCATGTCTCACCGCATACCCCTGTCTCCAACGTACTCCCTTCCAGTCCGTCCTCCATGCACTGCCAGGGCAGTGTTCTATAACTGATAGGTAGTTACTTTCCTTCTCCAATTAATATTGCCCACCAGCACCTCAGCACTGGAGGATAAAGTCCACACCACAGACAAAGCAGGGCCTTTCACCCACCATCCCTTTCCCACTGACCCAGAAAGAATCCAGAGTGCTGCCTACACAGTGCTTCATCTGGGCTGTGACGGATGTCGTCTTCTTTGGCCTGAGCATGCTCCCCTTCCCATCACCTGGCCACCTCCCCTGCATGTCTAACTCCTGCACAGCTCAGGGACTCAGGGACCTCCTCCCTGGGGAAGCCACCTCTGACACCCTCTGGCCGAGTCAGGTCAGCCTCCCTGGCCCCAGTTCCCCCGCACACACTGACACTGGCCCACCCGCCACCACCCCCAGAGGCTGCTCGAAGCTTGAGGGCTAGGCTGTTTTGTTCATCTTCACATCTCTCATGCCCAGCACAAAGCTCATCCCCTAAGAACTCAGCTGTTTGTGGATTATCTTAATTACCTAAATGCCACTCACTGAGCATCACAAATGTTTCCATTCACAAATGAAGAGCTGAAAAACCTCAGAAAACACAGGACCATTCAACAAACTTCACTCCTCAAACACAAGATACCGATAACAAAAATCTTCATTCTAAAGTAATATAACTGTCATACAAAGCACTGTTAGAATATGGAAAATCTGGGTCAACCAGTTGTTTTTTTCCTACATTGTACCAAATAACTGGCTGGGTAGTTGTTGTTTAAACCATTACACAGGGCTGGGGCAAAAGTAGGTTTACAGTTGTGAGTATGGGAGACACTGAGTTTATTCTTGTATTGTTATTTACTTTTGTGTTGTTTATTTGTATCAGAGCTGTCAATCTACTCTTGCTCACCCCGTATCATCTGATACTTCTGAGGTAGCCGAGTCAATGAAACAGCTGTGTCAGCATCATGTGTAGCCCAGGACCACTACAAGCTGTCTTCTCAAGTGTTTTGCTGTGTACCTACTTCCTGCTGGATGTGGGCGCTATACTAATGCTTCTCCGAGTGCAGCCCACAGAATGCCTCCATCTAAGTCCCTGAGGGTCGGCTACAATTCCAGAATCTTACACCCCACCCAAGACGTCTTAAACCAGAACCTCTATGGCATGGCCTGGGTTTCTGCACATGAGGAAGATCCACCCTAGAGATATTCATGAAAACTAAAGCACGAGAGCCACTGGTCTACCCCTGGGACAGCCCTACAGGAGCTATAAAGAAGGATGAGGGAGCAGAGGAATGAGGGAGTAAGGGAGGCCCAGTGGGAAGGGAGGGTGGTCAGGTTCCAGGGACAGCTGCTGTGACAAGGGGACCCGACGGAGTGGTGGTTTAAACAAAACAAGTTCATTTCTATCTCACATAATTATCTGGACACACGCAGTCCGGGACTGATATGAGTTATCGACGTGTCGGGGACCCAGGACTCATCTACCTGTGACCCTGCCGTCCTTAGGATGTTTCTTTTGTCTACATGGTCTAAGATGCTTTATTACCTTCTCCTCATTTAAACCAGGGAGAAGAAAGAGAGGAGGGTGCACTCATCACACCTGTTCCTATTCTAGAACTTAACCCACGTGGCCTCAGCCAGCTACAAAGGAGACTAAGAGGTGCAGTAGGGTTAGGAAGAAGCCTGTGCACCCCACTAAAAATCGGGGTTCCATAACAATTGAAAAGGGGGGAATAGAGAACAGGGATCAACTTACAGTCTCTGTCATCTGGGAGAAAGAGGAAAAGGGAGAATGAGGAGAGGAGGTGGAAAAGAATGAAAAAACATAAAATCAGTTGTCAATTATTCAAAATATCCTCCACCCCCAATCCCCACCCCAATAATTCTACTTACAGCCTGGTGTTCCTGATTTTCCAGGCTTCTTTAATCAAGGCTGTTGAATTCACTTTTACTCATACCCGTCTAGCCTTGGCCTTGGACACTGACATTGATTGGAAAATAATCTGCTGCCAGTGTTTCCAATACCACTGGCATAATGGGCTGCAGGCACAAGCTGTTCACCCAAGTTCTCTGCTTTATATTAAAAGTCATGGACTTGAGGACGAATTTTAAACAGCAGTTTCTTCCTCTGTGGTTAGAGATGGTGCTGTTTAATCGGCCCCGCCATGGCACACTTTCTATATGAACAGAGCCCCTGAAACTGGGCAGGGCTCTGGTCCTGTGCTTGGTGAATTGAATTTCCACGTGAATAATCATCTTTATTTTTGGAGGACAACTGCACTTGGGCTTCTAGTCTGGCTGCGGGAGAAAGTCTGAAACATAAAGGGGCGGCAGCCGCACTGCCATTCGGACATCCAGGCTACCTTTCCTGTGGAGGAAGGATGGCCAGGGCCTTGTGCCCAGAATGCTGACCTGAGAAGAACAACCCCCCTTCAGCCTTGCATGGGCTGAAGACAAACCATGTGACATTCACTCCACAGATCAGACATCAGGTCAGAGCTTATTGCTTTTGGACAACAGCCATTATGGGATTTACGAAGCAAAGAATAGGTACAATGCAATCCTCAGAGTACGTTACAAAGTTAGAGGGTATTTCTAAGCATGAAAATATGCAACATTTCAAAGGTAATGTTATAAAAAGAGGCACCAGACCAATAGATCACTGTCTCCATTCAACTGTAATCTCTAAAAATAACTGTAGCTTTCATTTCTCAGAATGAGAGAGAAACTTTAGAAGTTACACTCATGTTTTTAGGAGTCCATATGTAATCTAACTTTTCCAAAACTGAGCCTGAATATAATCTAGTTAGAATTGCATCCCCCAAGGACATTTCAGTATAGATTCAGGTTCACAAAGCAAAGTAACAGATAACACAGTTTTATTCCAAAGCCCAGACTCAAACACATGGCAACACTCATCATTGTCAAAATTCCCAATCGCTTCATTTACTCCCAAGAGGCAAGTGGCTTCTCTAAGAAAATGACATGCGGTCAGAAAATTACACGAGGCCTGGTTCTTAGTGAGTAATGATCCCTTCATCTGATAAGTTGCTAAATGCTTACACTTTCTACTCGTCATTTTTTCCTTCTTGGTTAGTGCATCATGCAAATTGTGACGAGAGATACAGAAATGGAAATGCTCCCAGGGGGGAAAAAAAGACAAAAAAATAAGACACAATATATCTTTTAAAATAAACTTAATATTTTTAAACATGCCTTTTATGAAAGGACTAGTGGAAAAATTTAGACACGAATAGGTCCCCCCAGACACTGCTTTTCAGACGGTGATGCCGTGTGCCCCCACCACAGGCACCGGCGCCTCTGACAAGGGCTGCCGAGGACATCCGAGGGTGACTGCCTGCAGACGTCGGGCTGCGGGCCACTCCAACCTGCCTCCAGAGACGCCTGCCGGACTCCAACCCTGGCCCTGCAGGGGGAGCACAGCAGCAGCACTGAGCTGTGGGCTGCTGTTTCAGAGGTGAGTCCTTGCGTCTGGTGAGGCACCTGTTGGCTCTCCTTGTCAGTTTTTAGTCCTGGAGGACCGCTCTTCAGTGACCGCCAGGACCCACGGCGGCGGCGGCAGCGGCAACCAAGGAGCAGGTCCACCTGGCTCCTCGTCGCTGTGCCCGCTGACACATCATGAGAACAGGAACCTGAAAGTCAGAAGGACTTTGCACCGGGACACAAGAGAAAAGCACGGGGACGTCCTCCTGTGCCTGGAAATGCAGCCCACCCTGACGTGTCCGCCAAGTGTCACTTCATGTGACCTGGGCTGGTGAAAATCAGGCAGGTTTACAGCAAGGACGTTAAATATGTCAACTCTCCTTGGTGTGATTTAATACATCTGATTGAAAAGAACAAGTGGAAAATCTATCTGAGCAGCTTCCAGCTGTTGGCTCTAATCACCCACGGCGGCTCATGGCAGGGAGCGCAGGGTATCACTGAATGGTTTTGACTATGTCAGAAAGGGGCTGATTGGAACTTCTGCTCACTCTTCCTTCTCTCTTCGCTCTTTCTCAATGTTCTTAGGAAATGTACCCAATCTTCAGGCTTCTCTGGACCAGCAGAATGGGAAGACATTTACACCGAATGGCTTCTAAAAATATTTTATACCAATTTCAACATTCTAAGAAAATAACTGTATGATACTCCAAAATGAACAGAAAAAGGAAACATTTCTTCAAAGATGCCTATCTCCTCATGCCCTTTGTGTTTCCTGTCTTGGACAAAAATTTTCCCTTCTTCTCATGGAACCATTTAGTTATAAAGCTGGAGAGTCAGGCAAACATTGTATTTTAATAAATTTCTCTCAAAAAAAAAAGAGAGAGAAAAGTTTTGTTCTGGGGAGGAAAAGACAAGGCACAGAGACAGGCTTGCTCTCTGGGCGACAGGGTCAGGACAGCAGGCCTGCCTGTGACCTAGTCACTGCTAGAGCTCAGTGCCTGGCACAGAATAGCTGCTTAGCAAACTTTTTCCTGCATGTTAAATGACTCTTTCCAATGAGTAATTTCCAGGGGTTTTTTGCCACTCCCTCTACTCAAGGCTCTGCCAAAGATCTTTTTAAAGGTACAAGGCCATGATTTTTACTCAAGAGTTTTTCAGTGCAACTTGTTCTAAATAGTAGCTTTCTCTTGAACCCAAAGGTTCAGCTTAGTAATGGATCATAAGGGCAGTGAAGTCAGACACATGTGTTCAACTATGTGGTTCTGCCACCTGTAAAGCACTCTAATACTTATTTCACAAGGTTATCTATGGCTTAAATGAAATAATATGTATAAAACACCAAGGTATGTGACACTCAATAAACAATCTATTTATGATGACCACGTCTTAAGTAATATTATCATCTAAATGAAACTTCAGAATAATCCCAGAGCTTGTCTCATATAAGTTAAATACTATTGTATATCTAACTAAGAAGTTTTCTTGATCATAAGCTATATAAACTGGTCTTTTGTACTGTATATCAGAGAAAAGTTCCCTTACTGATTGTAATATCCAAGGATAGTAAGTACTAAAGTATGAAATTTCTCAGATGCGATTTCTCTAGAGCTTTCTTAAGTAGTGCATGTACTCAAAGTCAACGGCCTAACAGCGATCACAGAAGGCCATGGAGGAAGTAGCGTGTGCCCACACACATCCTCACTGCCATAACTGTGGGATTAACCATTCTCTGGGAGAAGTGGAGAGAAGGTCGGATGCTCTTCTAGCAGTTCCCATGCTCCACACATCTACTCTTCACCTTGTGACATGGTTAAAGGGATACATACAAGTTTAAGAGGCTCAAGTAAAGACCCCTTGGCCTCAGGTACCATGGGCTTCTCCCCTCAGAAGACTTGAGAAGATATTACTATGGCAAACACAGAGGGAGAACTAAAAGAGCATGAAGAGCATGCCAGAAATGCACGGCCACGTGTGAGCAGTGGATAAGAACTTGAAAAGGAAAAGACATTCGAGTGCTTTAGGCCCTTACTCTCATTAAATAACTAGGCTGCACAGGTTGGGACTAATCTAAAATCAATGAACCCTGGAATGAGTGTCTCGGTTCAGAAAGTCATAGGTGGAAAGGCGTGCCATCTGGTGTTGGCTCTCCTTCCACCCCCAACCCGCCGACAAGAAAAGGGGCCGCAGTCAGGGTGCCCACTCCCATGCCCTTGGCCGGCACTGGCTGCGAACGCTCTCAAACGTGTGCTTGGTGTCTCTCCTAACACGAGCTCCACTGAATAGCTATTTCCTTTGCTTGTGCCAGGAAGACCTTAAACAAACATAAGCAAACCTTGTATTCACTCACATTTTTAATTAAATTAAATCATAATCATTTGTAACCTAGAACCCCATCTATAATTTGTTTTCTGATTAAATATTGGTCCGCTGAATTCACTGAGCCCTTCCTGTTAATTTAACAGTGTTGAAACACCCTAAGCTTGTCCATAATTGTACTCATCCTTTTATCTTATTTATTTTTCCTATATCACCCCATTACCAGAAGGAACAGCATAGCCCCCCTGCTCCCAAAAGTTTGCTGTGTGGGCCCGTCTTCAACCCTTCTTCACAGGCGGAGGTGGGGGCGGGGGAGCAGCCTGCATCCTCTGCAGTCTCCGAGCCCAAAACGGCTGGGGTAGAAGCATGCGGCTTCCAGTGTCTGAGTGCTCCTTCTCCCTAGTGAGGTCCCTAGAATGGACCAAGGAGGACAGAGGGCAATGGCGGAAGCCACCGACCAGCCCCCTAACCACACACACCCACATGCCACCCTTTAAAGGCATAAGGATTGAGTCATTCCTACTTTCAATTCAGAAATTGTAATTAAGCAACTACAAGTGCCAAGCACTTCTTTGCTTTCGATGACGCAGAGAAGTGGGGAACAAACCTCACGAGCGCCTGGCCTCGTGGTGCTTCCGTTCTAAAGGGACCTGCTCCTTGAGGGTAAAAGGGGAGTCTGAATGGCCAGCCCTCCAGCTCACGTACCACAGAGTCATCCATCTTTCTAAAAGCTCTTCCTTGTCCTCAGTCTAATTTCTAAGACAAATTTCATTCCTTCTGAGCAAAATGGCATGGCCAGTCTGACCACCAATTGCCAACGGGCTTTCTTAACCACCCGAGTCAGCTGTCGGCCCAAGAAAGCAGCCTGGTCCAAAATTACACGGCAGAGCATGAGGAGTGACTTTACTCCATTCTTTCAGCCCATTTTAAAGGTATTTATCACAAAGTTAACACAGTCTTGCTGAAATATTTCTCCAGACACAAAGAGGGCCTTGTGTCCAAGTCTCCGAGAAAGGCAGGCAGCACCCAGACACGGGCCTGTTTTGTGAGTTAAAGTGAAAAAGCACGACTCTGAAACTCCGAGTGGCTATCTCTTCAGAAGAGAGGCTCATCAGCAAGGTAATAACTCCCAGTAGCTACACAAAGAAACCACAGTCTTCAGAAAAACCACATAACAGAGGATGGAATGCTGGGAGCAGCCCACATAATTACTCATGATAGATAACTGTATTAAAAATTAAATATAAATTATTGTGGGCATATAGTTTTGGCACAAGATGAAAAAAAAGTGCTTTATGTTACTTAAAAGTTTCAATAACTGCCTTAAATTTGGCTCTGTCGAAAGTAAGCCTATCCTGAGTAAATATAAAGCATTTATTATTTGAAGTATTGCTTTCAATTCAATTGTAGGTTAAAAAAAATCTCTTGAATTTTCTGAAAGTTGCTATATGGCATTGATCTTTTTTAAAAAGTACTAAAAATGAAAACAAAGAGGTGAATTTTAAACAGGGTCTTAAGGAAGATTAGTACCTGAAACTCAACAAAACACAAAAATCAATTGCAGGTGCTTTTTTAATCTAAACATAAGAAAAGGAAAAATAAATCTTTTTAAAAATACGTAAGGTAAGAGAGTATCTTTGTGACACCAGAGTAGGCAAAGAGTCCTCAAGGAACACAGAAGGCACTAACCTTAAAATAAAAAAGATGAACTACAGTGAAGTTATGACTCTCTCCTCATCACCATTAAGAATGAAAGGTAACCTGCAGAATGGAAAAGATGCTTGCCACACAAACTCCAACAAAGAACTGATATTCAGTAAGAAAGGGAAAGACAACCCAATTAAAAAGTGAGCAAAAGACTTCAACACACACTTCACATGAAAAGACATCAAAAGGCCAGCAAAATTATGGGAAGGAGCTCCACTTCACTCATTGTCCGGTAAGCGTAAATGAAGAGCAGAGGCGATACATGCCGACCCGCGTGGCTGAAGTGTAAAGGATGAGGCTAATACCACCCAGAGCACCTGGTCTCTCACATGCGGCTGTTGGGCGGTGAACTGGTGCAAATACTTGGGGAAGTCGTTTGGCAGTATCTGCTATGCAGAGATTTTTGAAGTGTGGTCCCTGGATGAGCAGCATCAGTTCCACCTGGAACTTGCAGGAAGTGCAAATTCCTGAGCCCCACCCTAAGCCTCCTCAATCAGAGCCCCTCCGGGTGTGTCCAGCGATCTGAGGTTTAACAACCGCCCCCACCCCCGCCCCCACTGGTGATCCTGATTCTTGTGGGATCTTGAGAACCGCTGTGCTAGAACTACATATATGCACCGCCGCAACCCAGAAGCTGCTCCCTTAGATGTAGGTAACAGAAGTGTGTGCACAGTCACCAAAAAGCATCACAAGAATGTTCATAGCAGCACCTCTTTCAATAACTGAAAACTAGAAGCTAGCTAGATGCCATCGGCTATGGAATGGATAAATAAACCGTGACACTGTCACTTAATAGAAATCCGTGCAGCAATGAGGGTGAACAGTCTACAGTTTCATGCAGCACCGTAGATGAAGCTCAAACACATGACGTTGAACAAAAGCCACTGTCACAACACAGTACCCTCTGTGGAATTCTAAAACAGACAAAACTGAAGCTGCAGGAGCTTCATTAGGTGAAAGTTGGGAGGAGAGTTATGCTTGGGAGAGACCAGTGGGAGGATGCTGGGCAGAAGGCTTGAGGGAGGCTTGTGGCTGCCATGAAAGTTCTATTTCTTGATCTAGGGTTGGTCACACTGGTCATCATTTTATAAAAATTCACTATCTTATAACAGTCGTTGCAGACTTATAATGTGGGTACTTGTCTATGCCTGTACTCTACTTCAATGAAAGTTTTTTTCTAACTTGGAAAAATAATTATTTTCAAGCGGTATAGGTAAGAATTACTTTAGGTAAAAAATATTGCATTAGAAAATGTTTAGGACATTAAAGAACAATGAAGAACATCAAGCATGACAAACCCCTCTGCGAGCCATTGTCAAGATGGCAGCAGAAGTGGGAAGGAAGCTTACGCGATCACACACCAAGGAAAGCCTCCCCCGTGGCTGGATCTGGGCGCTAAAACTATCCCTGGGGCCTGACTGGGCTGCAGAAACCCACCCATGGGCGTAGCTCATTGGTAAAGCTACGCTTTAATAATTTAAATGTAAGCACTATGTCTCTCTATCCCTTAACGCCACTGGAATTTTCGGTGGCTGGAATTGCATTAACTGCTCATCGGTCAGGTTAAGCAGCGTGCAGAGGAGCACAGTGGAGATGGTCAGACACATTAACTAGCTGACGTTTGCTTCTGACTGAAGTCTGCTCCCTTTTTGCCAGCCGTCAGTGGATTTCAAAACGATGATGAATACTGTCTCATGTCCATCACCAGCCAATCCCTGAACTCCCTTTGGAGTAGCTGCCGGGCTCAGGTTCAGACACGAGTTCAGTCTGGGGCTCACCAACAACAGTGCTGGCCGTGGCCAGTCTGTCCCTCAGGCACCTCCACAGGAGCAATGCACCTACATTTTTTCCCCTTAAAATTTTTTCTCTATTCTAGCTTTTATTTCTTGAAATGCTAATTAGCTTGCACGGTTAGAAACTCAAAAAGTACAAAGAATTTTATGTAAAAATCTCTCCTACCTAATCCTGTCCCCCAGTCATTCTGTACCCATCTCTGGAGGCAACCAAGGTTACTAATTTCCTATGCTACTTTTCAGGGATTGAATATTTATTAGAAAAACTCTAGGTTATCTCTAAATACTTCATACTGTCCTTCCCACCTTTCCATACCAACTGCTGTGCATCGAACATTTCAACTTCCCAACAGTTAAAAGGGACATCCTCCTTTTTATAGCTCCACAGTCACCATTGTACAAGCGAATGAATGGGCCATGATTCGGCTCCCCGCGCCCAACACTGACAGGCATTTACGTCCATGAACCTTGCATTGCAAAGAGTGCTGTCATGGAGACTGGTCGGCATACATGTCTGTAAACATGTGTGCAGGTCTGGGGATGAATTCCTTGTTATTTCTCAATTCTTGGTTAAACTCTTCAGCTTAAAAAAATCCAGACCTACAGAAAGAAATGCACAACTATTGCACTGAGCTGCTAAGAAGATAATGTTTGGTGTAAATTTCTGCAGCATGGCACCCCACTGACCATTTTATGTGGAGACACATCTTTCCACTGAATCCTAAGAAAGCAAGATAACCTGGGTAATTTGAATTTCCTTTTAAATAAAATAAAAGAATTTTTAAAGACAGCCCAGAGGAAGGCAAGAAATGCAGAACAGAGGTGTTAAAGAGTCCCAGCAATAGCTCACCTCACATGGCTGTCCCTGCGTGAACGTGGTCTCTCAACCCGACACATCAGGACAGGGTGGCAAAGTTTTCCTATAAAGGGCCACAGAGTACAATTTAGACTTTACAGTCTTCGCCACAATTATTCAGCTTCACCATTGTAGCAGGACAGCAGTCCTAGGTTACATCTAAGTGAATGAGTGAGGCTGTGTTCTGCAGTTACTGACAAAACTTTTTACAACAACAGGTAGAGGGCTGGGTCTGGTCCTCTGACCACAGTATACCAGCCTCTGTCCTTCAAGGTGACATGATCATTACTGCCTTTCAAGGAGATTAGCCTCTAGATTCACTCCAAATGTAAACAACCATTTTCAGCTATCCAAGGTCCATCACAAGCACTACTTGCTGGCCTCTGACTTCAGATAACTAGAGCATCATTCTCAGTGTTAAACTGAGTTCTGCTACTCATCTGAAAGCATTCCAGGTTCGCGCTAAGTATCACGGTCAGGTGCTGGCATTGGCACTGTCCTTGAATGGTCCCTAAGGCACCCATGGGAGAGCAGGACTAGCAGCCCATCTGAAGGTAGGCACCCATTCAGCCTATAGGGTTGGGTACACACGTGTGCAGGTATGAAAACACATTATCTCGCTTGAGAGAGAAAATACTATTTTGACATGTGGACTTTCACACAGCAGAAAGTATAGCTGAGTTTGCCCAAGCAATGTGGTCCCTATGACTTAAAACACAAAAAATGTCTTCGAACCAGTTTCCTAAATGAAACCTTTGTGGCTGATTTCTCTTAAGCTGTGTAATTTTCTCGCTTGAATCAGGCTTTATTTCATTGGGTTATTATTTCCCTGGAGGTAAGGGACTCTGGCGGAACATCTTTACTGACTAAAAACAAGCTACACTTGCAGCGCTCCCGAAATGTATAACAATAATAATTAACTCAGTGCTCAGCCAGGTAGCAAGTGAATCTCCTGTTTTCATTGCTGTTTTTGATCCGTTTCATTCGCTCCCTCCCTTCTCACACTTCCCTTCTTTTCCATCCATCTTTTACATTCCCATCCCTTTTTCTCTTGCTTCAACCCAATCAAAAATAAATTAACAGAAGAGAGAGGGTAGCAAGACTTTCCTACTGAAGGAAGGTCATCTGAGACAATGACTTGCACACAGCCTCGGAGACAGCTGAGAGCATGGACCTCCGTCTAGTGCGTTACAGGCCAGAGACGCTCTGGTCGTGTAAAAGCCCCAGGGTACCAATTCACAGTGGCTATACCTCCAGTGTTTTTTATAATTTAATCTCAGAAAGTTTCTTTAATTGATATCTGTTATTGGTTTGATATCAACGTCAACTAAAAGCAACGTATCATGACCACTATGCAATCAGGTAGAAATTTTAAAAAGCACTAGTATACAGGTCTGACATAGAACACACAAATTTGATCATTATGATAATAAAAATACTTGTTGAGAGGCTGACAAGTAGCCAGTGCTTTGGTGATAAGACCCTTTAATCCCCCTTTCTATCCCTAGATAAAAACGTAGAAAATGAAATAATACACTAAGTATAAAAATGAGAAAGCAAAGTGTCCCCATGACACAGTATATGAACATTCCTTCATACCTGTGCCTGCTTCCTCCGGTGTCAAATGGAATTATAGTGCCCACCCGCCAGCACTGAGAGGAAGAGGTTAAAGACTCTGTTAGTTTGAAAATCTCTCCCCCTAAAATGCCCCCATGTTATCTGCATAATCTACAAGATTAATTTATCAAATCAGTGTTTCAAATTGCGCTCTGGGTTAAAATAATCATGTATACAATCAGATCCCATGGCCGGCTACCCACACATTCCTTTTTTAATCTGGAATGAGGTTTGGTTTTGTTATAGGACCATTTTTTTTTTAAAGTGTTCTGCCTTAGTCCACTTGTTAATTCTTAGATACCTAGAAATTTTTTGTCTGTGGAATCTCTTCCACACAGCCCACTGGTGACAAACAGAAGTTACCCGAGATGGGAGGACCTGACGGTCAGTGGATGTGGAAGTCTCTAAAGGGGCAGCCCCTTGGATGTCCAGTGCCACAGAAGCACAAGCTAGGGACATCACCACCGCAGAAGTAAGTCCCTGCCTTGTCCACTGTCTGACTCACTCCCTAAGGCCTGGGAGTCCTGAAACACCACTCAGCAAGTACCAGCATCCTGCCGATAGCCTTATGTATCATGTGTCTCACAAAGAGCCAGCAGGAATCAAATCACGGTGGTTCACGTACACCGGGGCCAACAGTCCTGGGCTCCAGCCCCAGGGCATCGCTCAGTGTTCTGACACCCCCAGGTGGTGGCCAGCATCCATGAGCCTCACTTGCTGTAGTTTCTCCCTTGCAGTCCTACTTCCCCTGGGAATAAGCTAGCAACTCCATTTCCAAGGTTTCCCTGCACCAAGGGTGTAGATACACAGCTGTTTTAAAGGTAATGTGTCTTTTTTCTCTAGTTGTTTTTAAGATTTTGCTCTTCACTTTGGTCTTCAGCAGTTCTACTGTGACATGTCAGCATATGGCTTTCTTTGTATTTCCTGTGCTCAGGATTCCCTGAGCATCTTGAATCTAAGGATTCAGTTTGATGAAACTCTAAGCCATTATCATTTTGAAAGTATCTTTTTCCACCATTCATTCTGGGAATTAAATTAGGTGTACATCAGAGCTTTTATCATATTCCCCATGGGTCTCCCCTCTCTCATCTTTTTAGAAATCTGAACTTGAATGCTACTGACTTGCCTGCCAGCTCACTAGTCCTATTTCTGTTCTTTCCAATCAACTTCTAAGTTCAATGTATTCTTAATTTCAGGTATTGTACGGTGTTGGGAAAAGGCAGGTTTACAGCTGTTTGCAAGGAAAATAATTTAATAATTAATCAATAATAATGCAAGAATAAACTCTGTGATTCCTATACTCACAACTGTAAGCCTACTTCTGCCCCACCCTGCATTTTCCCATTTTTGGATATCTAAGGGTCCAGCACAAATAACGTCCCTTTTCCATTACAAAATCTTTTATGACAAAATCATAAGCATGTACTTCTGTAACATAACAATATCACACTCAGGCACACCATATGTAACATTTTAGGTGAAATGCTCAAATTAAAACTGTAAATTATTACACCCATATTATTACCCTACCAACCATACTCAAGCAGGCCTTACTTCTGCCAGACCCTGTATTTGATTTTTTTATATATTTCAATTATTTGATAAAATTATTCATCCTTTCATCCATCTTTCCTCAATTTTGCACATATTAAACATATGTATTTTTAACTCCTTGGCTGCTCATTCCAATAATTGATCTGCTATGGGTCTTCTTCTATTTTATGTTGTTTTCCTTGATTATCAATCCTATAGTCTTGCCTGTTTGCACGTCTTACCATTTTTTATTTTGTATTAGACATAACAAAACCACACTGACTCCAGGTGACTATCTTCCACCAAAGAGAATTTCTCTTTCCTCTCTTAGGTGCACACACACACAGTGTGAAGGACTAATAATTCCAATCCAATAAGAGGCTCAGACAGAAATGGGCACAGTTTAGTGAGGTCTGTAGTCCTTCTGCTGTCCCTTTACCTCTACAGCATGGGCATCCTAGGTTTTTACTGAGATCCTGGGTGGACCTTTGCCTCCTTGGCCTTGAAGGATTCTGAGAGTCTCAGTTATCCCCTTCAGAGGTTTCTGTATTAGCTCTCTGTCCTTACACAATGCAGCGTCAAAATCAGACATGTCTTCACGGAGACATTTCCCAAGAGTTTGGTGCAAGCGCTCTCCTCCTGGGGAAGGGTCTTTGTTTTCTCGCCTCATAGCCAGAATTGGTAAATGATCACAGAGGGTGGAGAACAGCTGATGGCTGCCAGGTAACCCTGGGAGGTTTCTCTCCTTGGAAGTTTGATTTATCTTGTCCTCACTGCTTTTGTAGCTTCTTAAAAAGCCTCTAAAAATAGGTTTTTGGGAAATTTATAAATTAAGATTTTTCTAATTATTGTAGCAAGAGCACTGGCCAAGACCCTCACACCCTACCTAAGAGTAGTCCCCCTTCCCTCCTTTATATAATTGGTGACCTCATGCTCTTTAAAAGCCTCTACATTCTTCATTACAATAGAAGAAACTGGAATAAAAGGAGGGCAAAAACAGCTTGACAGCTGGATCTTATGAAACTTTTAAATGTTGTTTATTTCATTCTCAGGCCCAAAGAACATTTCACTTTGTAGAAGAACCACTTCTTATTGGCAGACCCTGTGGACAGAATTTAAATGACAATTTCTAGTTCAAATTCAATTTAATCATTCTATTTATATATACAAGTCAAAGTAAAGCCACTGTGACAGAGGAGAGCCATTTTGCCTATCACCTTCATCCTTATGATTAAAACAAAAACATAATAAATTGTTTAGTTTTTGTTAGGATAATATCAGTTCACACTCCCCCACACCTCCGGTCCAAATGAGCTTCTCACTGACACAAAGAAAAACAACTGATTGAGGGAAAAAAAAAGACCTGAAAAAGCAGCCATATTTATAACAGATCATCCTACACACAAAGAGGTACTGGGTGTGATTATGGAAAAAGCTTCCAGGCCACCCCACACTGCACCAAGGACGACAGGCACAGAAACAAGAATGCGGCACGCGGGGTAGAGATTCGGCCTGGTGGTAGCAGGGGTGTCCAGCCTTTTTGCATCTTTGGGCCACGCTGGAAGAAGGGTTGGCTTGAGCCACACATTAAATACGCTGTGACACATAATCACAAAGCAATCTCGTAATAATGTTTCAAGTAAATTTACATATTTGGTAGGCTGCATTCACAGCCATCCTGGGTTGCATGTGGCCCATGGGCAGCAGGTTGGATGAGGGATGGGAGTGCTGGGAACCCACCAAGCACTGTGGGAAAGACTGGCTTCTTCCATGGTCCCACAGCGCTGTAGTCTTAGGAGTCCAGTGACCCCAGGAGAGCTCATCAGTGGCTCCTTGGTTTCACAATGTGAAAAGGCCATATGTACATCATGAACTAGGTGATGTTTGTCTTAATTTCCAACTCCTTCCCATCTCCACAGCTACTTACCCTTCATGGAACCCCCCACAACCACTTAACTGATGTCTTCATTTGCCATACAACATGCAGGCCCTCTTTGTGGCCTGCCACCTTCACCCTCCTGGAGTCCTCTCTGCTCTACCCTCATACCCTGCACTATGTTAATGTGCCTTTATTTGTAGAGACATGCAAGGGTAATAGAGTGAAAATTTAGAACAGAGGCATTTTAGAGCCCTTCTATCCTAGCAGGAAGGCACAGCCCACCTTACACAATGCACAGAGCCCATGCTGGTCAGAGGAACTGGGGAAATGGAGGGCCCTTCTTTTAGGGTTAGGGCTGGGAAAAGGAGGGCGCCATTAACTGTTCCCCATTTCCAGCCCACCCTTTGGATGGGCCATCTCTGTCCTATCACAGCTGGTGAAAAACTTAAAGGTCACTTTTATTTTTCCAATCAACAGCTAGATATGATCCAATAAAAAGGCAATTCCTTTAATGGACAGGCTAATGCACTGGCAAATTGAGGTCTGGGGCCCCCCATCTGGCACATGAAAAGATAATCTCTTTCCTGAAACAACTCTCCCCTTCCCATCAAAAGGTATGAATTATTTGTCCAAACAATCTCCCACTGTGAACGCAATACAAAAGCTCTGTCAGTGTTGAAATTTGGGTGGGGCCCACCAAATCTAAGGCTGTATAGTTCAGGCGGAAAAAAAACCAGGTGCCTAATATGATGAGAGATCAAATGAAACCAAAACACTCTACCTTGCCAAGCATTTCCAGCAGCCAAATACCAATCTAGATGGAGCGGTGTCTTAGACTTAAGGCCAAAGAGATGTTGCTTAAACATCTCTCAATATTGTTCCCTCAACAAATGGCCTGCTTCCTTATACTTTCATCAAGCAGAGTTTTTTAAAAGTTTCAAGGGTTTAAAATGTGTAAGTAGTTTCTTCAATATTTTATTATGACATAAATATACTTATGACATATTAGCAGATAGTGCATTTTTTCAAAACACATTATCTATACTCTTGAAATATCTGTAATAGATAGCACATTGGTACATTCTTGCTCACACAAGTGAATGACCAGGTTCTCTGCCACTTGCCAGGCATCCAGAACCAGCTGACTCTCAACAGAGGTCAAATGAACCAAGGATGTTTTTCTCTCTCAGCCATTCAGCACATAAGCTCTAGGTCTTCATTTCAACTTTAGCTATACCCAAAAACATCATCTGCATTTTGAGACAGCTCCCTTTACAAACACCTAAAATCTACAATCCCCTGGCCAGTTCTCAGTTTTAAAATCCTTACCCGTGGTTGCTTCAGCTCGTTGATTTATGTGTCTCTGACTCAATAATACATGGATTCAGAGAGACTATGAGACAAATTAGGCCCCGCCCACCCAAACATAACTACACACAGAAAAATCTTGCCTGAGAGACTATAAGGTGGATATTAGTTTTGGCTCCTTATTCTGGCTTCGAAAAAAAAAAAATCTACCACAAAATAACAATGGCCAACTTTGCAGATTACCACAATTTTATAAAGCACTTTCCCAATCATTATCTCATTTGATCCTCATGAGAACTTTGTGAAGTCAACAAAGCAAGCATTATCCTTATTTTAAAGATGTGAAATTAGGGCCCAGAGAGAGTAATGACCTTCCCACCAGCCCCTCGCTGGCAAATGGCACTGTCTCAGGACGTGATGGTTTCCACTCATCACACAGCCTCAGAAAACCCTGATTAATTTTGTCTTAGCACAAAGTACAGGACTTAATAAATCACTATTATCAGCTATCGCAGGATAAATATCTCTTGAAATTAAGCCTTCCGCATGTGATGCCAAGTTACTACAAAGCTCTGGCTCCTTCAGACAGTGTTTCGCTTTGTTGTGCTTAAACACTACTCCCACTTGCCACAAGTTCACGTGTCTCCATTCATTTGCTGCTGCACATCTTAAACATTACAAATACCTGATCAACTGAAGATGGCTGGGAAGCACTATTTTAATATTCAATTAGTGATGTGACGTCATCCCAACTGTATAACTTCGTTGCAGGACTGACCCTGCCACTGCACAACTCCCCTCACGCATCCAATTAGATCCTGTCTTTTCTTACTTTTTTCCATTTTGTTCGTCGTGGACATTTTGTACTAATTTTTATTTTTTAAATGTTTGCATACACTGTCTTCATTACTGAGGGTGTTTTTTTTTTTTACGCCCCCTTGTGCCTGGGCCAATGCCCCACTTGCCTCCACGAAACCCATTTATTTGGAATATTTTACTCTGGTCAAAAGCAGGGAGGTATTCTGGGGCCACAGAGGTCTGGCCTTGAGGCTGCCCCAGCCACTCAGGAACCAGTCTGTGAGACACAGTCATTGTCAAGTTACTTAACTACTTTGATCCTTCAGCACTCATCATCATCTTGGACTCATATGCCTGACTTGTAATGGATGCTCAAAACTGTTTTGGAAGACCTACATGTTCTTTTGACAGTGTACTTTCCCTGTGTTGAAACCCTAGTAGGCACCATACTAGGAGGCTAAGCATATGTTCTCATTTACAATTCTGAGGACGCCCCTAAGAGATACGGGGACCCATCAGTCCTACCCACTTCACAGGTGAGGGAATGCAGCCTCAGGAGGTTAAGTAACTTGCCCAAGGTGCCACAGCTACGAAGTGGTCACCATGTGTCACTGGACCATTCGGGGTTGCGTCATCAGGGTGCCCTGTCTGCAGTAGGGTTGTAAGAGGAAAGTCATCAGAATTTTTTAAAAGCTCTTTCCATACGAATGTGTGGTAGAGGTGCTCCATGCTATTCTAAAGCACATTCCATGCCCCCTCAGTGACACACTCACCTTCTGGAGGTCTTACAAAACTTCATTCCACCAAAAATCTAGGTAACTCGGATGGGCAGGGAGGTGTGCTGCCTACTCAGATCCTCCTTCAAAGAAGAGCTTGTTGCCCCAGCTGTCAACTCCTTCAGTCGCCTCCACTACAGCAGGAACCCCACCCAAGGTCATGGCCTACCAGGGGCCCGTCAACACACAGGGACTGAGCAAGAGGGCCAGCCAGTGCAGCTCAAAGCCCATTCACTCTAGAACTCCCCCTGAGGTCTATGTCATGGGTGGGAGTCTCCTGCCCAAATCTACTTCGCCCCTGCTTCTTCTACACGTTTTTAAAAATTAGGTTTCACATTAAACTCCAGCTCTGTGTTACTTCCAGAGAATACACTAGGTTTAGCATCAGCTGACAAGGAGTGATATTGCCCAGATATGAAGCTGGTAGAACGGCCAGGGAAAGATAAAATCCTGATATTCACACACTTGTAACTTGAGTCCAGGGGAGGAAATGCAGTAAGGTATGGATAGAAGGCTTAAGTGTATGAGAAATATCTCCATCCCGGCGATAGAAAGATTTAGGGTCCCCGTGACTTAAAATGCAGAGAAGGAATCGTCGTAAAATAACACCGAAATGTAAGAGCACGTCTCCCGTGGGGAGTCAGAAAGAGCCCTCTGCTGGATGGGGCATCAAATCCGCAAGGCCAGAGAGTGGTTTTCAAAGGAGTGTGTGACAACAACATTGCAACTTGATATTTAAAATCATAAGGATCAATTTTACAAAACATACATGTTTGGCTAAGTAAAGCTCATCTAAATGGCACTTTAAACTCTTACAGTCATTAAAAAAATATGAAGTCTTGTTATTTGTGCAAAAATTTCCTTAGTCATTGATAATTGTTTCACATATATGTTTTATATATGTTTGTGTGTGTATATATGTATATATATTCATGGATATATATGTATTCGTGTATGTGTGTATTCTCATTTCCACTTAAGGTCAAGGTCAAAAGAAGCTAAGTAAGAGAGTGGGGGTGGAAGAAGTAAATTGTTCCATGAAAATTTTTGAGCTGATTAAAAATTTACAGAGAATAGAATCCATCCCAAGCACAGTCACACTGCCCTGTCTCCTACATAAAGGGAGCCTGGTTACTCAGCTCGAAACCCTGCTTTTCAGGCTATCTGATTACCCCTTATCAGGGGCCATTAGTGTCTGATAATAGCAACCAATGCCTTGTTCAGTCAGCCCTAATTTCCTTAAAGAAAAATCTCCTCCTTGGCATGCAATGCGCCCCCTCGTTCCCCCAAGGGAGAGAACCCCAGGAGCACAGATGCACTCTGAGATCAGGCACCGAAAGGTAAGGTCACTCCCCGACGGCCCACGAACACACCTTTCCACTTTCCTGTCACCAGGCAGCATTGTCTTCTTGGACTGGGCTTTGCTGAGCACAGAGATGGAAAAGCAATGCAATATTTATTATGATAATTACAAAATATGTACAATGCCAGAGTCACAGGATTGTAGGACTCTTTTAGCCAAGCCTCTTCCTTTTATAGGTCAGGCAAGAGCAGCCCATAGTCTCACAGGACCATAGGGGTCAAACCAGCATCATTTCCATCATGACGAGTCCCCCCACGTCATGCCACGTTTTCCACAATAGGACTTGGGAAGAAAACTGAAACTATTCAGCCTGACTCATTCCAGGAATGTCATCTCACTTTTACCATGGTGTGTCGTGTAGCATTTATAGATATTTTAAAGAGAATCGTGACTAATTGGGATCCATCATCCAAAAAAATGGCTAGGGGAAGAAAGTCCACTTTGAAGTTAAAATTCCATGGATATTGGGATCTGATTTAAAAAGCATTCCTGCCGAAAGTTCCATGAAAGAGAAAAAAACATATAGGGCAACAGGGACCCCCACAAAAACAGTGAAACTATGATTGGCAGGCAAACTAGAGAGCACAAAAGGGATGTCACTGATTACCAAATTAAACCCAACAGCTGCCTGGCTGGAACTCGGGTTCTCCTTCTGCCTAGACACTCAGAAACCAAGGTCTGTGTGCAGCAGAGAACAACTCAGTCACCCCCACATTGTGTGGGCGCAGGTTTGAGATCGTTGTAATCTCTTTGGAACCTGACTTTAAACACTTATGTGAAGAAGGAAACTAAGTAAATGACTTGAGGAAGGGAGAAAGAGAGCTAACAGAGAGAATACACGCCCGTGTGCTCACTGCAGCATTATTACCAATGGCCGAGCTATGGAAGCAGCCCAAGTCCCCATCAGCACATGAGTGGATAAAAAAAGCTGTGGTGCGTCCACGCAGTGGAATGCCACACGGTCACAAAAAGTGAGATCTTACCATTTACAACATCGCAGATGGACCTAGAGGGTAGGGTAGTATGCTAAGTGAAATAAGTTAGTTGGAGAAAAATACCATAGGATTTCCCTTATATGTTAAATCTAAAGAACAATATAAACAAATGAACAAAACAGAAATAGACTCATAGACACAGAGAACAGGCTGGTGGCTGCCAGAGGGGAGGGGTTTGGCGGGGGGAGGACTGCGTGAAAGAGATGAAGGGACTGAGAAGCATGGATCGGCAGCCACAGAACAGTCACAGAGACATAAAGCACAGCACAGGGAGTACAGTCAATAGTATTGTAATCACTATGTCTGATGCCAGGTGGGGACCGGGAAGATCAGGGGGACACTGTGTAAAGGACATGATTGTCTAACCATTATGCTGTACACCTGAAACTGATACAAAATAAAATTGAATGTAAGCTGTAATTTTAAAAAAATTTTAAATACAGAAAAAAAAAGGTGCATGGCATTCTGGGAGGGGCAAGAGCTTCAGTAGGAGAAGATGTGGAGAGGGTCACAGTTTCTCATATTTACTATCAGCTCAGAACATCAGGAAAGCAAACGGTAAAGACAGGATTCTGCTTAGCAAAGACCTGGGGGAAAGAACCACAAGGCATGAAGCAAACTAAGTGGATGAAATTTAAATGGTTGCTGGTGAGCCCGGGAAGAATGGCAAGTCAACAACCTTTGCCCTCTTAAATATCCACTGTGTATCTGGTTTAAAAAAAAAAAAAAGCAGACATGATCATGTAGAACACAGAAGCTATGATTTGGAGGAAAAGTGGGATGTTCAAGATAAATGGGAAGTTGATAAGAAGATAAAAACACAGGGCAAGTGGATGACAGACACCCGGAACTGACATCGCCAACTCGAACACCATGATTTCTTGAGGAGGAAACCAGAAAGGTTGAAAAGAAAGCTTTGACTTAAAATAATTTACAAAAATGTTAGAGAGTTCAAGGGACACCTGAGTATGAGGGGAAAAAAGAGTTTATTCACCATGTTTCAACCTAAATTGATGAGAGGAACCCCAACCAAGACATGTTCTGACAACTCTTCAATCACACGAACAGAAAAAAAAAAGGTATATAAGCATTTAGGCAAAGGGAGAAAAGCAAAAGGAAAAGAAGTTAGCTAAAACATAACAAAAATTAAAGCAACTTCAGATGTTCCTTTCATAATACTGAAAATTAAAATGCAACTATAGTTTTGCCTAAATTTTAACTGAAAAAAAAGATTATTAAGAAACATATACTAAATGATCAAGAGATGACTCAAAAAAAGAGATTTTGCAATGTGAGAGGACTGCTGGTGAACACAGAAATTCATTAAAGATGTTCTAAACAAGGGTGATAAAAATGCTGGCCAAGCTAAACATAAATGCAAAATACCTCTTCAAAATATAGAATAGTAAAAAAATTATCATTTAATATTAATAATCTGAATCTAAAAACACCTTATATTTTTTAAATCTCATAAATGGGAAAGGGAAATAAACATACATCCCTTACTTGCTACAGAAAGCTTTTTAAAAAAATCTCATTCTTAATTTTAATTATAAAAATACACATTCTAAAGTTTTTTTAAAAGAACCACTAGCAAAACTAAAACTAGAGTACATTGGCTCAGAATCACAGGAGGGTGTAAAAGTTTTTAAAATACACAAAGGAACAGAAAACATCAGAAAGAGAAAGAAAACTTTTTTAAAAACCAAGAGTAAGCTTCATTGCAAAAATAAACTGAAACAGTAAAAGATGATCAAACTGGATTTTAAATATCAACATATTCTGCTCCCAAGAGATATGCTGAAATAAAATGACCAGAAAAAGTTTTTTTAAAGAGTACAAAAATTTATTACACAAAGTTTAAAAGTAGATTAAAAAGTAGAAAGGCGTAGCAATTTATTGATTTTTGAAGAAGTTTAATTTCAGGTAGAACATTAAATAGGACAGAGTAGAATTTTATATCAATAAAGAGAGACTCCAAAATGAACATACAACAATAATATTTGCTTAATGCTATAACACCTAAAGCAAACATTATTAAAAGCAAACATTATTAAAGTAAGTAATAATATTTAAACAAAAGAAGATTCCACTGCATCAAAATAAGCATTCTCCAAATAACCTTTGAATAAAAAAATTAAACGAACAAGTAGACTTTTCAAAATGAGCAATATTTTAAAACTATCAAAACTTTTGAAGTAGGGTCAAATAGCTCTCATAGGAAAGTTCACATTTAACTTTTCTTAATGTTAAAAGTACAAAATTAAAAGCATTAAGCCCTGTATGTAACAGCCAAGCAAATCTACAGGAGGTAGAAAATATTTAATTAGTGTTGTTTAACAAACTGCAGTATTAATACATAAATCCTGGAGCTGGTATTTTGGAAAACATATACACAAAAACACAGTTGTAGTCACTCAAATGAAGAAAATAAAATCAGAAGATAAAAATACAGTTATGTAAATGAAAAATAGAAATGACCTCAAACACAAAAAAGATTTAAAACTATAAAATCATATTACATATAGATCTGTGTTAACACCATTAAGAATCTCTTTAAAAAATGGCAAATTCATTTAAGAAAATGTTCATTATGAAAACAAAACCAAGAACATCTCACTTGGATAAACCAAAACTATTGAAAAATTGGAAACGTTTCCCAAAATTTACCTCTAAGAGGCTACAGACCATAACAGGTTTTTTAGATAAACTCTTTTAAATAAAGAATAGATTTTTTAATAACATATTAATCACTTCAGAACACAGAAAATATAGAAAGCCTGTCAACATCATTTATGTAACTGGTCTAACCCTGAAACCAAAACCAGAAAAAAAAAATGAGAACCAAAAATAAGAAAACAGAACTTACAGACCAAGCTCATAACTACTGACACAAAAAATGCTAAATCCAATACCACAAAGTGAATTTCATATTGTTTCAAAAGAACCGCCTGTCTAAGACGACTTGCACGGGAAATCCAGGGCCATGCAGTCCTAGGCGCTGCATTAACACGAGATGGCACATCAGGGCCAGGGGGGCAGCAGCGAGCTGCTGTCAGCCAGACCCAGCTTCTAGGGTCGGCTGTTCACACACGATCTAGATGCTGAGAGTGTAAAAATAAACTTCCAGCTATCCAGACAATTCTTTAAGAAAAAGACCCAACTCCATGCTATCTGACCTTTGAGATGAAACATTCAGTAATTCCAACAGAACACTCCCTGAGAGCGAGCAACACTGCGCTACAAGGCGCTTCGCCATTGTTACGCACAATAGGAGCTCCCCATTCCAGCCAACGAGCCCTCCAGAGCCTCGCCCCAGTGTCACGTGTCACAGCCGCCACCCCTTGGTTAGGCTGTCCACCTCACTTTCACAACTCGGCTCAAGTCCCACTACCCCAGCCATGCTTCCATGTCATCCCTCTTCCCGGTTTCATCCCCTCCAGGAAGTTGCAGTTAATACCCTCTTCTCTGCCTGCCCTCCTGGCCCCAGGCACATTTCTCCCAGAACTCTCCATCCTGATCATTTGTGTGTCCCCTGAGAGCACAGCCCTGGTTTACGTGGCATAATTTCCTTACCCTGCCCCACAACACAGAGTGAGAGCATTCAATCTATTTTGATTCCTTACTTATTAACCAATCCAAAAATTTGCAAATACACAGCTGTATTGATTCCTGTGCAGCAAAATAATTGTAAAGTAACAATCAAGTCATATTTTACTCCCACGAATTGGTCCAAAACACTCACGCACACGTGCACGTGCGTACACACCTCGCGAGTTTTAAGGCATGTCCTGATTCCACCACTTGCACTCAAGGGTTGTAAGATCTGCCCCATGAATCTGTGGGAAAAAGCTCAAAGGCAGCCGTCTGCCGTTTTTCTTCCTCCCTGGCTGTCATGTGTGCAAATGGTGAGAGAACGCAGCTGAGCTGACCCTGCCTCCCACTGCAGCCACCCACTGCAACGGGTGGTCTTCCGATGAAACGCAACCCAGTGAACTGACCTTGCTCAGCTAACGGTCAAACCCAAGTAAATCGCCCTCTCTTTTGAAAGGAACTTCCCATTTTTTCGCATTTCCTATACCAAGTTATACTAACCACGCCTATACAAACATGGCCAGGTTCCCTGCCATGAGCTCATGTACCTGTCCATCTTTATGCAAATAGAAACAGCTTTAAGGACTGAAAACCCTAACTATTGCTCATATTAACTGTAGGTAAAAGGGACTGTTCTGCTTCAGATTTCCCACACTGAAATTATGACAGACGAACCTCCTGGAATCCCCCAAGAAATTGGCTAAAATAAATATTCAAGGAAATGACAATGGGAAATGGTTCATTTTTTTGTGCACCTTGGTGCATATTGGGCCTAGGGTTCTAAAGAGCTTGTCACTCTGATCTTCACCTCAGTTTTTAAAGGGATTTTTTAAAAGAATCAAGACACTTAACAGTTCGATTAAATGGAGGGGGGCAGATGCAGTGGAAGAGGATGCCAGGGGGCCAGGAGAAGAAAGGGCACAGCAGACAGACTGGACCAGGATTCACAACCAGGCCACGTCTGCCTCGCACAAAAGGAAGAGGAGACTGGCACCGATTCAAGAAACCTGAGCTATGAAGTTAGCAGATCCAAATTATTCACAAATCCCCATTTTCAAAAGATGGGCCAGATCTGTAAGCACATCCACAAGCATGTCTGCTAAATGCACAGTCGCCTGCCTAAATATTTTAGACATCGGAAGTAGACCATCTATCTACTGAGTTAAAAAGCAATTTTTATCCATCTTTTTATATCATAAGGCAATTACTGTTCACTCACCACTTAAATTTGTTCTGACAACCTAATGTCAGATAACACCAAAGAAAACAAATGAAAAATAGAAAGAATAGTTAGTCTCCTATATGATATATGTTTATGCCAAAAAAGATTAGTTAAAAATCCATCTTCCTTCACCTGTATTCAGAGAATGTTTAAGGGAACTGTCAGTAAAATCATTACTAATGAAGTAGCAGAGTACGCGAAACAATGGTTAGAAAGGAAATTTAAAAGATAAATGCAATTGCAGATGTCACAAATTTTTCATTAGTGAATGAAGAGGCTGGGAAAGGCCACATTTTTAGGACAGCCTGTGAGCACCGCGAGCATCCAAAGCATCAAATTCTATCTAATCCTGTATTCTCGTGCAGCCCTTGGCCTCCTCCCTGTGCTCGATCTCCTCCTACTGCACTGCAGAGCTGGACTTTTCCATAAAAACTGGAAACTATTGTGATCCTCCACCCCAACCACCAAACCCGAACAAACTTTACTGGCCAGCACTGCCGATGGTATCCATGATAAATCATCCATCTTCAAACTGCAAACCGTCATCATTCACGTAATCCACTAAGGATCCCAAAATCCTGCTGAGGGGCCCACAGGATGGTGGCTTTGTTTGGAGCAGGCATGGGGACTTGGTCTAAGGGTGGACACCCAACTGTAACTCTGGACACTGGGCTCTGGAGTGGACAGTGACAACCAGTGAAAATCACAAAAGAGTGTCAAGCAGGGGTGAGGCTGGTAGTGTGGCAGTTTGCAGAGTGGGCTTCAAATGATTACTGTGTGAAAACAGACATTCCTACCCATGTTCTGAATCTTGTAATGTGACCTTTTTCACCGGGGAAAGGCTTGACTCATCTTCCAAAATATAATGGAGAGATCTCAGAGAGCATAAAAGACCAAGAAGTCACTGTCCCTTAGGCTTCTACAACATTTGAATCTGTTTTTTCTTTACCTTTACTACCCATGTCTACTTGAGAAACCAAACAAACGTCCAGCGGTTCAGTGCACCCTAGATTTTCCTTTCTCCTGAAGTCTAGGCAGCGGCCAGTGTCCCCCTTCCCCATTTGCCTGGTGCTGATGGAAGAAGCAATTATATCTCATGCTTGGATTGAAAAATGACAAATCCAAAGAATGTTTTTAAAAAGTCAACAAAGCAGCTAATGGAAACCCCCCTGCTGAGACACTGTAACCCTATAAACTCACTCAAAGCCTCCGACCTCCTTTGAGTGGCACCAAAACCCAGGAACCAGAATCACATCTGTGAGGTTGCTGAGAGAGATCCCAGCCATGTGCTAGCCCGAGGCTTGACCTTCACCTCCAAATCCACGCGTTAATAGTCCTAATGTACTGAGTATATTTTCAGTAAAAAGTAGTGCAGTTCTTATTTCAATGATGTTACAATTAAGATCATTTGGCTTTGTGCAAAACCCATAAAGCTGAAATATCAACTCACCTACGCCAAGGGGAAGGACCTCTGCCGAGTTCCCAACTGGGACGTCAATCTAAACCAAGACTTAGGTGGGAAGGGGGCCCAGGTTTTGACTACACACTCCCGCAGGGACCCAACCTGTTCCCATGCCAGGGGGCCCAAGAGTCTGTGGCGAAAAAAGGATGCAAGACTCAGGGTGACAAAATCCTCACCTAGTCAGGGAGAGGGCACAGCTCTGATCCCAAAGTAGGAGAGGAGGAAGAGGCCGCATCAAGGCACCGCTCACCTGAGCTTTCCAGAGAGATGAGAGAGTCAAATAAGGCTACACTGGCACTCGGGGAAGATGGAACACCTGGGTCACCAGACTCAGAGTAGAAGGAAATGGAAGTTATCCCAGACCCCACACACCAGCAGAAATGTGCTGGTTGTTCAACACGCTGGTTAGAACAGGCTCGAGGCCCAAGGGCCAGCCTGCAGGCAGGTGGGCCTCAGCAAGCACAGCTGGGCCAGGCTGAGATGAACTGGAGGCACAGACACAAGGTGGGCAGCAGCCCAGGAAAGCAACATGCACATGTGTGGTCCACTTCGCAATCGATGAAGGGGCTCTGCAGCCAAGGTGCCTGGAGCAACCCGTTAATTACCAGAGCTGCCAATAGGCTGAGTCATTCATTAAATGACACATCTGCCACCCAATAGAAATCGCTCAGCAGCACAGACTCCCTTCCATTCCTCAGACACTTACTGAGCACATGCAAGATGCTGGCGTCCGAAGACGAGCGGGTGGTCAATCCCCACAGCGTGTTAAGGAACCACAGAACCTTTAAGGCCCTGACCATGACCTTCCTTACACCTAACAAGCGAATTTCAGTTTGAGTCAGAGTTGACACGGACGACAGCCTTCCCAAGGTTGTACTCATTTGTTTTGTTTTTCACCAGGTCTTATCCTTATGGCTGGTTTTTAAGATGCGCTTCTGCTAAATTCGCTTTATGTGTGGTTTTTTTTACTAAGTGGATTTTATAATGTATTTAATACAAATTGTGTTATGGACATACAGAGACTTCAGGATCTGATTTGGTTATAACTTAGCACTTCGGAAACTACAGAATTAATCAGGACTCTTTTACTTAACACATGGTGCCATTTTCACATAGCTGGCATACACGAATGCAGCTGGGAAGGATGCTTCGTGTTCTCTCGTTGTTCTTAGAAACAGTATAATGGCAATATTCCATCAAGGTGAGCAAGACCTGGCCCCTTTTTATTGAAAAAAACAAACATTCCCACTCCCACGTTCATCATCTGTTTACCTTCCAACCTCACTGTGTGCGGAATGCACTTGAGGGCGGACTGGAATAGGCACTCCTGGAGTGGTTTCTACTGAGCACAAATACATTAGATCCCAAGTGCTTTAAATGGTTTCTTAAATATAAACCCACCAAAACCTAGGAATAGATTTCCCCTTCTTAGAGTACTTCTGCAAGTTAAAATTAACATTTAAAATAGAAAATGATAAAAAGCCACAAAATCTCAAATTAACAAATTCATTTGAACATGGTAAGTGACAATGTGAATATAAAAGTGGCTGCTAAGGAAGCTATAGCCTGAGTCTGGCCTGTGGAATCCCAATGGTTGCCATCAGCTAGGAGGCTGTCCCAACACTTGCCTCTACAAATTACATAAGCTTTTGCATGCGCAGCACCAGGTGACAGCGATGGTCCTTCACGTGGAAAGGAATCACGTTGTTCAAGTATATCCCAGGTCCACCTGTGTTCTTGCACTGACATGTAATAATTAATGCTAAAATGTCTGCTGTTTTGCTATCCCAGGATTTGTTTGCCACAAACATGACCACAGAGTGCTTATCATCTTCTAATTATTTAATCAATTTCACAACAGGAGCAGCTCCCTGCGGTCTCTAAACTTAAGCCCTTTTTCTACTCAGAGGTCGGGTGCTGAAACTGCCCAACATCAGACTTGGAATCACAGTCCCAGATTGTGTTAGGTTCCAGCTATCCATATGGAATTCAAGTTCTAAAACCTGCACTACAGGCAAAAATTAAACTCTAAAATACCTTAAAATTGTGATCAATCGTGAATCAAGCATGAGATCCATGGCTTCATCTGCACAATCCTGTGCAGTAATTCTTATGCTCACTCAAGTCTGAGAACCACTGAAGCAGGCTACAGAAAAGAACAAAAGGGAAGTCTCTCCACAAAAGTCTGGGCATTCCAACCTTCCCACGCATCAGACAACTGCCGTCCCCAGGAAAAATGGGAGACTAACAGGAACTTTGCAAGAGTTCTTGCTTGCCAGGAAAATTTACCCCATTTTTTTCTTTTCTCACATGGAGCTTCTGAGTTGTGGAGGGCAGGACCAATAAAACAGCATAGGTTCAGTCAAGATTGCATAAAGTATATAAAACTAAGTGGAGTCACTTATGTCAACCAAGATAGCTGCCAGTCAGCCATGACAGAGGGAAACCACCTAAAAGCGTACAAGTCTGGCAAGGAGACACACCCAAGATATCTGCACACGTCATCAGGACAGCCGTGTCTGCAGAGCAGGACCACCCATAGATAGGCTCCTGGGGAAAGTCCCCACTTGCCAGCAGGGATGACAAGATACTTATCAAAAGACCCACAAGGGTGGAGTCCACCACTTTCCAGGTATAACTGAGGTGGGCTCCAGACCACGGTGGAGACAGCCAAGCTCCACTCCCCAGAGCGCTGCTCCAAGCCACACTGATCTCCCCGGGCATCGGCCGCCGGGGGCTCTGCCTGCTGGACGGAGGACTTCGTCTGCCCTGCAGCCCACCTGGCTCTGGAGATCCTTCCCTGCAAGACACTGATGGCTCCCTTGCCCACCGTTGTGTCTCCCGGACCTGCAGACGGAGACTCCGGGGCTCGGGTTCGTTATCCCCCATCGACTGCCATGTGTGTGTCATAGTTCTCCTAGGTTGTCAGAGGGTGAGCAGGATATTAATGTGTGCTGACGTTCTACTCGGAGTGAGCCCGCCTTCAGTAAGGGCTGAGTGAATCGCACAGTCACTGTGCGTGACTCTTGTCCAGTCCTTGGTGCCA